>WAAB01009324.1:0-16138 GCA_013389865.1 Piaya cayana
TGTCCTGTCCCCTGTCACTAATGATGCAGGGTTTCCTGTAACAATTATGGGTTTCTTTATAGAGGAAAGCTGGCGTACCCATCAGGTGCTGTATGTGCTCCTCCTTGGTTTTTTTCTGGTGTCCTCTTTCTTGAGGTTTCCCCCCCCCCCCATTCCTTTTTCTTTGTCTAAGAAATTTATTTGCTTCTCATTTTCTTTCATCTGATGCATTTGCCACTTCTCTGTTTTAATGAAAGCCTATTCTTACTGATTCTGGAAGGAGACCAGTCCAGCCTGCCTTACATTAACCCTGGGCTCTGCCTACAGCTCTGGAGTGCCAGTTCTTCCCCGTGGGGAAAGCCGAGGTGGCCAGCATCGTGTCTGGGAACAAAATATCCATTTAATTTCTGCAGTGCAGTATCTCTGCTTTCAGAGAAACCATGCAATGGGGTTCAAAATCAGAATGAGCTTTTGTCAATCGACACGGTAATCACCTCGGACTGCCTGGGGAGCTTTTTATGTCTGTCTGCTGCCAAATGTGTGTTGCGAAGTTAACGGGCTAATACGGTCCAGGTTTCACTGTGTGGAGGAGACAGGCTTGTTCCAGTTCTCCTAAGCTTGACCTTCCATGCTGCAAATGATGGGAGCTGATGAAGATACTTGGCTGTGCCATAGCAGGAGCGAGAGCACACCAGGGTCTGTTGCCGGCTGGGTTCAGCGTCTCGCTCACCAGCCAGACTGTCTGGCTGCTCCCTGGCTCCACTCAGGAGCCACGGCACAAAATGTAAAATAAGTGATTGGTTTCCAGTGAAGCCCTGTGATGAAGACAAGCAGAAATGCTGGGGCTGTCACGTTAGCAGGTGTGCAAATGTTGACTACTTTAAACCCATGATGAATTTTATGGAAAACTGGGAATTTCTGAGGCAATACTGATTTGATACAGCACTAGCTGGTCCATTAACTGTTGGCATTTTGAAAAAAGATAAGAAGCGTGTATCTGTCATCTTAGAAGCATGATTCAGCCCCGCACACTCCTCTTTTAAAGAAGGCAATTAATGTGCAGAGTTTAAAAGCCTCCAGGCGTTTATTTCTTCTGCAAGGACAGAAAAAATGTGTCCGATAGTAGCCTCTTCAGGTGCCTTTTTTTCCTTTCACTAAGAAAAGCTTTTTCCAGCTTTTCTGTTTCATCATTCCTCCAGAGAGACTAGTGAAGCAGCTGAAGTAGCTGGTCTTTATGCGGGTGGTGGTTTTTGAGGAGTGCAGAGTTTGGAGCTGTAAACCCAAGAGGCCTGAGAGTGGAGGCTGGAGCCTTCCCAGACTCCCCCTTGTGAGAGGAGCGCAGAAGGACACGGTGCTGTGAGTAGAGAAACCCAAAACGAATGAAGAAAGAGCAGACATTCGCGTGTGTTAAGTGAAAGAATGAACAAACAGCATAGATAAGCTTAGTTTAATTCCCTATACCATGATGTACTCCTTGGTCCTGCTAATGTTTGGGAGTAATTTATTTTTATGTTTTTTTCTACAGGACCAAAGCCTCTCCTGAGTAACTGGCAGACTTTTAAGGATGTGAGCCAGGAGAGCAGCATTGAGCTTCCAGTCCTTGCAAGCACTGAGGAGGTGAAACTGAACACTCCCGGCGTGCTACAGGGAGCAGCCTCACCAAGAGACAGCTGTGAGCAGGATAGGGATGCCCACACTGCAGAAGGCTTCCCGCTGCAACCACCAAACCCTCCCACTGTGCAGGGGGAGCCCTCTGTCAGCTCAGCACCAGACACGTATGTCCTATATTTTCTCTCTGCTGGTACTCATTCATTAGTATGTGCCCTGGAGGCTGTTTTCACAGCTTGGCTGATCTGTGACACTGGAGTTTGCTTACAGGTGGTCAAACATCTTACCTATTTATTTAATATCTTGCTAATTCTACGATGGTGGTTAAATGGCTTCAGGTAACTCATTCATGTCAGACTTGCACGGTTTGGGTTTGCTTGTTGTTAAAAATGCAATAGATATTTGGTAAATGTATGCAAATCTTATTTCAACAAGTTTATATAATAGTATTTATAATTTACTGAACAGCATACTTTGAGTGGGTTAAGATTTCCAGTTAATTAAATTTCCTAAGCATTTCATTTGGAAATAACAGAGAGAGAACAGGAAAAAGAATAAGGAAAGTGTGACACAGAGGCATGGCCTGTCTTCTGCACTGTGTGAAAATTGTGGGGAGTTATTGCCAACAACTGTAATACCAGATCATCAGCCTTAATCAATCACAGCTGGACTTTTCAGCCTTGCAAGACAGAGAAGCACATCCCTGTCCTGGCGGGGCAATATCCACTATGAGATGGTCCACAGTATTTGCCTGGATCACATAGGAGGGCTGGCTTTGCTCCTTCACTGTGTTTGAACAACCCCATACCAACCACCATCCTCCCTTCCCGAGTACTCAGCCTCACATGCCCCCTCTGTGCAGGAGCATTCCTCCAGCTCTTATCTCCTGGCTGTTAGTTCTTCTGAAAGCTGATTTGCTGCTGGTTTCCTCTGCAATACTGCATGTCTGTGTGCCCCTTGCCCCTTGCCCACCCTTACCACTGCCTGATCCCACAATTTTGTGACCTATGACCGCTGCCTTTCTACTGCCTGGTTTCCCTTAGTAGCACACTTCTGTTTCCTTGTCCTCTGTATCCACAACGTCCTTCTCGCTCCTCACCACCAGTTTCCTGCCCCAGTCACAACAGAAATATTGAAGAAAGCCTTTTCTGCAGGTGCATGTTCCCCTCCTACAGGACTGCCTTCTGTTGGGTGCTGCTCCCCTCACCTCTCTGTGCCTTGTGTGGGCACTACTCACGTGCAAAATGCTTGTGGCTGGAGTGGTTACCTAGATACAGGGTGCTTAGGTGGTAGCTGTGTTTTGCAGAGAGACCACATAGGAGAGCAGCTACCATTTTTACACATGGAGAACAAGGAGTGCTCTTTGCTGGTTGGGTTTTTTCTTCTTTTTCAGTTGTTTGTGGCTTTTTAGTCTCCTTGACCCATCTCTTCTTCCTACATTCACTCACGTCATTGATTTCAATATTAGTTTGCATTTTAATAGATGGCAGTTGAGCAGAAACTAGTGGCCATCAATATACGCTTCTGTAACTTTATTATTTCACATTTGCATCAGACTGTTGCTTGCTATGGAAACATCTAATTTACATCTAAATAGCTTTTACCTAGTTTTTCTTTTGTATAACACCTGTTAATTATAACACTTTGTAGGGAAGTTACATAGAGTGCCTGCCTTTGCTGGAGAAGTCATAGCTGAGCGATGGTAATTTAACCTTTTGTTCTCTCCCTGTCGATGCTAGTGATGCCTCACTGTTCATAAACTGATGAGAATACTGTGCAGTGCTCTTGAAGCCCAGCTAAATTAAACAAAAGGTTTCACTGTTTGCATTATCTCCAGAGCACAACTGAAACCGGAACATGGAGATTTCCTCTCATATTATGCCATGTTGAATACCTCTGTTTCCCAAGGCCGTCGAAGCGGAATCACCGCTGTTAGCTGTTTCTGCAGAAAAGATACAACTTCCAATTTATTTTACCTGAAGATGAAACTGCAGATAAAATTTCTAAAATAGCAGTCACGCAAGGTCTCATGGAGGGATAAGCAGCCTTTTCCATCATTGCACTTATAACCAGAAGGACTTTACAAGTTCATCTTTCCAATGCATGTGAAGTGCAGTGTGAATGCATGCTCGAGTCTTCCAGTGTAATTTAGGAGCTTATTCTTGGGGAAGTTTCCAAGTAATTAGTACACAAATTTCAATTATATAAATTACACAAACTATGAGAATGCAACTCTTTTTGGTCTGACTGTATCATGCCAGAGGTTCACAGAATGAATAATATCACAGTTCTTGCGAGGTCTCTTCAGTCCATGTGGTTTTCTCCTATGAAATTAGGATCATGGAATCATAGAATGGTTTGGGTTGGAAGGGACTTTAAAGACTATCCACTTCCAACCATACTGCTATGGGCCTGCCCTTCTGAACACCTCCAGGGATGGGGGCATGCCCGACTTCTCTGGGTAACTTGTGCCAGTGCCTCATCTTCCTCACAGGAAAACATTTCTTCCTAATATCTAATCAAAAGCTCACCTCTTTCAGCTTAAATTCTTATGTTGGCCAAATATTTCTGCATATTTATGCATAAATTTTGCAAAAGTATTTGTATTTATTTTCCTAAATTAAAATAGCTGTAGCTTGGACTTTCCCAGTACAGCTGTGTTGCTGCCATGGTGTCCAAACAAAGTACTGTTTCTTGCCTGTTGTCTCTGGGCTAGTTGTACATTTTTGGCATCTTTCATGAAATTGGTACAAGTGATGGGGCAGAAAGGAGCTCTTGTGTGCAGGGATCATAGTTCACTTGAAAGACAAACCAAAATCTTTGTGTGTCAGGAAGTCAGAAGTTTATATTTTGGAGAAAATGCCCTTCCTACTTTATTGCAGAAATATTGTTCTTTTTTTTTTTTTTTTTTTTTAAGTTTGAGTTTGCTTCCCCCTTCTCCCCCAGTAAGTGTTTGCCAGTCATATTTTACCTCTGGGTGAGTTTAGCGTAATCTCGAACTGCCTTTTCCCCTTTTCCAACTAGAGGAATTGTTATCATGGTAACACCATCAGGTTATTAACCAAAGAAAGGTGGTGTTGCTGCGAAATGTTTAGTCTAATCTTTGTACCTTGGTTGCAGATCACAGTGGGGTGCTGCGATTTTGATGCTGTATTTTCTAAAATCATCCTTTTTAATAACTGAATTCCATGGTTTTGAGCAGTGCCAGGTGGGTGCATTCATCAGAAGTTGTATACACACTTCTTCAAACTTGTTCTGCCAGGGTAGACCCACGCAAGAGCCTGATCTATATGTTTTCTGTTTGGATCTGCTGCCCAGGAGCCCACTGGTGAGTGGGGGGCTTGCCTGGCTTGTTCTAGTGGCACCATACAGGCACTCGATTTCCCCTCCCAACAGGTGAAGCCACCTGATAGCTCCAGTCCCTGGCTGCTTGTTGCCGGTCTGAGCTGCTGAACTGGAGGTGAAAGACTCCGTATCCTCTTACCATTCCCTACAGCACCCGGCCTTTTCTTTAAGGGCTTAAACCCGGGGAGCGGGAGGAGGGAGAGGGTCTCAGAGAATTAGCGCAGAGAAAGATGATGACTATTTTAAGGCCTGCGCTGAGGGGGAGGAAAAAGGCAGAGCTTATGCCTGTGCTGCTTCAGCTGCATTGAAGAGGACTTAGCACAGATGGATTGTGCATTACAAAATGTAACACATAATTCAAGCTGTCAGCTTAATCAGACTGTTTCCAGGAAGCAACCTGTAAAAGAGAAGGACCTCTTGTTTGCTGACCTCTGATCCGTAGCCTGCTGCAGATTGTCATACATTTTGTTTTTCTTTATGTTGGTGTCCCTTCCTTCCCCTTCCCTTTTTATTATTGTATCCCTCTCGAGTGGCACCCTGGAAGGACCACCCAGTGGGAGGAAAACAATGGGAAACGAGACGGCTGCTAAAATACAGGGTTTGTAAGACTAGGGGAAAAGAAAAAGCACTGTTTAACTGCATATGTGATCTCCCTGGTATTGTTTTGCTTATTAAATGTCTAGGAAACTCAACTAAACGCACGGCAGCTCCCACTTAATTGTTCACTGTTGCCCAACAGTTCGATGGAAGGCACAACTTTCAGCACAGCTTAAGCATGACTGCAAAAATTATGCAAGTTTTCACGCACAGACCTTTTCACTTGAGGGAGCATAAGCCACGGTTAACTGTATAACTATAGCAGATTCTACATGGTGGGGGGCGGGGTAGGGAGAAAAAAAAGTCATCTTTATTTTGCGGTGGGGCTCTGCAGGCACAAGCCCAGCTGGGACATTGGTGGTGGAGACCTGGCCTGGGAAGTCCCCAACAAAGCAGGCAGCCGGGCTGGACCTGAATAGCCATTTACACCTCTGTTCAAGGATTAGCCTGCTGCATTGTTTCAATGTTTTAAGTCCTAATTTGCATCATTATAGAGGTGCAGCTTCATCAAAACCCCTCTGAGGTCCCAGTATGTCCCCATACCTGTAGGTGGTCACCAGATTTATTTCAATTGTGGAGGTGAAGGAATTAAACTACTTGGTGCTGGGGTAATTTCAGTGCCCTGTCTCAGGCACTGGCTGATTTTTTTCGATGGTTTCTTTGCTCATGTGCTTTTGAAAATCCCTGCAGAGCTCAAGCAATGTGGTTTTTGCTGTTGTTTGCACTGAAAAGCTAAAATGTGAAGGGTGTTTGTTTTTCCAGCTGGTGTGTTGGGAATGCATTTAAAATACCTGTTGCAGCTCAAATCACCTCAAGCCCTGTTTGCTGTCTGTCCACAGGCACTGTGGGATGCTGGCAGGACTTCCCCATGCACTGCAGTTGATAGAAGACTCGGTAGTGAGGAGGAACCCCCAGCACCGGGTGCTGTATCAGGGCGAGCTTGCAGGGACCATGGGGTCGTTGGAGCTGCTCAGGTTAGTGCTGCTTCCCCATGAGCTCCCTCTCCTCTCTGCCACCCTCACAGAGCAGGCAGGAATTGGAGAGAAGGGCAGTGCTGCCTACGCCTTAACCCCATCCCCTTTATTCTTATTTGTTTGCTGCCGTACATCCAACCTAATGCTTGTAATAATTTTGTTGTTGATTGCTTACAGGCTTCTAATTGAATTCAGGTGATCAATGGTGAGAGGCTGTTACCGAGCAGCTTTGCAGGAGCCTGTTGAGATTCGAGCCGGGGGTCCTGGCTCTTGCAGTGACAAATGACTGGTGCAAAGAGCAAGCAGGCTCCTGCAAACAAACACTGCCAGTTGCTAAGAGGCCTTCCTCCCCTTTCACTGTTTTAATGTCACCAGACCTGAAATATGGCACTTAGAAGCACATACACAAATTACTCCAACAAATATTCTTTCCTAAATGTAGCACTTTTTGCAGCCTTACTCCTTCCCTTAGGTGAAGTAAATACTTATTTCCAAGAACAAGAGCTAGTAGTGCTAATATGATTTACTGAGGTAGACAACAATCACCAGAAAAGTAATTTAGTGTTTGAGGTGAAAGAGTGGAGAAAATCGCCAAAACCTACATATTAACAAAAACGGGGTCAGAGCGCCCTCAATGTCCCTTTGTACTCTTAATTACAAGAACTAGGGATGGCTTTGTAATTTTATTTAAAATCATATGTCAGCTGCCATTAACTAGGATTCTCACAAGCACTTGGTGGTTAGAGGATTTCTAGGGAATTAGGAGGAAAGGTTCCCAGACTGACCTGGCCCCTCCAGCTATTGGAGATGGGTTCCAACTGTATAACTTCATTGGCGTTTGCGTGGCTGGGTCTGTCTGGACAAGAAGTGGTTTCACCGATTGGATGTCACACATTCCACTCTCCCTGTCAAAAAGCGAAGGTGTGAGATTAAACCTGGTATTTCTAAACACTGAGTTTGACCCCTCTGTCTCGTTCTGCATCTTTCACAGAGTGTGTCACAGATGTTTGTCCTTCTAGGCTGTTGCACCAGTATCCCATTAGCAAGGAGAAGCGTTACTGATTCTGCCTCCAAACCAATGCTGGCTGGCTGGGCTTTAAACAAATGTTACATGTAATACTTGCTTCATTTTGTAGCTTTTATAATCAGGCTGGCAGTATGAAAGAAGATGACCTTGGAGCATGCGAAGCAGTCGTCCTTCATCAGCTTCGTGCTTTATTACAAAGCATGTTGAATGGATGCCTTCTACCTGAGAAAACACTCAATGCTGAAGGTAGAGCAGTGGATGAAAAGCAAACCAGGTATCGCAGACACAAAACTTGCATGTAGGTGTGATTAACGTTCTTCCCTCCTCAAGTCTGCTCTGCCTCTCTGGTGCAGAGAAAGCAGACCTAGGGCCAGACCTCCGATTGCACTGGAAAATAAAGACGTCTGAGTACCGATCTTTATGCATCTTGGCAGCAGCCGTGTGACTCAAAATGAGAACATTAAGCAAATTCATTTGTTTTCCTTTCCATTCACTGATGATGAATCTTATTCTGTTGGGCAGCTTTCAGGCTGGGTCCTTCTGTCTTGCCTAGTCTGCAGCATCTCCCGTCCCAAGCTGCTCTGGCAGGGAGGGAAATGTATTAACTTCAGAGACCTCTTAGCTAGTAATTTCTGTAATCTTCAATGCGAGACTTGGGCACGTAAGAATGGGGAATGTAATTTTGAGAAGCAAATTATTTTTCTGTGAAGCAGAAGATGCATAGAGCCTTTAAAAACAATAAATTGCAGTTATTCAAAATGGGGTGTTTTTTTTTCTTCCCTGTGCGTATGCCACAAGGACAAGTGAGAATTGAATTTTTTTTCTTTTTTTTAAGGTCTCTTTAATGCGGTAATGAAAACAATTTCCATTCTTTCTTACTTAGCTTCTGTCTAGACCTTCTTCTCACTTACAAGCTCAGCATACTCAAGTGTTAGCAGGATCGGGGCACTTGTGAGCACTGAAGAATGGTCTATTTAACTTATACCTGGTTCTGCTTTCGAGGCTGATATGCCTGCGAGCGCTGTTGTATTTCCTGAATGGTTTCTTAGGGACAAACACTTGTGGAGTTAATTGGAATTCAGTCCTCTGTTTGTGAAATTTCATTGGAGCAACTGGCAAAACAAACATCTTTGGCAAACAACATTGCAGTATTTATATTTTTTGCTTTGAAAAGAGAAGACGTTTTTACTCAAAAATAAGGAAAACAATTCAGGAAAAAAAAGACAGACATGGCTGGGGGATCAAATGCTCAGGAGAGTGCCTGGTGGAGTAAGTGCAATCTGCTCATGGCTGAGACTGGGGGCTGCAGAAAAAGTTTAATGTTTCCTGACCCAGAGTCTTGAGACAGACCTAGGGGACTGATATGATGTTCATCCCTGCCCATCCTCCCCAGATTTGCAGAAGTCACAAATGATGCTTTGGGCACTTAAAAGAAAAAAATGTAAATTAAGGACAGAATGTGTGATGGCTTTTCCCACTGCATGTTGACCCGCCTGCCCAGATAAATGAGTAGCACAGCTCCTCTGTAAGTCTTGCCTATGTGGGGTGTCCTGCTAACAGTGCTTGGGTTTGTTTCTCAGGCCAGACCAGCAGTTGGATGTGGACATGCTGTGGACTTACTTGAGCAATCATGCCTTGTTCCTGAAAAAGCACCAGGTTCAGCTCACAGAAGAAGTGGCAGATATGTTTGAACGCCTGCTGGGTTCCAACAAGACAGCACAGGATGGCCAGGTTGGCACTTGCTTCTAGTAATATCTAAATCAATGACACCTAGAGACTAATTTACACCATTAAGGCGAGACAGGCCCCATGCCGCTAATGCGATCTGGTGTGTGGTCTTCAAGGGGAATAACCAGCAGCCTGCATTCATTAATTGGCCTTAGAGGTGATTAGGAGGTGGGTAAGGAGAGAATCCAAGTTCTTCAGTTGTCTTGGGGCAAACATGTACATCACTTCACATGAGGAAGAAAACAGGCTCTTTAAGGTCTCCAGCAAGGTGTCTGTTTTTCACCCTTCAAACTAGTTATTTAAATAAACAAGCTCACACGTTTGCTGTGATGCAAATTTATCACAAGGCTTATATCATTTGTCTTTCTCTGTGGCTTAGTAGCTTTCTGTCATGAATGATTTATTTTTATTTGTTTTTTTTTTTTTAACAGTTATATTTAGTACACTGAATATGCAGAACATTTTACAGATAGTAGCTTGCTCTTTTTTTAAAACGTTAATTGAAAAGGTCATAAATTAACTGTTTTAAAGAAAAAAAGAATTGGCATTCGGTAGTATTACGAGTGCCCTGACCGCTTTTGTTGCAAACCCAGCACAGCATGAGGAGGGCAGGGCTCCAATCCCCGCTGCCTCCAGCTGCAGCCGTGCCAGGAGAGCTGGAACCACGGCACCAGGGCAATGTCCTGGCAGTTTCTACCTCTCAAAATACTGGCAAAACATCTTTCCTCTAATATTTAATGAAAAATTGAAAAGCAATTTGAACTGCTTGCTATATTCTAGTTTTAATAGCACATGAAACAAATAATGAAGATGTAATATTTTATAGCAAGAGTAGTATCTTTTTTCTGTATGTGGGCAAGTAATTTGTATTCTGTCCTTAAAACATTCAGTGAAGTAGAAGAGATGAGCAAGGAATGTATCATTGTGCTGGTGACAGATAAACAAATACCAGACGTAAATTTATAATTGCACGTAAAAACTTCTAAAAGTCAAAGCTCAATAACACAAGCTTTATGGCTGAATATATGTGGTAATAATCTGTTTATCGCTCCATGTTACCATGGCTCACGCATATGCATTTAACGTTTATATTTCCTGGTAAGTGGATCCAGTCAATTAAATGCAATGCCAGGATGCGTCTTCTGCTTTGAAACACCTTATTTTGATGCAGGTTGCACTGAGTAGGATCAATATAAATTACATAACGTGCATGTACAGGAACAGTTGCTTTACCATAAAGATGTACATAATGTAATAGTGAACACATAAGTGATCTGCACCTATGGGTCTTATATTTACAACTGCAAAGTTTTGAATTTTTGTCTCGTGTTAATGACTTCGTTCTCTGGAGGCTTAAAGATCTGTCAAGAACCCCACTGGATGATGGTACTGTACAGCCAGGCAGCAGGGTTGGAGGTGCAGGAGGGGCTTTCAGCTCCTGACTGTACAAATAAACCTGTCAAGTCTGCTAGCTCTATCCCCATCAGCACCTGTGATCTGTGGAGTCTTAGTGATGACCAGCAGCAGGTCCACCACCTCCTCCAGTCCTTCAACATCTCACCTATTCCAGTGGTCTGCTGACTCTGTCTGCCTGCCTGCCTGTCTTCTCCTCTTATCACTAAATTATGTCTGTCTTCCGTTCTCTCACATCTTAGTATTAATGTTTCTCTTCTCTCACTGACCTCTCCATTGCTACTGTTAAAAGACCTTGATATTTTTCCTGCGGACACAGGCCAGCTGTAGGGAACTGGTGTAGTAAGAACACCTTTTCTGGGCAGTTGGCTGTGGAAGCTGTGGAATCCGGTGCCATTTTCAGCCAAGTTATGCTCCTGTAAGAATAAGACCTGTTTGGCTGTAATGCAGCAAGTTAAATGTCTTCATGTCCTAATGGAGATGTTGGCCCACGATGGTCACCTGGTCCCTGTGAGTCTGGACACCAAGTTTTAATTGTCCTGGTGGGACTCTTCCTTCGGCCTGGATAAATTTTGTTAGAGTGCATGTTTACTGCTAGTATTTGTCAGTGATAGTTCATGCCTATTTGGATGTTAATTGATATTGCAAATAGGTAAACAAAGTACTTCTGGTGTGAGAAATGCACACTGAGGTGAACTGCTACATGGGAATTATTTCAATAGGAAAGTTTTCCCAATCCTACCTGTAATTTAAGTCATTGTTTACATTAAGAAAAGGAAACTTAAAATACTTGTTGGTTTTTTTATGAAGTAGCAACTTGCTCATATTGGGTTTTTAGGGAGATTTCCTATATGTAAGTTTAATAGGAAGAAAGAAATCTAGCAATCTATTTTCTTAATATAGAAAAGTTGCCATTCTGGGCTCCTGACTAAATATGGATTAATGAGGAGGGAGCAGATGCAGGACAATAAAACTTACCCATTATTCCAAAGTGTTCTGGCTTGAAGCCCTTCCATACTCTCAGGTTGATACATATAAAATAAATTACAAAACCTGAAGTTTTCTGAGATGTTGCTCCTTATTGCTGAAGGCTTATTGTTTTATTACATGATTAACTAATTAGAACAGAAAATCTAGTAGATTATAAAGACTCAAATCTATATTTCGTGTTAGGAAATAAAACCTAAAGGAACACCCTACAAGTAAAGAGGAGGTAGGAAGGATGCCCAAAAGGCCTTTACTTCTCTTTGTGAAATAATAAATGCCCAGAGGGATGATTTCTCCTGCTCTTGGAAGGAGCTTTATAAAGCCGTGCACAGAACTTTTAACACAGATGGGTGATAACCTAAAAATGCTTGCTTTATTTTAAGCCTGCTTTTAAGTCAGGTGTGTTTACAGTACATTCAGCTTCCCGTAAGGGTACTGGCTTCCAACTTAATTTTCTGCATCAAAAATACATTTAACTACAGGAGGCTGAACAACACTGCTGCGGAGCACTGTATGGAGAGTCAGGAGAGAACTAACTTTATGAATGTGCAGGAATAACAGAGACAAAAATTGGAGCCGTACTCAGATGAGGGCAAGCTGTGCATCAGGTTCTCTGCCTTCAGGTTAATTTGTCTCAGTGTTGTTTTAAGCTGCAGCTACTGCTGGCATCATGGGTTAACTTGCCTTATTGCTGTGCCTCTGAAATGGAGAGATTTCTTTTTAGCCTGTTGCTGTTGTAGCATACACACTGCACTCTCCGGTTTTGTTTACCCTGAATGTGTGAGGCAGGGAATAGGGAGAATTTCCAGCAAATGTGATGATTAAAAGAATAATTCAAAGTTTGTGGGACTTCAGTGCAGAATGCAATTCCTGAGTGAGCTCCGACTTACCTCAGAGGTAATTTAGCATCTAACAAAAACACCCTGGAAACAGATTACACTGTGAAGTATAGATTAGCCTAAACGTATGTTGGCAAATGCTCGAGATGAAGGACAATAGGGCTGTGGGTTTTTTGGTTGTTTTTTGTTGTTTTTTTTTTTAATACTTCAGACCCTCCGTGTGTTGAAAGAGGTCCTTCCAGAAGAGTGTGAAGATAGGTCATCTATTCAGAGTAATGAACCATCTTACAGCTCGCCATCGATCCCAAATGACAGCAGGGAAATAAAGCAAGCAAAACACGTTCCCCATCTTGCCGACACGGGAGAACAAGGTAACAAGTGTTAAAAGGTACAGCTGCACGATTGACGGTACTGTCCTTCTCTGCTTCTCTGTATATTTGTGTTTTCTACCCAAATCTGCAGGGCCCTGTGTTATAGAAACCAGCAGATTTACATATATTTGTAATGAATGTTGGGGGATTTTCCCAAGTATCTTAGTATTGTTTGTCATTCTTGTTACTTCTTGAAATGCATGATACCTATTGTGACTATTTTTTCCTGCAGGAATAGAAAAGCAAGCCTTGTGGGGTTTGTTAAAAATGGATCTATAGGTGTGCATATATTTAAAAAATGTCTGCCTTTTAGAAATGGTGGGATATATTTGTTGCCCTTTATTATAAATCCCGATACCGGAATAAATTTTCAGTATTAAAGGGGTTCACATTGAGAAAGGTGTGCAGTGCCATTTCAGAAATTAGAACATGAACACATTTGTGAAAAACCAGTTAATTTCTTTAGGTAAGGAAGTAATATATTAGTCCAGCGTAATAGGTGGCGACGGCAACGTGCTCGATCTGCTCTCAGAGCAACCCTTACATCAAAGTCTGGAAGAGACAAGCAATTAGGTTGCAATGCTCTTTACACAGCAAATGTAAACAAACTGCTTTAGGCCTCCTAAATTCACGCGACTTTTATCCACAGAGGAGACAGAGGCTTTGATTTAAACTAATTTTCTGCATTTGGTATGATATATGCTGCTGCTGTCGGGCTGCTGGATGAGATTGCAGAGTTACTGTGGGTTGTTTGTTTCCTAAATCCCATTGGGTCTTAAATTATTTAAGACTTTTGGTTAGCTTGTCCTTTTCTCTGGAAGCTACAGAAAGGCAGGGTAGCCTTGCCTGCAAGGAAAGTTCACAGTAGGCACCTCTTTTAAGAACGTAATGGATAGTTTAGATCAATAAACAAGAGATAACAAAAGTGAGAAATTAAAGGGAGTAGGGCTTAAAAGCAAACAAACCAGTCTGATCACTGAGACTTTGAAATGTGTTTCATTATGGTGTGTTCACATCCAGAAGTCACAAGCTGGTGTGAAGATGAGAGCAAGGAAGAAAGAGTGGTTGAAAAGATTCCTATTACAGGTAAAAGTAATGGCTGCATATTAACCTCAAATCCAGTATTCAACTTTATTATATAATCAAAACATGGCATTTTAGTGGCTTGGGTCCACTAATAGTGAGTAAATTCAGCTACTGCATACTGAGCACAAAGATTAAATATAAGATCATAAAGTCTATGTTTAATGTTAACATAAACCAAGATGGAAAATAACAGTGCCTATTTAATTCCTTGTAATCATGTTATACATTTAAACCATGTGAATATCCTGTCATTTAGCCTTTCAGGTCTCGGTATCAGTGTTACAAAGGTCAGTCTCCATGGGGAAGATCCAGTAATTATATGGCAAGCTACAGATGTTTCTGATTTGATTCTTTTCTTTTCTTGAGTAATTGAATGTGTATGATTAGAATAAGCGCAGGGAAAAACCCCACTAGCTGGGGAGACTTTACCTCTGTTACAAAAGCTGCCTGATAACACAAAATTTTTACCAGTAAAGGTTTTATCAAGACGCGTTCAGATCTTCCCGCAGCAGATGTAGGAGGCTCACTTAGGATACCGAGATGTTGCTGCTTTTCGGTCAGGCTGTCAATAACACATCAGTATTCAGGGCAGGACTCTTTGCAATGGGTCTCAATTTGCTTTTGCCTGATTTTGTAAAGTGATGGACTGCTTCCTTATGAATTTTGGTGTTTGGCTAAATCTTTATTTATGCAGGTGTGTACTCTGACAGAAAGGTGCGAGGGCATCTGCTTATGCAACGCTCACCATTGCTTTTCTGCTTTTTTACGGCTTCAAAATAGCCTGTCTTTCAGAGAGCAATTCATTTCTCTATAGAGGTTTTCCTCTGCTGCTTTTTGAGCCTAATTTGCAGTTGAAATATAAAAATGTGCTTCTCGTATTCCTGAATTATACTGCAGCAATAATAGTCCTATGTTAGCGCAATAAAACTTGGATTTTATTTTTTTCTGGATAGTAGAATGCTTTGCATTTTCTTGCTTTTTAAAAAGTCCCTTCATTCATACATGACAGTATATTTTTAAAACATGAATTGCACTGATTTTTCATAGGAATTAAAAGCCACTTAAATCTTTTTCATGAGACGAAACATACTTTCATTTGAAGATTAATCTAAACCTTTGAAAATCTTGGGATTGGTTTGATTTTGTTTCTAATTTAAGAGGATTCAGATTTGAGGATGGGTGTTTAAACTCTCTAAACTGTGGAGAGAGTGCCAGCAAGAATAACATCAGGATTGGTGACTCTCTCCAACTACTGCTATCGCCGATGCTATTTTTTTGTTTGTTTTTAAGGAAAGTCCTGGCTGTTCATTTTGGATCTCTGTAGCAGCCCCTGCTTTTGGTTTTCTTCTACCCATCCTGAATTTTATGACTTAGCAATACTGTTTTTACCTGATTTTGTTTACAGATTTGTCAGGGAATTCTCTGTTGTAGTTTTTCCTGATGGAGACCCTGATGGTCTGTGTCTATGTCAGACATCAGCTGGTCAAAAGCCAAGCCACAATGAAAATCCATCTTCTCCCATAGCTTTCTTACTGAATGGTCATGCAAATATTAATAATTCCTATTTGTAAAAACACTGAGAAAGTCTCACTAACCTGAAACCAGTGACTTCAGTTTAAAATCCATTCTTTCTGAATCTGCTTTATTTACTGCTCTGTTGCAGTGCATTTCCAGTAGCCAGTGGTCACATTGTCTCTAGGAGTGAGGTTTTTTCATATCTCACTTGAAAGCAAAATTGCTTCTTTCAGATGTGATTCATCTTCAGACCATGATCTCTAGGCTTCTTGTTCTCTTCTAGCTCTTCACCCTTCCAGGTTAGTGCCTTTTTTTTTTCCAGTTTGCTCATCATTTGCTGTAAGCTGTGGCCCCAGAGCACTGAAATTGTTTAGTGTCTGAAATAGGGGCAGCATCTGTGTGGGTTGTCTTCTGGGCTTGAAGGACTTGTTTGTAGGGTTGGCTTTGTGGTTTTGGATGAACTTAAATGTAATGTGCATTCTACATGTGACCATTTTGCTGTGCAGTTTTCTAAGCTTAAGGGTTACAAATCTGGGGTCAGGGGCACAGTACCTGCTCTACTCTTTAAGGGCTTTAAGTATTGGTTTGAAACACTGGAGGCCTTAGGGCACTGGTGGACTTCATTGTGAGAGTTGGGTGGAAGTACTTCTGTGATGGCATTTTACAGAT
>WAAB01009325.1:0-16622 GCA_013389865.1 Piaya cayana
AAAAAAAAAAAAGGAAAATCTTGGACCAACTAAATCAGGTACATTTGAGATTGAGGCATCTATTAGGTAAATAAACAATATTTCTTTTCTCAACTCTTCCTCATATTGAATCACATCATACCCAACTCAATTCTTCACCACCAGCTGAAATCTATTTTTCACACTGAGATCCGTAAAGCAAGAAGAAATATGCTTCTCTGTAGCATCTGTTGTTCCAACCATGTACACACAATGGAAAGACCAAAGCCACTGATTAGACTGAACAGCCCAGAAGTGATACCAGATTAATTAAAAAAAAGGTACTGGAACAAAAAGCCTATTTACACTGTCTGCTCACATTTGGTGTCTTGAAAATTACAGTTTTGCTGAATAAAAAAAGCAAAACATTTTAGGCTAAGCCAAAACCAGAGCTGAAGTACGATAATAATTATTTCAGCTTTTGAAAGAAACATCCTGACAAGTAAGTAATTGCAGTCCTTATCTTCAAGAAGGTCTGAAAGAAATCATTTGAATCACTCTGTCTGGTTTTCCACAACCACAATTGTCTCTCGGTACTACACTGTGTTCCCTCATTAATCTACTTTTTGAAAAGACACTCCACTGCAAGTCTCAGGCTGAAAACTGGGAACTTGGTCCTCAGTCATAATGTTTTAGCTTTTCTCCACTCTGTTTACTTCTCTAGACTAAGCCAGCTGTATGGTTTTCATCTCTTCTTATGAGCCAAGGTCTTCCTTACTGTCACAGCTGCAGCTCCAGGCTGAACAAGCTCTTCTGGTCTGGGGCACATTATATGCACATCAATATTTAAACTAAGGTCTCATCAAAGCACTGTACTCAGGCAATAATTCATCTTAAGTATCCCCAAGGTTGTGTTTGCCTTTTCAAGGAATTTAACAAATTGGTAGTTTATAGTCAGGACGTTAGTAATGGGCTTTTAAAATCAATATTTCAACGCTAACCACGTCAGCACTGCCTAACTCTGACTCTGCTACTTGCTTATTGATGATACTTTTTCAGCTATTTTCTTGGCCACACACCTGTAATACTCTAGTGCACATTGGTTGAGCAACATGGGAAAATTTTGACTACCACTAACCATATTATTCCCACAAAGAGAAGGTTTAGCTTTGGCCTTTTTACACAACTACTTTATAATAAGGTACAAATTCTGTGCTGTGGTAATAAATTATAGAAAAAAAATTAGCTGAGAACATTACCAGGCACTGAAATTCACTAGAAGTTTGCAGTGTCTCAGTCTTTGTTCTTCTTTAAGTGTGCTAAACCCATTTTTAATCATGACATTTTTTATCTTAAGACACTAACTAATCTCAATTAAATAAGTTTTTCTGGCCTTTTGGATTTTACGTTCTGTTTCACATCATGCACTGCTTCAACTAGAGAGCTGAAGATTTCCTCCATAAGATAATTTCTCTTCTGGAAGTTTATTCTCCTGAGGCCAACACTCACGGAAACATAGGATCACAGAATCCTTTAGAATGGGAAAAAACCCTTCAAGATTATTGTGTCCAGCTGTAAACTAACACTGCCAAGTCTAACACTGTCCAACCAAGTCCCTAAGTGCCACATAGTCACATCTTTTATATACCTCTAGGGAAGCTGACCCAATCACTTCCATGGACAGATTATTTCAATGCCTGCCAACCCTTTTGGTGAATAAATGTTTCCTAGTATCAAGTTTAAACCTTTCCTGGCACAAATTGAGGTAATTTCCTTTCAACCTATCACTTGTTACTTTGGAGAAGAGACCAACAGGCCATATTGCTACAACCTCCTTTCAGGCAGTTGTAAAGTGCAATAAGGTATCCCCTCAGCCACCTTTTCTCCAGACTCAACAACCCCAGTTCCCTCAGTTGCTCCTCATAAGTTTTGTTCTTTAGATCCTCCAGTACCTCTTTTCATGTGCTCCAGCACCTCAATGTCTTTCTTGTAGTGAGGAGCCCAAAACTAAGCACAGTATTCAAGGCGCAGTCTCACCAGCACTGAGTACAGGCACGTGATCACTTCACTAATTATGCTGGCCAAGTGATTTCTGATGCAAGCCACGATGATGTTGACCTTCTTGGCCACCTGGGCACACTGTTGGCCTATATTCAGATGACTATCTATCAACATCCCCAGTTTCTTTTCTGTGAAGCATCTTTCAAGCCATTTGTTCACAAGCCTGTAGTGCTGTACGGGATTGTTGTGACCAAAGTGCAGGAACTGGCATTTCACCTTGTTGAACCCCATACAGCTGGCCTCAGCCAACCAATCCAACCTGTCCAGAAACCTCCATAGAACCTTCCTTCCACAAAGCAGATCAACAGTTCTGTCTAACTTAGTGTTGTCTAAAGTGTTACCAAGAGTGTACTTGATTTTTCATCTCCCATTTCCTAATCAGCTTTTCATCTTAAACAGTTAGATAAGGTGTGGGAGACCATCTCTTCAAAGCATATTTTAAAGGATTAAAAAAGGAAAGATAACACCCCTTAAAATACAATCTTAACTACAAAGACCAGGGAACACACTTCAGAGTAGGACTGCAGTTCACATAGGCTCCAATCCCAAGGCTATGGCTTCCCTCCACAGTCAGGAGTGAGCCCTGGTTTCTGATACGTAATTTCCTATAGATTTTTTTACTGTTAGGATTGCGTTCATTCAGCCTGTTCTTGTGTCTATTTTCCCTGCCCTCCACGTGTCTGTCAACTCTGATGAATCTCAGGCTCAACTTCCTACTCTTTCCTGCTCAAAATACTTGCAAATGTGTGCCCCAGGTTGTGAACACAACTTCCTTACAGGTGAGACAGTACTCCATATCACCACATTTAGTGACTCTTTTAAACTTGAAGTAGTTTCTCATTTGTTGAACACTTTCTGCAAGGTGCCAACATACATTTTTATAGAAGCCTGAGGGATGGGAGGGATTGTCATTTCAGTCTCTGCGCATAAGTACCATTAAGCATCCATCAAAAAATAAAGCTGTTTGTTTATTAGTTGTTCATGTCACATTTGTATTTACAGCTTCGAGATGATTGTTAATTGACCATCTGTTCAGCTGCCCCTTCTTCCACTAATACTATTTACACTAACACTTCCTTTCACATTTACAAACACATAGGAAAATGTTCATGATTTCACATCAAAATGTGAAAGCAAAAATTCCCCTTTATGTGTTTCCTTATAAGCAATGTTGATATGGGACATTTAAACTTACTTACAGGCTAGCCACTTGCACTGAAAAATAAATATTTTAATTCTAATTGCTGCTTGATGTAAGTTCGTTGCTTACACTGACATGATGTCTTTAAAAGAAGCCATTGAAATCTGTTGATTAGGATTCACTGCAATTCCAATATTATATTTCTGAAATTTTCTATAGGCATAACGGACACAATAATTTTGAGACATATTTATTAATGCTCTAGATGAATACTTCAGTTTGGGCCGACTATTGTGGTAATATAATATGCAGTTATCTCATTTTGATGATTTAGAAAGAGGGGTTTTTTTTAACATCTCTGATGCAGTGTTCTGTGGTCTGTTGTTAAATTTAGTCTCATTAGACATGATTGTTACTATTGCTGTGTTTATAAATCTAAAGGCTAAAGGAATATAGCTCCAAAATCTTTCAGGCTAATGATCTCAGGGAATCTCTATGCAGAATCTGCTGCAGAGTTTCTAAGTGCCCAGTTCTGTGTTCCTTAAGTGAGTATCTTCACAAAGCTGTCAGATTTCCAGACATTTCTTTTAAATAGATGTGAAATAAAATCATTAAAAAAAAAAAAACCAGCACATAAGACAAAATCTCAGTTTGAAATTGCCATTCTTATTCCTAGGGGAAAAAAAGTTGTATTTGACTGATTTATGGAACAAACACACAGTTGAAATTTCTTGTTTTTCCAGTACATCAGAATATCTTCCTAGCTGCAATTTCTACTAGCCTTATTATGAAAAAATTGTGAAGGTAAAGTTTTTGCTATGGTGGATATAACACTCAGTTAGAAACATTACCTACCCTCCACGATTTGGAACTTGTATAGATAAAGAAGATAAAGGAAATATTATTTTTCCTGTTACACAGATGATGAAATACAATACAGAATCCTGAGGTTACTTCTTAGCTGGTGGAAATTATTATCAATTTACTTCAGTAATATTTCATTGATTCTGTCCTTCTGGCCATCATCTTCCATGACAATATGTATGACAACAAACTTTAGATGTTCTGCAGACCTTCGTACACAAGGTATGCCTTTTGGTAAAATGGTGGAGAAACTTAATAATTTAATCACTATTACACTGTATTGGAATAGATGAAGATATTACTGCAGCACTCCACAGCTACTGGAAAATGTTATTAACCACTGAATATATTACTAGGTTGCTTAATTGGCTTATTTTAAGTTCTAAGTGTCTACACAATTTATTTGACCACTAAAGTAAGTAAAAGTAATTCAAATGAAAAATGAATGAACGAACCTTTGGGAGATTTGTCTTCTAAGTCTTTATGTACCAAAATTTATTTTAAAACCACAATATTTAGTCTAGAGTTTTGTTTCAATGATAAAGTTCAAATGTGGCTGTGGATTCTCAACCCCCTGTTGAATTAAGCATTTTTAGTTGGATGTCAACTGTATGTCCTATCTTTACCTTTTTCTTTTAACGAGGTGGGAGTTTTGTTACTAAGAGTGTTTACTGTTTTGCAAAATAATCCATGACAACAGCTAATTTTTTAAATATTTGGAGTATGTAACGTACTCTCATGGTCAGTAAGCAGTAACAGTACTGGTACAATTGCAATTTTTGGCAAAAAGGACTAATTCTTGTTTAGTACCGCTAGCAATGAAGGCAAAAACACCAGAAAAGAAAAAGCCTCTGCATAAAGTCATACTGTGGGATGATTTTGCTTTTATTGAGGCTAGGAAACATCTGACTCAGCAGTTCATTGTAAATAAAGATTTCATTCTGAAATTCATGGATAACTTAATAAAACAAGCTGTGATCCTTGTTGGGAGTTTAGTTTATCCTTAGTAGCATTTGGCACATGATTTCATCAGATGTGAGAGATGCCTGTAGTTTGGAAGGATCTTATCCACTAGTAAGAAAGTTACTTAACCTGCTTTCCTGGAGCTCCTTATTTGCCCAGGCAACAGGATGGAGAAGATAAAATGACATTCCCTGTGGTCTTGCCAACATCACCAGAAAACATCCATCCTTTCTGGTCAGAATTAACACATGGGACAAAGCAGAACCTTTCTTTGCTTCAAGAAATCCCAGTCTGAAGAGAATTTTTGCATATTTAGCTTTGAAAGTAGTATAAACAAAGAAGTTATTTGTGATCTAAGAGCTTTATCTCCAGTGTTAAATCAACGTTATTGTACAAGGAGCTTCAGGATTCACTGCTCACAGAATGTGCAGAGGGCAAGGCTGGAGTGTAGTAAGCACTAATTTGTGTTGATGACAGAAAATTGCCAAATATGACAATTTTTTTACAATTATAGGTGAAAAACAACAAGTCTATCTTTGCAGGTGTGGCTATGCATTCTCAAGCACACAGTCTAGCATGAGATGAGAGATAATGACTTTTATAATCTTATGGTGATTTCAGCTGCACGGCATCCTTGAAAACTAGTATTTTAAATTTCCCCTCCTTCTAGATGATGGCATTTCTCTGTACATAGACAAGCCAATCATTTGGTCCAGGTTACATGAAGTTTTTTCTAGGATCTAATTCCTCCCATGTATTCTCCTTTTTCCAGTAACTACTGAAATTTGTCCATCCTTGTCTGAGGTGTAGTGCACACTGTTTTATGAATTGGGAGACAAAGCCAAACTTTGTAAGCTTCCTCTATTTGGAATAGTCTATTTTTAATGACACCTGCATCCTGCACATAAGAAGAGGATATCTACATAGGTCAGAGATAAAAATGGATCATTTTTATCCATGTACATGCTGGAAATAAAACTGCTTCTTTCCTATCTTTGTGATAAACTGGTTTATAGATGGAGAATATTAGAAACAGTTTGTGTAGGAACACCATGTGGACTCTTAGGTCTCATTACCCTCATAAATTTGTTATAAAGATTAAAAGCTAGTTGACCAGCTTTCAAAGCATTAACTAAACTTTTTTCATTCCTATCTACTTTCTGAAATATCCCCTTACAGTATAAATGGAGAGGTGTTCCAAAGCCTACACTGAAATCATTACAAATCTTTATATATTTAGAAAAAGGCAATTATGACTGAAAAATGCTGTAGTATTTCCATATAGTGTATCTTGTATTAAAACATTTGTTTTCAATATTTTGTGGAGTGTACCCACAAATGTATAAGATCATGATTTGCATAGAAAATCATTAAAGCTTGTGGAGGACAGGATGTCCAGAAAATATTGAGATTTTAACTAATGTGTGTATAGTTTTCCTTTTCAAATTAGACTCCTCTGGAAAAAAAAATCCAAATAAAGTAAGTTTTATTATACTTTTCTATTTTGCAGGGAAAGAGATAAATTATTTTGAAAATCTTACAGCTTTCATACACTAGATACAAATAGACATCTCTGGTCTATTGGACATACCTGTGACAGCCAAGGTATCAAGAACCATATCTTTGAATACAGATAAGAATTGATTTCCCAGAGGTGTGAGTAACAGGGCAGCGTATCGTCAAAGATCTGAGCCCGATTTAGCCAGTACTCTAGAAGTGGCAATACTGGCGTCTAAAATCATCCATAGCAGAAACTGAAGTCCTATACAACCACCCAAAACAGTTCTTTGTGCTGGTGGACCGCCTAACACTGGCAATTACCTTTAAGCGCTACCTTATACAGAATCACAGAATCACAGAATCACCGNGAGCAGGTGAGAAATGACTGATTTAGCTAAATTCTCAAGCTACTAAATTGCTTTGATTGTCTTTTCCACTCCATGTCAAGTTGGACAGAATTGAGAGTGTGCCATGAATGAAAAGTAATGGGAGAGTGTTGAAACTAAGCTCTACTCCGCTTTCAGATGACAAGCATTTGAACTTAATAGACTCTTACTCAGGAACCTGGGGAAATGTTGGATGCTGTTTACATATGGACTCAAAATATTTTGCAGTAAGAGAAACGGAAGCAGCCAAAACTAGAAAGAAATCTTAAAAATAAATGGGAACTTGAATCATCCCTCCCTAAATTTTTTTTTTTACCATTTCTTTTTTTTTCTAAAAAAATCTGTGGAGTATTACAATGCCATAATTTGTTACAAAACAATAAAACATAATTAAATGCCCATACACTTCGTTAGTAAAGCAAAACATCTTGCCCCAGAATTACAGACATGGGGTTTGATTTAACTCTTCAATATGCATATGCGCATCCTTTTACATGCTGCCAAAATGAGCATGCATGCAGAATATAATGTATTGACAACCACGACACATAATCAGGGGACCCTAACTCCTCAAATAAGAGAGTCAGAATTTCTGAGGTATCTTCATTAAGTTTATATGTTGCACAGATATAACTTGTTCAAAAGAATATGCACCTAGCTGCATGGATCCATGGGAGAGTAGGACTTTCCGCAGTCCATGTGGTGAACTCCATATTTGTCTCATAGATAGTGCAGCTAGTGGATGGGACTTGGGACAGGCAGATGAACTCATGGTTATGCTCTCCTACATCTTCAAGCTAGCTAAAGGGGAAGAGGGACCACACTGTGTGGTTGCAGAGAAGAAAGCAAAAACTGTACAAGGGAGAAATGCTCCCAGCAAGCAGCATCTGTGAATATAAACTGCTGCTCCAATTGATTCTGTTACTGCAGAAGGACACTACACAGGCAGGATATAAGGTCAGGAGAAGAAGGAAATAACAACATGTTTGAGTTGGCCAGACATATGCTGAAGAGAGGTATGTGCTCTCATACTGGACTCACTCTCTAATTTCCAAGCAGATTTAGAAAGGCAGCACATCTGTTGTTGGGTGAAAAAAGCAACTCTCATTGCTCTCAGAGTAACAAACACTGGGCAAGGTTCTCTGATCAAGGTTTATAGTAAATACCAAAAGTTGATTTCATTTCAATTGTAATATTGGGTTGGCTCTTTTTCCTTTTAAGCTTAAACCCCATCTAAAAGATATTTGGCACTACTTATCCTCCTTGCTCTTGAAGAGCAAGATGTGCTTCAAGAACAATACAGAGGTTTTATTATGATGCTCTTAATTTACTTAGAACAGTTACTAAATATGTGTTCCTAAGAACTGCAGTGACTTTTCATTTATGATTTCTGTGCCAAAGGCAAAACAAGAATATCATTATAGAAGCAACCTTCTATATTGACATTAAGACACAAACGGAGAGGGGAAAGTTGCAAGCAGCACTTTGTGGCATGAGCAAGCTATCCACTCAACAGCACTTCCTTAGAACAAATGTTCCTTGTTGTACACAATTTACAGAGGTCAGATTTTTTTCATTACATATTTTCAACAACAAGGCGGGATCCTGGCTGCAGACCAGGCTGTAAGAACTCCAGCTGCTTGTCTTCCCTGAATGTATTTTCTTTCATACTGCTCAAACCATTGTATACCCAGCATTTTCATGAAGTTATGGCATATGAGATTTCAACCGTTTATGTTGCTTGTGTGATGGCAGCATTCTCTTAAAACTAAATATAACATCTCTCTTGCATTCCTTCCCCCTCTCTCAGTTATTTCCTCACTGCTTCTGAATTTCAGTCTTTGCTTAGATTCTCCATCAAGTGGGTCACTGCCCCATTGAGACTGATATCCTGGCTTCCTTTGAGCTTAAAGTAGCTGGAAGTCCTATCTAGGTATTTAAATGCACAGTGTAATGAATGGTTTTCCACTCATTTCTCCTTTCTCTTATTCTCTCTTCATCATTACGTGTCACAACATGTGACACATAACCCTTCATGACCCCTTCTAGTTTCCCTGTATTCTCACCTAGTTTGTCTTCAGGTTCTAACACAAACTGTACCTTCACCCTAGATCATCTTTCTTTCTGGTTAGTTTGATTTTGAGCCTTTTTCACAGTTAATCTCTTGGCCTTTTCTAACACAATTCATGATCTTTGCACCTTCAGGACTGTAGAATGCCCCTGACAGTGTGTTTATAAGAGGTGAAATATTTATCTTGACAGAAAGTCCATTTCTCTACCCCTCTTTCCTTCCCAGTGGTTCTTGAAATAATTCATCATCTTAACAGCAACAAAAAGTCTCTGTGAAAATGTTGAACTCCATGTCAAGGTCAATGTGATAGAAACCAGGATACCGTTATAAAATTAGCTCTTGTATTTCCTTTTATAATATTTATTATTAGAACAAATTATTTTTGTTTCCAAATTTGTTCATAAATCAAGAAAACAGCGCTTACTAAGCATTCATACGAGAAAGCAATTTGCCAAGCTACTTGTTTCATGTTTCTGTTGTTCATAAGCCTTTTTATTTAGCATCTTAAGTGCAAGTATTTGTAACATTTTAAGGAATACACCATTCAGAGTTTTAGGCCAAATTCTGAGGCCTTGGTTCTTCCTGAACAGCTCTTGACATCACAAATAAAAACAGAGTTACTAAAGGTTATACTGAATAAAAGGTATCAGAGCACATCCCATTTTAAATTTTCCTCACAGTGTTTCCCTCCACAAAGTTAACACTGCTGACCCAGTATAAACATACTCTGTATCTGCCTTGGTTTAAAATGTACTGTTCATATGATTCGATTTCAAGAACAAAAGACTGTCCATGTAAATTCCTGGACTTGTTTAACATATGTACATGCTAAATAACCATACTGGCACTTGCAGAGTGAGGCTATGCAGAAAACAAGAAATACTTAAACCTATATTTTTGAGTTTGCATCATTTTCTTTATGCTCCCTGTCTACAAAAAGCAAATAACATGGGCTGGTGGCTTTACCATGTAGTCCTGTGCTGTACACCACAAGCTGCTTTGAATCATGAGAGGGTATGGTACATATGGTACATATGTTTCCATCTCAGAATAATCCCTATAGAAATCTACAGGAGATAAGGGAAATGCAGAAAGAGAAGTGACTTTTTTTGATGCCAAACCATGCACGAACACTCGTGAAAACTGACACTTCACATTTCAGTGAATAAAGTACTTGCCTGCTGTGCGTGAGACAGCACAGAAGACAAATTTGCTTCTAAACCACAAAAGCTGGCATTGCCCTTTCCTACACCCTTCCTCAAGGCAAGAAAAAGAATTGTATAGTTACAAATGCCTTTCTCACACTACTGAAAATCCAAATTTTTAATCAGTGGATACCTGTATGAACAAGAGTGGAAGAGATTCAGGCTCTTAATCACTGAGGAGTTGGTGCAGTTTTTCTAGTCTATTACTCAGTTTTGGGCAGATTAGGACAGTGACCATCGGCTAAACTTTCAACACTCTGGATTTCTTTAGCAAAGACTAACAAGCTTTAAAAATTACTCACACCTTTCCTTTCTTGATGGGGATAATAACTTCTCCCTGATGGCTGAACTCATCCAACAGTAGCTTTCAACACTGCAGTGAAACACACATCAGTGGTACAAAGTTATTGTAAGGACTCCAGGCAATGAAGACTAAAACTTACCAGGTGATGCATTTTCTCTCCCACAAGATATCAGTGTTGTTTAATGGGAGCAGATAGCACATCTTGAATGTTATCAGTTTTATCTGCAAAATACTTTGAAATGTCAGGAGGAATCCAACAGAGCTAAGCCCATTCAAATTCATCATGACTCTATGCAAGTTTTCTGGTGTTTTCAATTAGTTAATTGCTTTCTATAGTACTGGAATTTTGACCAAAGAGTGCTTAGGTTGATATTTTGTACTTCAGATTTGAGTCTCTAGTGGTCTGCAAAATATCATAGAATAACCAGGTTGGAAGAGACCCATCAAGTCTTCGAGACCAATCATATGTGTGTCTATATATATGTTTTCTATATATTTTAAGAGTTGTGTATAATCACAAAGGAAAAAGTCAGTGAAAGACTTCATCCAAACCACAAAAAAATTAGGAGTGTTGCATTCGTCTACGTGCTGTGTATTTCTGTTTGAGAACCTCCTCATCTAAAACAACCCTTATTGCTCCTCCCCAAAATTAGTGATAAACCCCACTTAACTGACTCTTTACTATACTCTGTGAAAATTGTGTTTTGCTTACCTTGCCATAATTTTTTTCATTTCTTAATTTATAAGACATCAAATATCATTACTTAAGGATTGCAGGCATTGAATGCCTGTTCTATGTGGAAAACCAGGAAGTCACATCATTGTGGGAACTATACCAACACATGCAAAAAGCAAGTCCCTTGAGGCCAGAGTTAAGCATGATGTAAATGGCTTCCCACAGTCAGAGTTCAAACATAACAAAAGAATAAATTTTCCTGGATAGTAGTACTATCTCTATTGAAGTCTCTGCTGTACTATTGGACCACTGGAAAGTGCCATGAGACTTTACAGAGACAGGTCATAGCTCAGTGATAGATCTGATAGGCAGTCATCATCAGGCAATATAACCTAGAGGTGGTGGCTTGAAGAGAAGCAGACACTGTCTGCTTTTCCAGGAAGGAAAGCAAAAAAATTATTTCCTTCACAGATGAGACTTAAAAGATAAAACCATTAGCAGGAAAGTTAACACAAGTCTGTTCTTTTGTCAGGCCCTGACTGCAGTCCCACAGCTATCGATGTACAATTGTGTCCTGACAGAGATCAGACGCTCAAAACTGAATTAAAAAGTTAGTGGCATACAGCTGGCTCATCAATGCTGGCAAACATTAATGAAAACCTTCCCTTACAGTAGCAAAATAAGTATTTCTGGTTGTAAGTCCATTTTGTCCATGTAACAGACTCCTTCCTTTAAAATATCTGTAAATGTCAGTGTCTCACACTGCACATCTTTGCCTGTTCCTCTTTAAACATGAAATAAATAATATAGTAACAAATAGTAATTAAGTCAGCTGAAGAATCTCCTCAGGATCTCCAGCTTTACTGTGGAAAAAAATCCAGGCTCTGGTTGTTTTTTTTGAATTTAAATGCCATGGAAAGTCCTACACCATGGATGCCTCATAACAATAAGTATTGTTTTGCTGTAACATAACAAAAATATTCCAAACTTTTGGAAAAAGGTATATGAAAGATTTCCCTTATTTCTTTATACTTGTGCATGGGTTCCTTCTGCATTGTATCTAAACAATAATATTACACAGGCACTTTCACTGGAGTATCTTAGACCATTTTAGAAATGTTAGGAGGCCGTACAAGTTGTGACTTCCATCTCTGTAAAATTAATTGATAGAAACAGCAGTGCTATTTCAGGTCCCTCACCCTGCCTGAAGTTTGTCCATATCTTACCACTTGTCCAGCTGTTGCTACTTTCAATTCTCACCATCTCTACACACTTGAAATTGGGTAGATTGAGCATTGCACCCAAGGTATACTCACCATACCATCCAAAATCCATCTATGTTTATATCTAGTCATGGGATTTTAGTCCTGCTTCATCTTGCCTAGAGACAGGGAACAATCTGCTCCTGGTGACTTTACCATGACAATTAAAAGATGTATATTATTAATATCAACTCTATAGATAAACAGCTGTCTAACCTTGATAGATACCACAGGTCTGTGTGCAGCTTATTACTTGACCTTCTGGATAGCTCAGCTCTGGTAACAAGAGACACGTTATTAATGAAAAGCCTATCATCTGTGGGCAAATATTTCCAGAGGAAGAAGCAATTCATGTTTTCAACTGAAATTCTGACTTCTTGGTCCTATGAGTTATTTCATGTTTTCATTCTACTAATTTCTACTTTTTCTTCCCAAAGCATCTGTTTCTGTGTTCCTTCTCTTAGAAATGACTTGTCACTGAAAGCACATATACAAGTAATTCCATAAAGAACAAAATAAATTAAGATAGCTCCCTCACAAGTCACTGCTGAACTGGGAATAATTCAGAACTCAAGTAGCATAAAAATTAAGTTATTTACTCTTGTTCCCTCTCATTCATTAAACTTCAAATGTGTCAGTAGCAATAAGGCCAATTTTTTTCTGATCTCTTAATGAACTAATAATAAATTTCATTAATGATGATCATGGTTCATTATGTTGGATAATAATCCAAAAATTTACTCAGAATAAAATGTTTTAAAGTGCAACATTAAATGTCAACTCAATTGAGGATGAAGAAATAGTTATTTTAGAATTATACAGAATAATACAGAATCATTAGGTTGGAAAAGACCTTTGAGATCACCGGGTCCAATCCTCCTGTCCACTACTAAACCATATCCCTGAACACTTCATCTACTAGTCTTTGAAATACCTCCAGGGATGGTGACTCAAACAATGACTCCCTGGAGAGCTTCTGCCAGTGCCCAATAACCTTTTTGGTGAAGAAATTTTTCCTAATGTCCAATCTTAATATCTTCCTGCACAACTTGAGGCCATTCCCTCTCATCACCTGTCACTTGGGAGAAGAGACCAACACCCACGTTGCTACAACTTCCTTTCAGGCAGTTGTAGACAGTGACAAGATCTCCCCTCAGCCTCCTCTTCTCCAGGCAAAACACCCCAACTCCCTCAGCCTCTCCTCATAAGACTTGTTCTCCAGGCCCTTCATCAGCTTCATCTCTCTTCCCTGGACATTCTCCAAGACCTCAATGTCAACGTCTTTCTTGTAGTGATGAGTCCAGAACTGAACACAGGATTTGAGGTGTAGCATGAGTGCCAAGTACAGGGGCAGAATCACTGCCCTGGTCCTGCTGACTGTTTCTAATACAAGCCAAGATGCCATTGGCCTTCTTGGCCACGTGGACACACTGCCACCTCATATTCAGCTGGGCTGCAACCAACACTCCTAGGTCCTTCTTTGCCAAACAGCATTCCAGCCACTCTTCCCCAAGCCACTGCACGAGGTTGTTGTGTCCCAAGTGCAGGTGTCTGCACTTGACCTTGTTGAACCTCATCCCATTGGTCTCAGCAATCTTACAGCAATCTTAAATTTCATGAACTTCAACTCTTCTTTTTTATTTTTTTTCCTTTTAAGCTATTGTGTAGGAGGAGCTTTTGTTCAAATGCCACCAGTAAACCTACAGATAGAATATTTTATTCACCCTGACATCATGTCATAGCAAGACTAGTCTATGTTCTCTGCTTGCAGGCTGTATAAACATTTCTGTAAGCATCAAAGGATGCTCGCCAGCAATATATCTATCTTGGTAACTAAAGCAAAAAATTTTTTTCCACCAGCCAACAATTTATGTATTTTTCATATATATACACATATATATATATACACACACACACTAAAATTAACAGCATGTGTTCAGTCACAGATTTAAAACAGAACTGCTAAACATACCAACATTACCCTGCAGAGTTCCAATACCACATTCGTCAGGTAGAGTTATCATGTCTTCAATTCAGTCATTGTTACTAATACAGGCCAGATGCCTTGAAGGTCCATGCAGCTACCAAGAAGATCAATCTACCCCTTGACCCTAGCTTTCAAATTAAGGTTTCACAGGGTGTTTTAGTGGTGAAAGGCATCAGATATATCACAAGTATCACCATACTTGATGTCCATGAATTTAATGTATCATCAAAGCAATTACAGAAGAGAGGCGGTATCTACAGTCACTTGCCATGTTGAGGAGATGGCTTTGTTTTGTGCCATAGGATGATTTCAGAAGTTTGGTAGTAAATGTAAATTGATGTGGAACCAGGACTGTCATTCACCTGTCAGTGATGGTATCTCTGTATCTACCACAGTTAACAGGGTTTACTCTTTTGGGTAAGTGGATGCACAAGAAGTAAGGAATTTCTGATTGCCACTAAGCTATCGAAATAAATTGCAAGATATCGTTTCACCCAAAGGGGATTACACTGAGTAGCATCTCAGCTTCCTAGCATCTCAGCTTCCTAGCCTGCTTTCTGGTTGCAAAATTATCTTGCCCAAGTAGAGCTTCAGCTCATTGTTCTTGCAGAAAATAATCTCATCCAACCACTTTTTAGAAGCAGTGCTGCAGACACAAGTGGTGACATTTTGGAAGAAGTATGAGTTTTCTCTGGTGTCGGTAGAGATGCTGAGCAAAAATGACCANTGTATTTCCCCCTTGTTCACCCAGTGAGTGGTCCAAAGGATACCCCAACTTTCCACTGTTCACAGTGCATGTTTCACCTACTTCTTTCCTGGCACCCATCTATTCTGCAGCTATTCCTACCTCATGCTTTCCCATTCTCCACAGTCACGTTGTAATTTAAAAAATTTAAGAGTTCACATTCTTAAAGCCTTTTGCAGGTTGTACTGGAGTAACCATCTTTGTAATATTTCATGGAATTGTCATATTTTTATATTTCCCAATACTGAAAAAAATACTGCAGTGCTACCTCCCAGATATTTCATAACCTAAATTCATGAGAGGAACAAAGAGAAAAAAATATAACAAGTAGACCTTTTTCTGGCACCACACCCAGTTAAGATATTTACACTGGATTTTATAAATCCAGATTTCAATAACAGCAAGACAAGTGGCAATGCTTCCCAGAAAGGTGTGGCAATTTAATATTACTTGGTGCCATTAACCCTTTCCAACTCCATTATTTCATTAAGTGTTTTCACTGATCACTCCCCATCACATTCAGCCCCTTGGGGCACTAAGAAACAGCACCATTTCAGCAGATGTTTTCAATCAAATGAGAAGTATTCATTAACTGTCCTCATCTTCACTCATGCTCAATGCTGACCCAAACAAACATGGTTCATAATTTGGCTACTACTCCCAAGAACACATTGAGTTCCATTTTAAAAGGCAGTCCTTCATTACTGTGCACAAGACTGCCTTCCCTGGATTTTTTCCAGCTCCTACTAAGTGCTTGTGGATTACATGGTCTCTGCTACAAGTTGAAATAAGGAGTGTTTAACACCCAACGGCAAAGAAAAGAGTCTAAATTATGCTATCCTCCATATTGCTCCTGAATTCTACTACTAGAATAAAAACTAACTACAGATTTAAGAGAATTTGACCAACACTGAAAGAATTGTAGGTCAGCCAAGGGCCCAATTTACAATTACCTGACTTGCTCTTAAAGTAATGACAAAGAGTATGGCCAATGATGTTGGCTTGGCTCCCAGATATTTATAATTTAAAGGAAAACAGAGAATGAACCAGATATTGTCTATTTGGGCTGTCTCTCCTTGCTCCCTCACAGTGAGTGACCTCCTGGGTTCTCTGACCATACAGCTAGTGGGTTTGGCACACAGCTCAGTGGAGGGGTGCAACCTTCATGAAACAGATGGGCTACTAACAGAGAAAATTTCTTTTCTGTCAACAGCATATCAGATTTTGCCTCTTCCACCAGCCACTTGCTCTCACTCTCCTGTCAGACACTTCCACCCCTTCATCTCATCCCTCCCCACAATGTGCAGTGTTTGCATGGCTGTGCTATTAAATGAGGAGAGTAGAAAATCTTCAGAGCAGAACAGAAACCAAATATCTGACAGTAGCAGGAAAGGTTGAGACCTCTTAATATGCTACAAATATAATTAATCTAAGCTAGAAATGGATAGATAGAGAGGTAAGTAGATAGATAAATTAATAGGTAGGTAGGTAGATAGACA
>WAAB01009327.1:0-88510 GCA_013389865.1 Piaya cayana
CTGGTGATTCCGTGATTCTAAGGTAGCGACCATGAGATGAGGAGCTTAGGGTCAGTTTTGTAGTGTTTGTGGATACAGGTGGGTGAAATACCACAATCTTTTCTAGAAGGCTGAGAGCTCATCAAGTATGAGAGCTCATCTGGTACGCTGTGTTAACTTTTTGGTTAAATTCCAAGGCAGTTGCTTGCTCTGAAGCAAATCAAGATTGAGAACATCAAGAACAGAGTCTTTTAAGAAATTTATAAAACAGAAGAATTTGCTTTTAAAATTTAACTTTTAGGATTTGGTTTTGTATTTTTTGTTTCTTACAAATGCTAACTACTAATCCTTTTGAAACTATGTTTTTGAGTGTTGACATTTGTTGAAGAGCACAGTTCATAAATTCAAAATCAGTGGTAGCTAATCTTACATATTCCCCATTTTGCGTGGTGTGTCCACGCTCTCAGCCCAGCACTGTGATAGTCAGTTCAAGTAACTGATGTAATGGCCTTGGTTTGTTGACATCTGTGCAGGCCACTTGTAAAACTATGAGGAACATGCAAGTTGCAAACAACTTCCTTTAGAAATAAATTTACCTGATGTGATTTTGTATGTAGACTAGTTACTTTAATATGAAAACGGTTGCTAAACAGCAAGGTGCTAATTTTAGTTGAAAGTGTGAGATACAGTTCCCAGTTTCAAAGGGAGAAAGGAGGATAATGTTTTAGAAGTAATAAGTAGTAACTTTTTATTCTATTGTAGTTTAGTTGTTTGTGTTTGCACCAATAAGTATACAGTTACTTGAAAAATCTTCCAGATTAGGATTATTCTGTGATTGTAACAGTTACATGTTTTGTATAATTTATATACCCTGCATTTCTTATTTGAAATTCTAGATGACTTAGTGTTTACATTTCAAAACAATGGGAAGGGCGTGGGTCTCCAGTGTTCTTGCTCTGACTAATATTTCTGTGCAGTAATACTTTTATGCAGTACCCTATATCCCAGAAGAAAAGTGATTTTATTCTCAAAGCCTGTAGATTTGTCTGATGACTGTATGACTACTAAACTAAATTGTAATCTGAAATAATCTTTGAATGTATGTTTCTGCCTGCTGCTTATTATGCACGTGAAACCTGCATGCAGATGTCAGGGAAGGGGGTTAAAAGTGAGATTGTGAAAGGATTTGCCAAAAAGAAATTATTCAGTTAGAATTCTGCTGGAATGTTATAATTCGTTTTGTTTTGTTTGTTTTGATGGTTAGTAGCCACTTTTGCATATGGTTTGCAAAAATGAAATTACAGGTTTTCTTTAACATGGCACATATCAAACTGTGGTACATCAGCCCTTCAAACCCAAGTATTTGTTGTACTTGGGAGAGGAAGGTCTAGACAGTATTGCAACTTGTTAACGTTTCAGTGGATTTTAAAAAAGCAAACACAAACCACAACTGTGAACATCCTTGTACTTTGTTGGAAGAAAAGAAAGAGAGTTGTGGTGGGTTGACCCTGGCCAGCAGTTAAGCACTCACACAGCTGCTTGCTTACCACAATACCCACCAGGATGGAGGAATGAAGAGGGAGAGCAGAACTAATGGTTCAAGATAAAGACATTTTAATGAGCAAAGGAAAGAGAAGAATTAAAAAAGAAAAAGAAAAAAAAACCCCAAACACCAGAAAAAAACACCAACACCCAAACAATGCAAATACAGTCACTCATCACCTTCCACCCACAAGCATACCAATGCCCAGGCGGTCTGTGAGCAACAGCTGCCTTGGAAGACAAGCTGTACACCCTTCTTGCTTTACCCTAGTTTTAACTGCTGATCGTGATCTTGTATGGTGTGGAATATCCCTTTGGCCAGTTTGGGCTAGCTTTGTCCCTTCATAACTCCTTATCCACACCCCAGGGCTAATCTACCATGACTGGGAAGGGGAAGAGGAGAAAGCCTTGATGATGTGCAAGCATTGTTAGCAACAGTCAAAACATTGGTGTATTATCAGTACTGCTTTAGCTACAAATCCAAAACACAGTACTATGCAGGCCTTTATGAAGAATATTAATTACATACAAGTAGTAACTTATTTTTCAATAGTAAAAATAGTCTATTTTATTCTAGAACCTGCTATGAAAAGCATTTTGTAATTTCATAGAAAGATATATTGATGTTAAAAGCTTAGCTGGATATACATCTTAAATTTTTAAGGGAGGAACACAAATTTATATTAATATCGTCTACTTCTGGTAGCATCGACTAATTTTTTTTTAGTGTCTTTTTAAAAAGAAATTGGACTTCCATGCAGCAGTTGATCAGTGTAGTGATTTTTCCTATTTTCACAGTTGCAGCATGTAGATTTAGCATTAACAGGGTATCTTAAACCATCTTTGGATGGTTAGAGCATGATAGAGTGGCCATGTTTTTATGTTCTTTGAATTTTTGTTTAGTTACTGTCAGAGGCAGTGGTATTAACACAAAAAGGAAGCTGTAGAACATATTTGACTTGAGTGTTTGTAATAATAAGCCTTTTCCTCCTCAAGGGAATGGCTACAAAGTTTTAGCTCATGTTCCTGTTAAATGGGCATTTTCTATGGAGAGGGAGGGGGATTTTTCAGGAACAGTTTGACAGTGACACCTTCAATGAAACACAAAGTAGCACTGAAAAGACAAAATGTCCAGAAAATGACATTCCAATAAATGTTTGCCTAAATAGCTTAATAGTCTTGTATGAAACATTACATGAGTGGGTTTCCTGGTCATTAAAAGGTAGGAAAAAGAAAAAGACAAATGTTCGTTAAACTTGGTCTTAAAATGTTTATAAAAAACAAAACACAGAAACATCAAGTCTTGCACCTGCAAGTGCATGGAGAACTTCGTGAAAAGATGATTGATAACAAATGTTTTTGTTACTGTGCTTGTTGCATCAGTTGAATTTGGCAGTTGCCCAGACCACCTCTGTGTGTATTCAGCATTCCTTATGTATCAGCACCTGATTCTTTTGAGAGATTTTTACATAGTGCCTGAAGCATTTAGCAGGGAGGTACAACACATGTTGAATAGCAGAGGTTGTAGTAAGACCTGATGTTTTGACCCAGGAAATATGGTAGAAATGTGTAGCTAGCAATTGTGAAAAGCTTTGGGAAGATTCAGAGCTTCTAGGCTATGGTTCTGTTTCTCTTGATACAAAAGATCTCAGGTGGTAACTGAAGCAGATTAATTTCTATTTCTGATATAAGCAGAAGTAATAGATTTTTCTTCTGACAGTATATAGTACCTCAAAGAGTTATTGATAATTGCCTGTAGCATGAGATTTCATCACTGCAATAGTTGTTTTGTTTGGGTGGTTTTTTTTTTAACAGATGACATTTAGTGGGGAAGGAGATTGTGGGAACCTAGCCATTTAAAGAAGTGCAGAACAGAACAAATCATCAGGTTGTGTGGAGGCTTGTGATCTGCTATAACACAGCAAGTGATTGAAAAATTTCTGTTGGTCTTCTGAGGTCTGAGTGGATTCTGAGTGCAAATGCAGGGGAGGTGGGAACCTAGACAACTGCAGTCTTACATGGAAAACTGTTTTGACTGAGTTCTTTGAGCTTCATGGCTTAAATTTGCATCTTGGCAGCAAGACTGGGCAAAGTTTTAATATTCTAACATTCAGTCAGACATATAAGCTCACTAGCTCTAATGTAAACCGTCTTTCAAAATCCTAATTCTCTGTTCCAGGAGTAAAATACATGTGGTATATACTTGCAATCTTGCCCATGCCTAGAAATAGGTTTCCTGCTGGGCTAATTACCCTCTAATTGTGGTACTCTTGTGTAGCAGCAAGGAAAACTGCCAGTGTAAATTGGTCTAATACCAATGTTTATGAGGTAAACAATATGGACTGTTCCGTTCTTAGAAATTTGTGATGTGAAATTTTAGTTGAACATAAATCAACCAAGATTTAAATTCACCCAATAGTTGAAATAGCTTGAATAACATTCACCTGTGACACGTAGCCTTTTCTGAAAGCTAAATGATTCTTACTCCCTGTTGGAAGTGGATTGTGCAAGCTGGGCAGTTGTGCTGGCTGCCCTAATCAGCTTTGTAAATATGGTGTCATTAAAACTGACATTACTGCTTTTTATCCAACAAGGAGCAGCTTTGCCTGTTTCCTGTATCTAAGGCACAGATTCCAGTTGGATGTCACAAAATCCCCTTGTATTTTTTGTTTGTGGGACAGATTTGCATCATTATCTCTAGGATATGGAGGTGTTAAAACACCTCAGTAATTCCTACAGGAATTATTTACAGTCGATACAGGAAGAATATTCCCATTTTAGCCTACGTCTTCCAGAAGTTTTCAATGCTCAAATGGTTATTAAAACAGCATAAATTGCCTCCCAAACTTTTTTTGTTTTGTTTATTACATTGTTTATATGAGTGTCTATGTATATAATTAAAAGAAGTAAACACACAGATGTATTAGGATTTTTGACTGTTTTCTAGGATCTCGCCAGGATAAAACTAGAGTTTGTGTGTTTTAAGCTATCTCCAGCTGTCTGATGCAGTGTTTTCACTGTAGGACTGTTGTTCATCAGCTTTCTTGATTTTAAAAAGCTTCTACCTATTTTTGTAAAGAATCAACTGATAAAATAAAAAAGATACTACTAGAATGTTTCCTTGATTTATGAATATATTTAATTGCTCTGATAACAGATAAACAATTTCATATTTTTGTATATGGAACTATATATGAATAAGGCTTAGATAAGCTGCTTTAATAACTTTTTTGATCATATCTTAGAATTTTATAGTTAGTTGGGGGAATCAGAGTAATTGGGTTTTTTGTATACTTTAGTGGACTGGATGTAAATTAATCACAGAAGTACAGTGTCAGCATAAATTAATTATGCAAGTGAACCAAATTACTGTTTCACTATTTTATTGAAATAGCAAGAGTTTGAGATCTTTTGTCTTCATAGATTAGCCAGAATTCACTGGAAAAAGTCTTAGTGTGTTTAAGGTAATGGAAAAAATTGCTTTCAGTACTTCCTACAGAGATCCTGTTTAAAACAGATGACAATCTGTCACGTTCAGTAGCACATCAGTCATCAGACTTATTCTAATTCCTTAAGCTGAACATATCATTCAAGCTTGTAGATTGTCTTGTCAAGGTACCAAAAGCTTCATAGCTTTTCTGTCAAGCATAGAGTTGCACTAGCAGTTCATAAATAAATGCTAAGCTGCGAAAATATTGTTTGTTTTCTTTAACCTTTTATTAAGTTAACTACAGTGTTCTTTTGTGTCATTTTCTCCACGTGTGTTTATCACAAGGTATTCAAGGGTCTGCTTCCTAAACATGCCTCATCCTGACCACACGCACTTCAGACCAAGGGCCGCTTATTTTGGGATGTGTTGGTTTTGCTCATAGCAGTCTAGACCACCACAGTTATGACATTCCTCATCTAATCACAAAGGTCCAGCGAGCAGCTTCATTTGCTACAGACATGAAGCAATCCCAGAGCCAGCACACGCAAGGACTGGTCTGGCTTTGTGCAGTGGCCACAATCATGGACTTCTGCTCACCCTGCGTGGAATGCTGCAGTTTTGCTCTCAGCCCACATAGCTGTGCCATTCTTCATATTTATGTTACCTGTAGCCAAATTAACATGTCTTTGTTAAGAAGAGAGTAGTGCAAAACTTGCTTGCAGTCTGTGGGTAAGAATGTGACTGTTGCCACAATAACAATGAGAAATTAGTTTGGCCCTGTTTAGATGGCCTCGAGTGTGCTGGAGATAATAATGGGATCCAAATGTTAGGTAGATGATGGAACTTGTGATTTAAGAATCCATTTCTATAATAAATTACTTCCTCTCAGTAAAATCTTCTTTTGGGAAGGCTTATATTATCTAGAGTCAGATCTCTAGTATGTCTTGAAGAGAAGAAAATTTAACTATTTTTAAAATTTGGCAGGAAAGTAAAATGGATTCTGGGTCCTCACAGAGAATATACACTGTTGATGGTTTTATCCTGTAGGGAGGTGGCTTAGTCAGGTACCTCAGCTGACCATCTATGTCAGTCTGACCTAGAGCCCCTGAATAGCTGGTTTGCAAGCTGAAATTGGAAACATGTGGGTAGGTAACTGAAATGACTGCCACTCATCTTACCACAACTATTTAATAAATATGCTGTAATGTTCACTGATGTTTTTTCCCCATGTGTAATGTATTAGAGCTATCAAGTCCTAGAATGGTAAGAAATAGACTTCTACACATCATCCACTTCACAAAAAATTTACTAGACCTGATATGTATTTTGTCAAGCTGAACATTTTTCAGAAGTGTTGGCTTCCAAAACATATCTCAATCAGCTGCCTTTGTTATAAAGAAGCAACAATTTTTACGTTTATTGCTTGTTACAAACTCCAGGTTTACAGTGCTCCTGTCAAAGTGCCAGTGTTGCTTAAGTTAGTAATTGGCCACTGCTACCTGAGTTACTTCTTGTCAGAGAGCAGTGGCAATGAACAATGTGACTCAGTAGCCGTAGGTGCTGAACTGGTGTCACTGAACACCTCTTCTAGTTAAGTGTTGGGGTCTAAATGGTCTTTTGTTTTCCTCAGAAGTTGTGTTGTAACTTCTGCTTCTGCAACAGAAGGGCCATGGTGACGTGGTCAGGATCTGATCTTTGGATTGTCAGGTAGGCTCAAGGTAAGGGGTTCTGCATACCAAAAAGTTAACAGGTATAGCACTGAGCTAGCTTCTGCACGGGTTGTAGCTCAGCAGCTAGAGCTCATGATCAGATCGCTGTCATTTGCCTCTCATGTGACTGGGCTTTCTTTCTAAGGGCATAGGTCCATTATGCTGCAGAAGGAAATAGATGGAAATGCAGCTCTCTGAGGCTCACCTTCTGTTTTTTTGATACAATGAGATTTCTTTCAGGATCATCGTGAGGCCACTACTAAAGTGATACAACTGTGAAAGGATGCTAATGGACCCAGTCCCCTAGTTTGTTCATTTCACCCCAACAGTATAAAAGAATGGAGCACCTAGGAAGGATTCCTTTGTCATAAATGTTATGGATTAAGATGCAGTGGCTGTATCAAGAGATTCTGTTATCCTGAGATATATAGTCAACCAGTTAAGGGTGTTGAAGTTAATTTTCTGCACTACTCTAGCATAAATACAGGATAATATAAGTATGCCTGAGAGCAACTTCAGCTTTCTGCTATATGCACTCAGAATTTGAGGGTAGAAAGAATAAACACAGTTGTGGAGCGAAACACTTTTTCTCATATTGTACTGAAGGTGACTGCTGTGCAGGTGTACAAGGTAACTCTAATAAAAACAGTTTCCCCTTGAAATGTAATTTTGTTCCTCCTCTTCACTATCCAGTGGTAGACTAATATTTGTCTCCAGAATGTTTTTCCAGGATCTGAAGTGGAATTACAGTATCTGAAGGTTACTAAATATTAGGCAAAAATTATAATTCTCTTCATAGTTTAAAACTATCTTTCATATTTCAAAAACCCTCCTGGATGTAAAATTCCTATCACAAACATTCACTTTCTACCACTTACAAGAAAAAACTCACCAAAAAATAGCATATGTTACTATCATACTGAGGTTCCCCTCCAGTTGTTTCTGCCCACCTTGCTTGTTCTGTACTTGATGTAGTACACACTTTACAAATTTATCTCAAAACTTACCAGGAAAAATAAAATCAAACTAGATACTTTATTAAGAATCCATTTAGTAGTACATATTACACTTTTTTCCCCAATAATGCAGCTATTCAGTCCATTACAGAGATCAGGGAAATTAAGAATTGCCTGTATATCTGCAGCTCTTAAAAATCCCACATCTAATAGAAAAAACCCGGTGATGGGCTTTTTTAAAAAAAAAAAAACCCAAACCTGTAATCCTATGTCGTACAAATCTATGCAAAAGTGCCACTCTTCACTGTAAAGAAAAGCAAAATGTTGTTCCGGTTGCTAAAGAAATTAATGCAGAGTGTGTTAAACCCCAGTTATATAGAAGTTCATACTAATTATATAATGTCATTCATACAAAATATTTAGGAAAAAACCAAACCTGCATCTCATCTGATTTTAAAAAGTCATGATCAGAGCATAAGTTTGCTAGTTTTGGGGTCTTTGGACTTCTCTAATGTCTTGAGAAACAAGTATTAGGGAGGCATCTATTAATGGATGTCTGTGAGAACAAGTGTATTTTCAACCTATGCTGAAAACACTATGGAAAACCTTTTAAGCACTTAACTAACTTTTCCTTAGGTTTACCCTTTTTATTATCTTTGATTAAAACAAAAAAAAAAATAATTTTACACCTCAGTGAGGTTCAGCATGATCAGTAAATTAAATTAATTTAAGTTTTTTCAGACAAGAACAACATATTGTAATAAGCTAAGTTATGGCAAAAACTGCAACCTCTCCCTTCTGTGCACAGCAGATGCACAATCCAGCTGAAATACTGACTACAGTGAAATACTTCCTTTGGATAACGAGAAAATATAAGGGGGCTGTGACATACTGGCACAAGTTTTTACTAATGTTAGTATTTTATTAGATGTTATGGCTTTAAAGTCCAGAGGAAATTAAAAGAAGAATACTGAAAACTGCTACAAAAGCAGTGTCAAAGCAGCATAATTTTTAGCAGAATTATGCCATTTTACATTAAAGCCTGAACAAGTTAAGATTTTCAACAAGGAGTCATTAAAGCACTATATTAAAACAAAGTTGCCTTCATTCATAACATGTTTAAGAAATATTCCAGAAAACTTTCTTTCTTATTTCCCCTTTGACAGTGAAATAGGAAGCTATTTCGGAGTTTTCCCAGTACTGTGATTAGGCACAGAAGTCATCCTAGGCACTTTGTCAGATAGTTCTTCAACATGAAAGGGGAGGTAAAATTCTGGAATCTATAAGTCTTGCAGCTTTGCAGTGTCCAAGAATGTCTTAAGAGCTGTTGAGTATTTGAACTGTTGTCCAAATTTTCCTTTTTTTTAAAATTTTGTGTTTTATCTATCCTTCTGTAGCCATAAAGTCTTGATTTCTTTGGTTTTTAGTGATGCCAAGTAGTGCTACTTCTAGTGCCCAGAACATCTGACAAACAAGCCTGAAACTGTTCAGCAAGATTATGTGCAAGAGAAAGCTGTCATCAAAATAAACCTGGGTTTCAAAAGTGCCAAGTAAGGATTTTGCCTCCTTCGTCTAGTAAGTGGGTTTATAACTGCTGTGCTCCATCTGAGAATAACTGCGTGGGGCCAAGATTCAGCTGCTGTCTAAGCTCTCTGCAACCTCACGTAATTTCTTCTTTTCACCTCTGGTGTCAGGTGTTTTGGCAATAAAAATATTAATTCCTTGCTGAATCAAGGAATATTGAATGCAAGATGTCAGAATTTATGATGAGGTTGCAAGAAGAAAGAGAACATCCATCTAGTCTTATGAAAAACTGAAGAGAATAGTCTTTGTGAAACTGCCTAGATAATCCTAGATCTTGTATTTTTTCCAGTTTGTTTTGGTTTGATTTTGGTTTTTTCCCCATTTGTCTGTGTGGAAAGAATCTGATTTTAAGGCTCAGAACCCCTAATAAGAACTTTTTCTGTCAGTTGTGTAACCCACAATTTACATGAAACTTTTGTAGCTTATGTTCTTAGCAGAATTCTTTAAGGTTTCTTCACTGTAAATTGCTACCATGTTTTTAGCTGGATAATGTGCCTATTAAGGGTTTAAAATAAATGACCTTTCTTCAAAACACAGTAAAGACATTTTTTTGTCTGTCCTGCTTCTTTTTTCCCTGCGTTGTATGTCATTGTAAACGATGACAAGACTAAGGAACGAGAATGATCTATTTATTCTACATCTAGGGTGGGGCAGTCCATGGTTTCAATAAAGGATGGGGGATGATGTGATTGAGAGTAGCCCTGTGGAGGAGGACTTCAGGGTGCTGATTGATGAGAAGCTGGACATGAGCCGGCAGTACACGCTTGCAGCCCAGAAGGCCAACCATATCCTGGGCTGCATCAAAAGAAGCATGGCCAGCAGGTCAAGGGAGGTGATTCTGCCCCTCTGCTCTGCTCTTATGGTACCCCACCTGGAATATTGTGTCCAGTTCTGTAATTCTGAATATAAGAAGGATATGGAACTGTTGAACGGGTCCAGAGGAGGGCTGTAAAGATGATCAGAGGTGAGAACAGGCTGAGAGAGTTGGAGTTGTCCAGCCTGGAGAAGAGAAAGCTCCAAGGAGAACTTATAGTAGCCTTCCAGTACCTGAAGGGGGTGTACAAGAAAGCTGGGGAGGGACTTTATACAAGGGCGCATAGTGATAGGATGACGGGGAATAAATTGGAGGAGGGAAGATTTAGACTATACATTAGGAAGAAACTCTTCATGATGAGGGTGGTGAGACATTGAAACAGGTTGCCTAGGGAAGTTGTGGATGCATCCTCCCTGGAAGTGTTCAAGGCCAGGTTGGTTGGAACGCAAGCCATTCTATGATACATTTTATTCAGACACATATTTCAAGGAAAATAAAAAAAGAAAGAAAAAGCTGAACTATTTCATTGGTTTTGGCTGAACTAGTGAACAAGAAGAGAAATGACAGGGCTTTAATTATAGGTGATCTAATAGTTCTGCCTGTTGTCCTGCACCTCTGGAATATCATTTTTCTTTGAGTTTTCAACTTTTATAATTGTAATATTTTAGATGGAGTTGGGTTTTTTTCCCCACAGTAGGCATTTCCTTCCTACTAGATTAAGATGACTATTTTTGGCAAGTTTCAGCTGAGAGAAGGTTTTGAATATTTTCCAAACTCAGTTTTAAATATAAATATGTTTTCCTTGATATGAACATAAATTTTGCAATGGTTTGATTGGGAAACTGGTATGTGATTGTACTTTGCATTGCTTTCTTAAAATTTGACAAGGACATGAATTTGCTGTCACAAATATCTGTGATAATGTAACTGGTGATCTAAACTTTAACTTTAGCTAATGTCTCTTTTTTCCTTTTTTCTGTTGTTTGTAGTTTCTCTTCACAGTTACCTGACAATGATTTAGAGTCAGTGGCGACTCCACTTTAATCTTGTCACTTTCTCTGTTGGTGCAAGAAAAGGTAGCAGTGCAACAACTCCTTGGTGCTGGATGTTTGCAGGTTTAACCTCTTTTATTTTTAGTTTCTCTTTAAATTCTAGACATTCTCAACAGACTTAATTTCACAGACTCATCTCTAGTTGTCACTGAGTTCTGTCCCACCTTAGAATATCTGATACTTCTCTGATGTTCCAAGACCATTTGTAGTTGTGTATCCTGCAATTTTAAATGGTAGTAGCCTTCAGGTTTATTTGACATTGCATTAAGTTTGAGAGATGCATCTGGATTAAGTTCTAAAAACACTAGCCTGCTAACCATACCTAAATAAACAACAGCACATGATAGAGCATGTTATGTGTCATTTATGTTAAATGTATTGTAAAGCACACAGCCAATGCACAGGTGCTGAAAATGCTCTGAAATAGAGGGTAACAAACATGTCCTGAAGTGTGCCATTCCTCCTTAACTCCCTCCAGTTCTCATTTATAAGGATGAAGTTACTACTTGTAGTCAATGAAGACACCAATACTGGATCTAATTGCTAGCTTTAAAATAAAAATCAGAAGTTGGGGACTATATGTTTATTGAGTCAAAAAGTATGTCTCTGTTTACACCTGAGAAACACATTGTGTTCCAATGTTCATACTGCTATGTAAGCATAGTTTAGAGAACAGTTATACTTCTAGTTAGAGGGTAGCATTCTCTTCAGGTAGTCATCCAAAAAAAATCACTGCTTAGTTAATTCTCTTAAAAGGAAAAGAACTGGCGGATCTGTAATCAGTGTTGTTTTATGTCTCCGCTCTTTTTAGCTTGTGAAATTTCAAGTGACAAGATCTTCAGCAGCTCGGAAGTACATTGCTGAATTTGAGTAGATAAATAATTTGGGGTAGACCCGGTGCACTGGATATGCTGATTTATGGCAGCAGTAAAGATGCATTTGTGTTTTCATGCTGTTCAAAACAGCCTGACAGATACATTACTGGTGCAGCTGTTTCTCTGCAAAAGACCAGTGGGCCCCCCTCAGTTTCTGCATGCAGGACTGGGTCTTGAAAGGCTGGCACGTTTCTGACAGCCCTCTGTGTGTTCAGCTCTCATGATAGTTCTTGGTCAGACTCCAATATCCACAGTGTTTGTAGTCTTTATGCTTTTTATTTTTAGTGTGTTTGCTGTCAGAAGAAAATGGTGCTGTTTGAAGGTACTTTGAGAAATGTGAGGTGGTTGAATAAACTGAGTTTTTCTGCTTTAGTGAGATTTGTTATCTCCTTTTCTTTGCTAAGTCTTCCTTCTTTCTATGATGGCAGCAAGCAATTAAACTGGAATGGTTTCAGCAGGGGAAATATTTCTGCTTAATGCTATTACTTATACTAGTGGTTTATGAATCTGGCACTAAGTTACCACTTCTCTTTTTTATAGGCATATAATGTTCCATGTCTTTATTTTTGCTTTTATGGTAAAATCTAGGCAAGTATTTTCTTTCTGTGATAAAAGAAATTATGGTTTAGGGGTCTGGGAATTTCAAGATAGCCAATATGAATTTTACTAACATAAGCACTGTAGACTCAAAAGAATTACTTCCATAGTTAGATTTGGAGCTCTTCAGTCACAGTGACTTTTTATTATTTTTTTTTAATATAAGTTTGGAGTGGCAGACAGATTTTGTGGGGCTTGAGCCAAATGCTTTCAGAAAGGTAAGTGAAATACCTGTATCAGTGGTCCAGGGTTGTTTTGCTGAAGGATAGTATGCAACTAGTGTTTAACATTTGGGCCAATGCCCAATCATCCAGTCATGTAGCAAACCAGAGTGAGTGGGACAATTCCTCCTTACAATGCTGCACTAATGCTGCTGTTGGACTGTTTCCTCCCTGCTGGCTTTCTGCCACATGGGTCATCTTTGGTCAGGCTTCACTACTGTCTTTGTTTTTATCTCCTCCTGCTCTGCAGAAAACAACCCAGAATGTAGTGGGTTGTAGAAATACTGGTTCTGTTGGGTTTTCTTGTACTGCAGTCCCTGGGATAATAAAATGGGTAGGTAGGAGATCATCTGCGAATACCACAGCCAGTTCACATCTCTGCTCAGAAAGGGCCTGTCTCCAAAGTTAGACCAGCTTGCTATATCTATATGAGTTTTGCACATCTCCAGCAGTGGAGATTCTGCAGCCTCTCTGAGCAACTTGTTCGTGTAAAAAATCTCTTACCCATAACTCTGACTTTTCTGTGTTACAATTTGTCTCCAAGAGAAGAATCTGTTTCCATCTTCTTTATATTCACTTACATGGCAGCTAAAACCCGATAAAATCCTCATTTAGCCTTCTCTGCTTAAAATTAGCTACCTCAACTCTTTGAAATTCCCTGCAAGTCGTGTGTAACAGACCCCTAATCATCTTGATGGCTCTCTGCTGGACTTGCTTCAGGATATCTCTGAGGGGGTCAGACTGGATACAGCACTTCATATGTGGCCTGAAGTGTGCCAAACAGAGGGGATTAATCACTTCCTTTTGTCTGCTGGCTATGATCTTGTCAACAGAGGGTAATACACAGGTAGCCCTCACCACTGTGAGCATGTAGTACTGTTTCTACTAAAATATTCTAGTAAATATTCTATGGCTCCAGATAAGACAATGGCTAGTTTAAAATATATGTATATATCCTTATCCTTAAATGCTATGGAATTCACAGTTGGATTGTAAACAGTTTAGAAACAGAGATCTAGCTGCCTACATGTAATGTAATGAGTTATAAGAGCAGTAAAGTGTTTACAATGAAGCTGATAAATGGCTAAATTAATTGGCTGTTCCACACTTGACCAAATCATTTCATGGTTTCATTATTAGAGTTAAAACAATGTTAATGGAGGTGTCACAGAAGAAAGATGCCTCACAGAATGCACACCAAAATGAGAAAAGCTGGGAAAAAAAGGAGGGACAGTCTTTGATAAGATCATCTGCAGGTTTGTTTGGTTTTTTACATTTCAAAGAGATAGCAGACAAGAGGGAGAAGTAAAAGGCATTTATGGACAAAAAGAAGACAAAACTAAGCAAAAAGAAAAGGAGGACAAAGGAAAGCTGAAAACTGGGAAAGAAGAGGACAGAGCAGGATGAAGATTGTTTACAAATAAAATAAAAATGGAGACAGTTATTTTGGTTGTTAGAAGGGGGACAGGAGAAGAGAATATCAGAGGGGAGAAGAGATTTGGAACTGTCAGTGATCCAATATGCGCTTAAACCACTTCCTGGTGTGCAGAAAAAAAAAAAAAGTGAGAATTGAGCTTCAAAGACATTGAACTAAAAGCAGAAATTAGAGAGAAAAAAAGAGAAAAGTACATGTCCTTTATCCAATTAAATTTGATTCAGAAATAGGTATGATGTTCTGTAAAGCAGCTGAAATTGCATTTTGGACCTTCTGCCTTTATCAGAAGCATGACATGGAGAATAAGAGCTCTTTGACTTACTTCTTTAATGAGCAACTGAGTTAAAATATCTGAGCCCTGGTTCCCCATGTTTTTCTGATTTATACAGGTAAGTTGAAACCAACAGCAAATGACTGGACTCCTTTTGGGCCATGAATCAATAGAGAAGAAACCCCAGGGATTATTACATGACTGCCCTCTGGAAGAATGTTTTTGTCAAGATTCCAGATAATGCAATTACTTCTGTAAACCAAAATCATGAAGTCTTTGTAGCAGTGTGGAAGTTTTAAATTTGAAGTACTACTCATGCTACATTTATCCACTTACGAGATTAGGCCATCTGCTTATGTTTTATATTCTTTTAAAAACAGAGTATTTTGCATGAACTACTTGTACTTAAAGCATAGAAAATTAATATAATGCTATAAAAGTAATAGAATACTGTAAAATAAGTAACTGTTATCATGTCACAACTCTTGAGTATCTAACGTATGGGTGTTGTTCCAACTTTGACAAATATTTGAGGGGGCTATTTCAGTTGTTCTTTTACTAGTATTTTTTATAACTGCCCAAAGCTAACCTGAACTTACTTTGAGTTGTCATAGATTTTGAATTTTTCATAAGGTAGAGAGGAAATGTGACTTTTTTTTTTTTTTTTGGTTGAAGAGTGTGTCATTGCATCAAAACTTGGCATCCACCTGGGCTGGTAAAACTGTTTGTTCCCTAGGGAAATGCTTCTAGAAAGTAACGGGGTTTTGTTTAGTGTAGCCACCTAAATTAAGATTTTTAGTTTATATTGGCCTGAGGCAAAACGTTTCAGGATATTGTAGGGAGATCCTGGTAATCTAATTCATCTTATGAAAATAATAATAAAATTCTTTCTTTATTTCCCTGTCCATAAAGCATATGGTGTTCCATTTCTTACATAGCTCCATGCCTCACTGTCAGTGGCAACTGCCACCTGCTTCCTTAAGGGGGACAAAGACTGGCTCAGTGCCATTCCAGGGGATGGTGGAAACTGGTTTCTGGCAGGGTAGTCCTCCTCATGGAAACCTTCCCAAGACCTGAGGACTTTTTGTTAAGAAAAGGTGACTTCAGTCCACACCAGTGAGCATTTGCTTCCAGTCACAGTGGCAAAGGCCATGATTCTGTAGTTGTCTACAAAACCTATCAAGGCAAGATCAAGCAATGAGGGGTTGCAGTCAGCAGGCTCCATAGAAAAGTTCCTAGAGAGGACCTAGTAAGTAACTGAACTCCAGCTTAGATGATGGACTTCCTGATATGCCTAGGAAGGGAAAGCACTGGCAGCTACAGCAGGCTGTCACTAATCTAAATATCTTGGGTCAACATCACAGTTCAGATGGTTGAGATATGGTCTTATTGTGGGATGCTCCCTTGTGTAATACATATCCTGCAGACATTGGAGGTTTTGTCCTCTGAAAGTGGAAATACTGCCACAGCTGTAATAAAGCTATTCAGAAATGCACAAGTAAAATGCTGTATGCTTCCTCCTTGCAGATGTATGTTATTTTTATATACCTCTTGTTTTTATTTAATTCCTGTTAAGTGTTTGTGTTGGTGAGTAATTAGAACTGGGACAGGCATGCTGTCCTGAATATGCCATTTTTTTTTCTCCTAAAATCCATTCATATTTCAAGGTATTGTAAGGCAAAATACTTTAGTGGCCATCTTTGCAACATATATCCCTGAATGAATGAGAGAACATACAAGTAATTTTAGTTAGCACTATATATAATAAAAAAGTGAAAACATATAAGCATGGGATTAAGTCGACAGTTTGAAAGTGTGACTGCATGAGTCTCTTAGAATAATGTTAAAATTTCTTATGTTTTTCAATTAGACATTCTTTAGCAGAAGGTTGGTTTTGCTGAAGTATAAACCAATTAAAAGTTAGTATTTTTTTTCACTAACACCCATGCAAAGCTAGAATGTTCATGTATTTTGTATATGTGCTTATGTAATTTCTTTCTTTGGGACATTCTTCTGCAAAGCAGTCCTACATATATAAAGCGTTAAAAATATATCATCAGTTGTTTAAGATAAGGATAAGGGCAGACATTATTATTATTTTATAATAGATTCTTAATCTTTTGTTCTGTGAAATGTCCATGTGTTCATTAGAGTTAAACTATGTTGCATGTTTACAGAAAGCCTGAAATCTCAATACATGGTCCTATCAATTTTAATTATTTGAATCATTAGAACATCTAATTTTTTGCTTAAGGGTACACACATGTACCATTGAATCTGTTTTTAAGGTTTTTTCCAGTTTAATGTCTGAATCCAAATTCATAAAGAGTTGGAAAAATGAGATGTCTGAGCTATAGGATTCACAGGGATTTTATATGAAGCCTATTTAATCAGGATAACACTGTTATTAATATTCATAAAGTCAGCTGGAACACAAATGACAGACTATGGAGCCTAAAATTTTTTACTTGTGAATTTATTAAAAGCAGCTTAAAAAATTAATGGAATTTAAGTAAAGTTGACGAAAATGAAAATCTTATGTTAGCAGAAAAAATCTTTATTAGAACTTTCTCTAAGACCATCTTGCATTGATATCTTTGACAGATTTCATTGGTACTTAAAGAAGAAAGATGCATGAATGGTCATTTAAAAGGATTTAAACACATTGGCACATTAATTTTTACATGAATAATAAGTAGTTTCCAAAAGCAATTAACTTACAGTGTACAAGATTTGAATAGAAAAATAGGACTGTGACATCAAAGGGCAAAGCAAATGTGCTGTACATTTTAAACTTTTAATAATATGACTTCTTAAAATAATTTAGTTCATTTCTACAGTAGGTAAAATAACAGTGAGGGTATTTGTACACAGCTTGGCTTTGTTTTGAAATACACAGAGATCTGGAAGAAAGAAATATTTTGATGCCAAAGTGCTATTAGTAAAGAACAATTTTAATCTTTTATAATGATCAGGTGCTTTTGATTTGAGCTTTCTTACAGTCAGTTCCTGTGTGTGGAAAATAATCATATGCTGACCACAGTCTGATTTTTCTCCCACATTACTATATGCAGCACTGTGAAGCATTTGTTATTTTTGTGGAGGGCAAATAAGGTAGACTTGGGATTTCTTTCATTAGTTGGAAGGTACTTTGTTAATTTATATTCATATTTGTAGGTAATTTTGTACTTAAATATTTAGTGTCAATTTTACGTGGCTATTGCACATCATATTCAACAGATAAGGAAAATTATTTTTTTTTAGCTTTCTGTACATGATATGCAAGTAGTAGTCTTAACACTAATACAAGTCAAATAACTAGGTAGTGAATAAGGAAATTAGTATTTAAAATTAACTCCAGATTTTGGGTTACAGTTTCATTTGGCCTTCTCAATTTTGTCTCAGCCCACCAGTGTACTTTATTTTAATGTCCAGCTTTAATTTCTTTCGAGTATTAGGCAGGTCAATTATTCACAGATTGTCTTCAATTGAAAATAAAGTAAAGCTTTCCCACAAACGTATTTAATTTTTCTGATAATTCCTCCTCAGAAATCCTTCATGGCGAGCTTCTGATTGTTGTTGAACAGTGAAGTTTCACACCATCTGAATGGTAGTTCAATAAGTTCTGGTTCTAAAACCATTTTATGTTTGAAGTACCTATTGTTAAAGGTACATCTTGAATGATATGTAAGCATTGTGCTTAAGTCATATTCCTATTGCAGAGTTTGTGTTCAGAACAATCGATTTTATAGAATATTTTGTTACATTTGCTAACTCTATTACTTTTGTTAGTAGGGAAAGTATACTCCAAACCCTAGGGACCTCCAAAAGGTCTTTCTATTTGACTTCATTAAGTTTCATTAATTCGATATCGATAGTATTTTTGTTTTCTATATGTATAAGTTTCCTATTAATTAGCAAAACGTATTTCACCTATGAAGACAAAGTCTATAAAATGAGCCCCTTGACTTCAAATTATTCCCGTGCTACAGTCTACTATTTCCAGGAGAGGGCAGCATTTTCCTACATCAGGTCCTGAAGGCACATGCCCTGCTTAGACTGTCAATGTTTCTTGTAATTACTCCCAGTATATTTGTTGCTTGCTTATGAATTAACTTGCATTTATGGAACTAAATCATTCCAATCATTTAATTACACCTGAGGAGCTGAACTATAATTGCTTGCTTCCAACTAGGATCTGATATGGCTTGAGCAGTATTAATTTGGTGTTTACTTTTCTGAGTGCTAAAAGCATTAAAATGATTGTGCAATGGGATTACATTTTACTAATTGCTGGCATTCATTAGCTGGGTAAATGATGAGGAAGAATGACTGTATATTGTGGAGGGATAAAATTATGGTTTTAAATAGTATATTACTAGGCACATTAAGGCCCTAAGACATGTTTTAAAATACTCCAGAGGTTATTAAATACTGTATTTTCTTCATGTCTTGCTATATGAATATCTTATTAAAATACTGCAATTATTATGAACCTTTTTGTGCAATATGTAGGGAAATGGCTTCATTGACAGAAACCTACTTCTTGATATTAATAACCTTCCATATTTTCAGCTAATCCAAAAGTAAATGAGGAACTTAGGAAAAGATTGCCAGCTCCAAATCAACACAGTTACACAAAATTGAAAAAGAAGTGTACAGCTTCATTTGAGGGACTCTTGTAAGGAACTCTGTGTTCTGTGATATTAGGTGAAGTTGTTAATTTTTTAAAGACATATCAAATCATACACATTTTGTTCCTTGTGCATATTTATAGGTAACAACAAATATGAGCTAACTGTATTTCTTGAACACTTAATGTAAATGTTAGTGTTGAATCTTAAGTGTTTTTACAATTATTATGTTTTTATAATCACAAAGACAAAAATGAAAATATCTGCCTTTTTGATGTTGTATAGGAAAATAGTTTCTTCTGCTACTTTATTAGTTAGAATATATGTCTTGGTATAATATACTAATACTCTTGAATTTTAAAATGTGTTTGTCTTTTTTTTTTTGAACTCTCATATTTATCAGCCCAATCACAACTCTCTGGGTGTTTTCATGATCCAGCCACTGCCTCTTTAAGGAATATGTTGTGTCTTTTTAAGATATGTAGAAAAAATATAACAGAAAACATACAATAAGCACAACTATGTAGTTAAAGATGAAAAATTGTCCTTTGTACAATAAATATTTAAAGAGGTATAAGTAATACAATTTGTGGTAAGCTTACTATATCAGCAAGATTAAAATTTTATTGAGATATAGAATATAGTTGAATTTTTAACATATAAGATAGCATGTAGTTTAACATTCAAAATATTACCCAATAAGCATAACATTTTACTGTAGCTATTATTTTTGAGTATTGAGGGTTGTTTCTTGAAGATCATTGATTGTATGAAATACTGCAACTGTGTCATTAACTGTATAGTCTGAAGCAATATGTACACAAATATTAGGATACTTTATTTAGCTGTTTAGAAAAACCTGCAGATTTGGAGTTGGAGTGATCATTGGCCACTTTACCTGTATTTCATCCAGGAAGTTAAAGCAGGAGAAAGAATGTTGTAAAATGAAGCACATACCACAATCTATGAGAATTACTAAAGTGAGCAGTCTCATTACCTCTAGCAGGACCACTTACTGTGATTTGGGCTGTGCTCAGTAGCATGTACTTCCAAGACTAGACTCTAGAACAAGAAGACAAGCTGATACGTTTTTCAATGAAGGTGTTATACACAACAGAAAGCTGAACCAAACCATGAAAAAAATTAGATGTGTGAAGAAAAAATACTGAGAAATATAATTTATCACTGTTAAAATACATAGATGTTATTGTCCTGTTATAAATATTTTTAAATAATCTTGCAAATTTTTCCATCAAATGAAGGCAAAAACTATAGGTGTGTTATAATACATTGTTTCAAGTTTATTTATCTAAGGTTTGCTTTATTTTAGCTCTGAAATCTGCAAGCAAAAACTGGACTCAGTGCCAGATCAAACAAGTCCAGAAGAACAAATGGAAAACTGGTCAAAAGGTAAGGACTTTTAAGATATTAATAAGGAACCTCAGGTGTTGTACTAGTGCTAGGCAGTGACTGGAATGTATTTGTTCTTGCCGATACATGACTGACTTCGGAAGAAAAGAAAAAACCCACAAACTTACACTGCCTCTTAAAAGTATTTTGGGTAATAGGAGAGCAGCTGCAGGAATGTAAGCCATCAGCTTTATTTTTATTTTCAAGGTTATTGAAAATGTTTTTGCTTTTATATAACTTCAGGAAGTCTTACTGCAGTTCTTAGTCTGTATGTTACACTTTCCAATTTTTTTTTCTTAATGGGTTAATAACAAATCTGAAGTCTGTCTTAAATAACTTTCTTAGCTATTCATGCCTGGGTGGAGTATGGTTAAGTCACCTACTAATGTTAATGAATTTCTGATTATTACCTCAGCTGCATAGAGATGGTAAGGTAGGCTTGGAGGTAAAGAAGGCCTTGCTTAACTTGGGTTTTCCATGGTTGGTGGAGTTTTCATCTCCATCAAGACAGAAGGATCGTGTTGTATTTGGATGACCAAAATTTTACTCTTGGATGACACATTCTTCAGAAAAATCAGAAATTAGGAAAAAAGATAAAGCACTGCATTTGAAAGCACCATATGTGACTGACTGACTTTATAGAAGAGAATTGTCAGGAAGTGGCTTGTGACTAGATTAATGGGTATATTGAAGAAAGAGAAAGACAGGAAGGAGACCTTCAGAACTTCAAAAAGGGGTGGATTTTTTTTCCAGTAAGTGTCAATATGTACATAAAAAAACACAAATAAAAACAAAAAACCAAGGTGTGTCAGTATTAAAGAAGCCTTCTATATCCTAGCCTAATCACATCTTGTGCATTTCCTTTTTTGGATTTTACACTATGTATTCTTTCTCAAAAGAAAATAAATACCAAGTTTCTCATGGCATCTCTTTTTTAGAAAAAAAGAAGAAATACTCAGTCTTAGAGATGTTACATCTTACAGATGTAAAGGAATTTCTATCTCTTTCTGTTTCTATTGTATTAAAATAAACTACTTGTAGACCCCTTTTAATTAATGGAATTTTGAGCTATTACTGTGTGAAGTTAAAAATGTTTTGGAGGCTTTGAGAAACCTGTGGGAGGTTTCCCTGCCTAAAGCAGGGGAGTGGGGAGATTGAATCTAGATGATCTTTAAGGTTCCTTCCAATCCAAACCATTCTATGATTCTATGTTATGATTCTAAAACAAAAATAGTCATGGAGGAGTAACAGTGGAGAAATATATTCTGACAATTTATACTTTAAATGTATAATAGCTTAGTCAGAGTTAGTATTTTTAGACCTTTAGGGGTCAGCATACCCTAAGAATGGTTCAAAAGGTTAACTTTTCCAGAGCAGGCAAGTGAATGCCATAAACCAATTCTCTGTGAAATATTTCTATCTAATTGCAAGAAATGGCATTGTTCTGCTGCTCGTAGATACTTTGAAAACTGGGTAGTCACTGAGATTCATGTGTATCATTTTTTTCATGCCTTAAGTTAATATTTTGTACTGTTTAGAAAGCTATTTCTTACAAGCTAATACTCAGGTATTTTTGCATCCAATAGGAGTTGTTATGTAGACAAAAGTAAAGTTGATACACTTATTACAGATTGTTAATAACTCACATAATGCTTTATGCTTTTACTCCTAGGGAAGTTAAAAAAGGGAATATGGGTGAATCTCATGTCATCATAGTGGTTTGGATGAGGAAAATTTTTTACCTTAGAATTTTATTTGGGTATTTGCAGTTAAATTACATTTTCGTATCATGAGCATAATAGATAAATTACAGCAACATTATGTTTAATATGTGCCTTTGGTAGGCATTCTGATGCATTTTCTCATTGAACTACTGAATCAAAGCAACTTTTAATCTTCTCTTTAAATAACTATGTTGAAATGTGGAACGTTTTGTGTTCCACTTGCTTTATCATCTGTGACTGGTACTGTATCTAGTTGCTTCTTGCTTTTAAGTTGGAAGTTTAAGAGCTGTTTTTAGAATAATCCTATAATGATTTCTGCAAATACATTTTTAAATAGCATACTGAAATGTCGAAGATTAAATTGTGTGTCAAAATATAAGGATGGTAAAGCACATCTGAGATTAAATTCTGCTGACTAGATGAAAATTCAGTCAAGCAATGAGAATTTTAAATCAACAGCAATAATGTTAGGTACAGAGAAATGGTGGATTTATGGCAATCATATGGGATAATATGTAACGTGTTAATAGATGTTATAAAATAAGATACTTGAAAGCAAGGTAGTGTTTAAGAAGAGTCTATCTAATGTGTTTGATTGTTGACATTTTCTTTTTAACTTACCATGTTGTTTGTAATGTAATATGCCTTGTGGATTGAGTACATATGCCTGTTCTGGTATATTGAGAAGAGTTAAAGAGCAGTCTATGTGCAAGGCTTATTATTTTGGGTTAGTATCTAATTTAAATGTACTGTTTATTTCAACAGCACATAGTTTTTCATAGCAGAGTAGTGATTTTTTTCATTTTTCTCTAAGAATATATGAGAGAATGTATCAGGAGCATTGGAAACAGGGCAGTAAATGCTGTGTACTTTCCAAATGAAAAATGTTCAGGAACCAAGCTAGCAAGTCTAGGATCATAGTCCATTATAAAAGTAATCTTATATTGGCAAATAGATGCATATCTTTGCATTGCAGTGGCGGATGTAGGGGGGAGGCACATTGCACCAGGGTGGAGTTGTTGGTTTAGCAGGGTTTATATGCATAACACAAACTGCACAAACATTAGTACTGTGAAAACACAAGAGGGAACCTAAAATTGGGTGCTTTTCATACTTACATGTACATTCAGAACTCAATGTCAATTTTCCAAAAGAGTTAGCAGGATAGGAAATTGGTGAGTGTGCATGTACTCGAGTTAAATTTCTGTCTTGTTTGACTCGTGTCATGGACTGTGTTTAAACATCTATACCTGTTCTGTATTGTAGAGTCTTTCACTATTTCAGTATTTTTTGCTTGTGTCATATTTCTGTGCATTTAAGGACAGTATTTAAAGATTTTAAAGGACAGAGCAGAAATTAGGTGAAGTCGTAGAATATCAAGTACTGTTTGGTCCATTTTGACAATAAAATTATAATTTTACTGACCCAAAATGAAATGCATTATGTAATTATTATTTGGAAAACAAGATAGTAGATTGATTATTTTAAATGGCGAAGTGGTTTGCTTTCTTAAAAGGTGGTTATTATTTTTTCACCCATAGAAATAAATATGTATGTATTTCTAAACCACTGCTTAAAGCACATATTGAAATGTAAGTCATCAAACCTATTTCACCTGTAAGAGTTTGATGTCAGCTCTTACATGTGATCCGTGTAGATGCTTTCACTATAACTTGTTATCCCTCAAAAAAATGTTTGTATGGCTTGTAAAAATTCTTTAAAACTGCATTTCTGGGAACTGCAGTTCAGAGGAGACTCTAGATTTAAAATAACTGATAATTTAGAGTGGAACAGAATTGCAGAATCAGCTTGTGCAGGGAAATCTGAGAAGTGTGTTATCTGCTGGTGAGCTGTTCTTCAGGAAAAATAGAAGGGGAAAACAGGCATGTAAACCTAAGGAACAAGTTATGTATGTATAACTCCTCAGACACGTGTGCATGTGATAAGCTTACGTGTAAACAATTGTCTTAGTTACATTGTGTGTTTGTGCATGCATTCATCTTGCATGAATGCGTAGTGCTTACTGTTAAGAAACGGTCCATAGCTTTCCCTGTATTGTCATGTTCATGACATGTATATGCCATTGAATTGCTTACAAGAATATTTTTTTAGTTCTTTTGCTGTGTAATGAATCATATTAAGGAAATAAAACCTCTCTATAAATATTTTTGCATTTATTTACTCCCATTTATATATTCTATTAATTGCCAGCCATCCCTATTGCGTTCTTGGTAGTGGAAGCAATGTACAGTCATATGTGTAGGTTAAGTAAAATGAAATTCTTGTTCCTCATCATGCATTGGTAGACTGCCTTATTAGAAGTAGAAAGTTTGTCTACTTGTGTAATGATTTTAATGTACCTTTTTTGTAGGTTTGGTAGTAGTAATTACAAGGACTTTTTGTCTGGTATTACTATTGTGTGGCTTTAACATACACACACTAACACATATACACATGCTAATACACATAAAGATGACGGGGTAATGAAAGCTCTGAGGATGATGAGTTATTGTTAAGGTTTTTCATATGATGCTCTATTAGGCTCAAAAAGCAACTAATTGTAAAGGTCCTGCTTCCCCTTTCTCCAGAATACAGCTTTTACTGCTGTAAACAGCTGAAAGTAAATCTGAAGCCCTTCTTCCAAGGCTATAGTAGAGGCAGGATAAACCATGCTTGTCGTATTAAGGTCTGTTTCTGCTTTTACGTGCCTCAACAGGAGATACTGTGAGCCTGTTCTTCGTCTCCTTCCCTCTTTTAGCAATAAGGAATGCTGTTTACCTGGGGAAGAAAGAATACCTGGGTATTGTGTGGGTGTGTATGCGGGAGTCTATATGATACACTGAGTTCTTTTCACACATGTGGCTCAGTTGATTAGCGTATTCTATGTGTGCTGTGCTTTCATCATTGAGCTGTGTGCTGTCAGAGGTCCCCTTGCGGAGTGGCACGAGTAGCTGCATGTTTCTCTGCACAGCATACAAGGTAGAAGGGAGGTTGAGAGGATGATCTTACAAGTGTGTACCATGACTTAAAAGGAATTAATGATAACAGAAAAATCATCAAATACTGTCTGGTCTCTCCCCTGTAAATATAATCACCCTTTCATGTGGATAAATTCTTATGACTTGTTATTCTGTCCCATTTCTTTCCTTGAACATTTTGAACAGTAAAATACAGTGCATTTCTGACCACGCTGCATGCTGAAATATTCCTCATCAGAAGCACAATTAAGTATCTGGTATCTGCCTGACTCATTGGAGTGTTGTGAATATGATTTTGTTAGACTTTTTACAGTACACTGAAAATGTGTAGTGCCTTAACTGCACCAAGTTCTGCAAGCACTAAAGATGGCGAGAATTCAAACCTTGAAGTATTGCATTTTGAACTGCAGAAGTTTTTAAAGTATGAGTGCAGCTAACTTCATAATGTCTTGAAATGCACTTCAGGAAGAGTAGCACTTATTCTCACAGTAATTTTTATGTAGTGCTTCAGATGGCCCTTTAGAAGACCTAGCACAATTACTTTCTTCTGTAGAAACTTTCATTACTTCTGTCTTAGTAACAACTAGAACGAAGCTTAAGTTCAGAGCAAAGACATGGCATAACAATTTCTTTTTAAAAAAAGTTCTCCTGGAAGTGTACTGAAGACTCGTAACTGAGAGTTCACCTGCACCTTTAGTAGACCATTTACTCATGGGCAAGGTGTATTACTGACGCTTTATGCACTTTTATGTCAGACTGTTAAAGTTGCAATGTTTTTATTCACTTCTAAAACTGCAGTTTTCTGAACTTTTGTTTAGAACTCTGATTCAGCAAAGACTTAGTTGGTTTTTTTATGCTAGAGGAGCTTGAGTACTTTTGGATAAGATAATATACATTGTAATTAGTGGTCATCAGGAAACATGACCTTTTCCTAAATAAAAGGGAATTTCTGGATCATTAAGATTTAGGAAATGGAAGGGGTTATATGTTAAAAGCAATTGTCTGATATGACAATAGCAAAAGAAAAACGGGATGAGAAGGTTTACTTTGTTTTTAGCTGGTTTAGAAAACATAAACACAGTGTGTTTAGTAAAACTCTAGCAGACACTGTGTATGGAAATTATGTAATAACTCCATATAGGCTGTAATGATATCCTGAAACGCTGTATTTAAACTAACCTGAATTACAATGAGAGATAAACAGAATATTTACCCATCCCTTATGAGCTGCTGCTGATATGTAAATTTATTCTTCTACTTTGCACAAATATACTTTTGAGCTACTGCTTAAACACTTCAAGGTCCTTAGCCAAACAGTTTTAATGATGCCTCCAATATTATGAAAGTGTGACATTTGATGAATGCCTTGTATAGTTGTGATATCGGGGAAAGTGTAAACAAAAAACGCACATCAAGTCATTGTGCAACACCTAGATAATTTATAATTTTACTGTTTATATCCATCTTGACATTTTTTATCTGCCAAAGGCAGGTTTCATTTGGAATCTTAATCTGAGATTTATTTGGTGGATCTGGAAATCATAGCTAGAGTTCCCACAGGAAATGGTCCATCTACCAACAGATTAAATGGCAGTCCTGCAGTTGTTAAGGGAGCTCTGCATTTAACACACATGCATAGTCATTCAGTCAGCACTGTGGAGAAAAATTAAAGTAGTAACCCAGGTTTAGGAACAATGTAGCTAAAAAGTCCCATATTTGCAGAATGACAAAGGGTTATATAGCAGCATTTCATTTTATTATTCGTGCTTGAATTTCTTGTTTGCTTTGTTGAGTCTGCTGACGAATACTAATAAATGCCTGCAACAATCCAGACGAGAGATGCCTGGCAACAAAGCTATGCGGTGGACCTCCCTGATCTTCTCCAGTTCACAACCTGACCTTTTGAAAAATTGGCTGGGCTAAGCTGCAGAATTTGGGTGTAATGGTTATTGTTAACTCCAGCTTTAGGATTTATTAATTTGTGTGATCAAGACTTACCTATACTTCAAAGTTTCAAAAGACCAAACACAATCATCCATCCATTAGAACTAACATTGTGTTTCAGTGAGACCCACTTAGAATCTGCCTAGAGATTCTGCTGTTTTGATGCATTCAGAATATAAAAATGCTTTTTCACATGTGAGACCAATCCAGTGAAAATCTGGTGTCTTCTCAGAGACTAGTATTTTAAAATAACGATAGGTTAATTAATTGCAAGCAGACAGTAAAAAACCAAAGGAAATGTCTGATATTTACACATTAATAAATGCATCATGATTAACTGCAGTGAATACCAAGACATTGATTGGCCTTGTATTGTAAAGACTTAGAAGTATTTTTTGATTTTAAATATTCACCAGTTTGCACATAATTGCAGTTTAGATAGAAAACAGGAGGGCAAAAGTCTCTGAGAGAGAGACAAGTGAGGGAAACATCATTACTAAAATAATCAGAATCCTCAGAGAATTGTAACGAATTGCTTTTGCCAGAATAATTCCACTGTTCTTTATCTTCTTCTCAATTTATTTCTTTATGAAGGGTATTGCCAGGGTTCCATGCAAGTACAGGTGAATAAAGAAGTATTCGGAGTAACACAGATGTCCCCCCAGTTAAATTGCTAACACTGAATTAATTCACTGTTCTCTTTATGTTACATTAAGGACATATAGAGCAAACTGAGACATTAATGCAAAAATCTAACTGAGGTTGTTCTTACTTCATTTGCAGAGAGCTTTATCAAGAAGGTTCCAGTAAGAATACATAGTTTTATTCAGTTATGATTTTGGACATCTTAAATGCTTAGCTGTAGTTAGAGATTGAGCATTTGAATTGCATTTTTCTTGTTAGCATGACTGACTTCTTAAACAAGATTACTGTACTAGAATGACAGTCAATGAAAAAAAAGAAAATTATTTCATTTCTTATGCCTACTATTGAAATCACAGGAAGCTCTTATATACTAAATGATGCACTTCTAATACAGAAATGTGGTAGTCTGTTGTGAATGAAAATTATCATCATACAGGTGTGTGGAAGGATACCAATCTACATACTTGAGATTTCTCTTAATTTTTTTTATTGTATAAATATTACTGTACCATTCCTAGGTTAAAATGGTATTTCTTTTTCTTGAAGTGTAATTGAAATGAGTTGCCAAAGCCACTCTCTCAGAAGAGAGAAGAATTTGAGGTCTCTGAGGAGAAGAGAGGTGCAAGGAAGGGCCACGAGGGAGGTAGCACAGGCTCCAAGATACAACATGGATAGAGTGCTTTGGACATCTTCAGTTTTGTTTCTGACATGCCTTGCACAATGACCTCAGTCCAGTTATTTCATTGCTGTGTGCCTCAATCTTAATGGCTTTAAAATTGCTACCATAGTGTTTATGCGTCCCTTACAAAACATCTGTGAGAATTTCCAGAAAATTTTGTTTTCAAGGCTTATTTCAGTGAACTTCTGCCATTTTTTTCTTATATCCTGTCTTAGTCTAAATTGCAGGATCTTTCTGAGTAAGAGTTCATCAAAAGTAAGTTAATAGTCCTTGTTCTTCTGTGTTGACCCATGGTGCTCTCAGCAAGGCCCACAGTTACATATCATTGAGGCACTGAGCATGCAATGCATCTATGCAGTGATTTCCTCTCATTCCTGCTAAGGGCTTGGCTGGTTATATGTGGCATTTTTGCTGGGCAAAGCACTAAGAAATAAAAGAAATTAGCTTTGTATAACGAAACTACTCTGAACTCAGTCTTCACTTATTATCATATACCTGTGACTGACATTCTGCTGTGCTATAGAAGTGATTTATTGATATCTTAGAGTCCTACTAAATAATGACCTTAAAGTTTGCCCACTTATCTTTAAATGTTAGAAAGTGTGTCATGAAGGGACAACCACTTGCTGTTAGTTGTAGGTTATTGGTTCTCAGTATACTACACTGCACTGAAGGAGTATGAATAATTGTTAATGTAAGTAAATCTGTAGTTAAGTCCAAAGATGAGTAACAGTACACTTTTGTTTGTTTGTTTTGGAGAAAACATATATTGACCTTGTACTTTGTGTACTGAGTTTTTTTAATTCTTTGCCAGAAGCAGGAATGACATTCTTCTTGAAAATTAGGTATAGTGTCTTTTCTTGGGATTAAATCTGAAATCTTTTTTGCAGATTTTGGATAGAAAATAGTGAGGGAAAAGTAAAAAATAGTTAACACCCTTTGAGATACCATGTACATCATGTATGTTTCATCTGTGTCAACTGTAATATGACTGAAAAAGGAAATGACAGGCATTATGAAAATGCATAAAGCCTAAACCAGCTCCTTTCTTTCCACTATCCAGGTTATAGGATCAGGTTTCTTCCACCAGCCTCATTTTTGTTCTTTGCATATTTATGCCTATAAAATGACTTAATTCTGGTTTCACACTGATTTTCAGGATTTATGCTTTTTAATCATTCAGTAAGGGGTGAACTGTTGAGCAAGCTAAGTCTTTCACAGTCATTCTGTTTGGTAGAAGTTCCAGTAGTCAGAGCTGAATGAATGAATGTTTGTCTTTGACAAAAAGTCTGACTCACCATTTTCAGCTCATGAGGGAATATTCGCCAATAGTACTAATATGGCTTGCGTAGCTTGAAAAGTTAGTGGCTTTCAGGTTCAATTTTTCCATTAGACTGAAACATTTAGTTTCTGTTTATTTATTATGTATATCTATGAATTCACATCCGGTAGCATTAGATGTTATGACCTTAAAACAGTTCCACAATTACATAATCCATTTTTCATATAAAGCTATTAAAATTGTGTTTTATTAATGAAGCAAGTGTCTTGTCCTAATAGCTTGCTAGAACACTTTCAAGTGTGTGTGCATTGTCAAACACTCATACCCCAGAATTATCTTTTCTGAAATGATTGTAATATTATTAACATACAAGAAATGTAGTTAATTTGAAAGTCACTAATAAAGAATAGCAATTAGTCTGGTGAAAATAAAAAGAAGGTGAAGTTCTCAAATAATGCTATTACACACTTGAAAGTTATTGCAACAAGTTGAGGTACGTGTGTGGTTTTCAGACAGGGGCAAAAGCAAATATTTTTAAACTGTAGTAAGCGGGCCCTTTTATTCTAGTAGAAATATGCTATTTAGGTGTAGGGGCAGTGTGGCTCCTTGCTTTGATAGTTTTTTTGAATGGTGAGTATTCCATCTTGGTGTTTAAAATTCAGAGTTTTTGGTATCATAGAAACAAAAAACCCCATAGAAATTGAAACTGTGTTGCTGTTCAGACTGAGAAGGCAAAATACATTATTAAAAGCATAGTTTGTAATCACTGAATTTTGCAGACTTACAGTGATTGAGGTTGCAGTTAGTTTCTCAAACGTAGCATAATGTTCTGTTCTGCATTTTTTCAAATGTTTTTAATTTGACAGTGTCACATAGGAAGTGTAAGCTACTGAGTTTGCAGTCAGCTTTGCTCATGCTCCCAGAGTGTGTATGGCTCATTCTTTTCCTTCCTAGTTTTGCTTTTTCCTAGTCTGCCTCTTACAGCCATCCCTCTAGGGGTTAATTCAGGCAGTCTTTCTGCAGACAGATTAGAACATGCTTTGCCTGTGCCACAGGCCAGCTTAAAACAAATACCAGGAAGCTATAGGTAACACGCAGTAAGTACTGTTACACTTGAATCTGGTTTGGAACACCAAGAGCGTCTAATGTCCCCATAATTGTCCTGCAGGCAGATCTGTAGCCAGACGCGTGTTTTGCAGCGCTGCATGCATGTTCCTTTGGTTTATGTATGTTTTCCTATAGTTTTAATCCGCAGAGATCCCCTGCAAACCTCTGAACTCATCAGCACAGTTTGGATAGTGAGGTGCCAAAAGACTACAAACAGGAGGAAAGAGGTGCCCATCCAGCTTCTGCTGGATGACAGGACTGCTGAATACCCTGTGTGATATAAAAAGGGAAGCTACCATCTCCTTAGCCTTCCAGATGAATCTGCACCTTCTGTGCATTTACATCTTCAGCACTTTTTTCCATGTAATCAGTACAGAGTTCTCTAATGCTGTGCTTTCTTTGGTCTCAGTACCAATTACCCACTTCTGAGAGGAAGCTACTAGAAATAGTGACTGCCTGCAAAATGTGTTAGGTTCAATTTTTTTCCCTTGCCTTTCTAACCACTCACAGCTTGACACTGAATTCTGTTCTACCTTTACTGTTTCAAGCCCTGACAGCATTATTTTCCCCTTATGTCCCGCACAATCAATTCCCAGCTTTAATTCTAGTGTCTTTATATTCTTTCTTCCTAACATTTGCTTTTCTTTCCCTTACTGTGAACAAGCTATTCATTCAAGATAAATACATACAGAAGATCAGCTGTTCAGCTTCTCCCTATAGTGAAATATTAATCTGGGCTACTGAACTTGTTCTGTTTTATATGAAAAATAAGTTGTTTAGTATACTCAAGAACCAGAATCAATGGTGGTGATAACACTTAATGAAAACCACAGCATTTTTTCCAAAGCTTGCAAGGCTGTTTTACCCCTTCTCTGATGTTCCTTGTGCAGCCTGGTTATTGCAAATGCTACTTAGTCCCCAGTGTGTCTCTTCAGCATTGGTAATTAGTGCACAATAAAATTTGCAGGAAGCATGAGGAAAAGCACTGAAGTACATTGATTAATATTGCTACTCAGTTTGACAGCAAAACAAGCTGTCACGTACCAAAGTTTAAATTCCTTGGGGTCAGTGTCATAGGCTATATGAAGAATGAAGTGGTTTTAAAAATAAAAAAATCACTATGCCTATTAGTCTGTGTTCAAAATTTCTTTCAGAAAGTATTGTACTGACAGATTTAGCATGTTGACAAAAAATGCATTTCAGCTTTATTAAACAAGTGAAATCCTCTAACCTTATTGCCCTTGGGCACAGTGCTTCCAGCTCTGAGCAGGGAAGGCTGCCGTCATGTCCTCTTACAAAGCTGGTAGAGGGAAAAAATAGATCCTCTGTGTTTTGCCACTTACAGGCTTGCTGTGATGCTGCTTAGTCTTACTTATGTGCTTGAGGGAATTGACTTTGGATAAAGAGGTGTGCTGCAAATGTAAATTGCTTAAAGAAACAGCATTAGCATTAATAAAGGCCAACATAGGTGTACTCCTATTCTAAATTCTTTTTTTTCCCAGCTGCTGTAACTTAGGGTTGTACACATAAAGATCTATATCTTGACATGGCCTAAGGATTTAGCCTGAAGTTCAGCTCCTAATGCAGATGTTCATCTCGTCATGCAAACGTGTTTGCTTCATTCTCTCATCTCTAATCTTCTTTGCATTTTAGAATAAGCAGTTTTTTCTCCTCCAACTTTCGTACAGTGTGGGTCAAAGGAGAGTGCAGTAATGCTAAATAAGGAACAAATGTTCATGTCAGTACAGTCTCTGGTTCTTGCAACAGATACACATGGATGCTTCCAAACAACAAACACACTTCAGCTGAGGCACTTCAAACATATATGGCTTATAGAAAATATTGATGCCCTATAGAAGAAGAGTAGGAAAAGTTGTTCTAGCAAGTGAAGCATTGCACTTCCCCTTCAGTGTGTGAAAGAATAATTTACAACTGTGTATGTACAGATTCTTGCATCTGAAATGGGAGAAGTTGACAGGATGATGCTTGATAGGCAGTTCTTTATAATATAAATCAAATGGGAAAGATATCAACCAAGTGTATGCCTCCCTATAAAAAGCTTTGCAGATACTGAAAGTCAGACTAGGCTAGTTTTCAGATAGTACCAACTGGAGAGGATTTCACCCTGTGTGTTGCCACTCCCAAGATGGAGCAAGTTTTTAAAGTATACATGCTAAGTTTTTTAATGCCTATTTCTTTAGAGATCACTGATACTTAGTATAAGGAGAAGAAGGTTTAATCCCATTTTGAAATGTAGTAGCACTTAAAAGGAAATCTCTGCTGAAAAACCTACAGGATTTCAAGCCAGTGAAGAACAGCACGCATTTGCTCAAAAAATGCAGGTGGTCATGGGCCGTGTTCAGTTTCTGCATTAGCTGTGAAATAATCTAAGGAACACACTTCAATCACAGTACTGAAAGTAACATTACTTTATACGTGATGAATGTTTATCAAGTTGTGGTTCCCATATGTTTATTACTGCTCAGATGCAAAGGTATATGCTGATATGCTTTTGACTGCTGTTGATCTGGTACAAAAAGCAGTGGTTATAGTTTAGAAGAATGGTAAGAGTGGGTTCAAGTGGATTTATGCTGGAGTAAATAAGGATACAGATGAGCAATGGATATAGCAGCTTTTTTGTCGAGGTAGTAACACATAGCTTTGTATGGGAACTTGTTAAACTGACTCCATCCAATCCAGGAGTCATATCTCCATGCCCTTGGGATGTTTCCCGTGCCAGTGGCTATGTCTTTCCTTCTTCAAGGAAAGAGTGAACTATTGTAACAGATTTTAGAGATAGTCATCTGTATGTTTGACTTGGAATCTGTGCTTTTGTTTCTTGCATGCAGCATGACACCTTGATTCTGACTGATATGTATTTTTAGGTTTTGTACATGATTGCCACTGTATAAATGGTTTCTATTATTTTTGAGGAAGAAGTTGTATCCAATAATTATACTGTATAATTTATGCAAAATGTTTGGAAATGCAGACTTTATTAAATGAGCAATAGCTGCAGTGTTTATTCTCTACTAATCTAAATCAAAGAATGAAGAGTATATGCACTTTTTTCCATTTGCAGCTTTTTTAGGCTTCTCCCTCCTCATTTTTTTAATGTAGTTCCATAATTAAAACTTACTGGTTCTTACTTTATGAAAAAACATTCATGGTATGTTGGTGTTTCTTTCATTTAAATACTTTGATATCAGAAATATGTCCTAAAAATACCTACTAGGCGAGCTTAAGAGAACTATCACACTCAACATCTTAATCAGATAATTTGACACAATTTGTGCTTTGCATTCTTCAAGTTCTTTCATTGTATGAGCCCATACCTTGCACTCTTCAAGAGTGAATAATGGGGCCTTTTTGTAGTTGCTAAATACAGCTTGCTGATACTCTTTTTGTAGCTAAATTGATTTGAAAAAAGACCTCAATATGAGTCTAGTTCACAACCTGCAGTTTTCACTATCTACAGCAGAAATTCATGTCTCACTAGGGCAGAGATGATTTTTACAAAAGATGGATCATTTCCTAGCATCAGCCTTACTTTATGCAGTCATTTAAGAGGAATAGGAAATCAGAAATGATGATGAATTTTTCAGGTTACCATAAGAAAAATCCAGTAAATAGGTAGTAACTCCTTCATCCATGCTCTAAGTAACACAACTGTCATTCCTTATAGGGAGGAGGAAGCTGTGAATCTGAAACCAGAGTACATTTTCCTTTCTGCTACAGATAAGAATATAACAAGTCATTTTTGAATGAGAAATCTAAAGTTGATGCTTCTTTTTTCAAATGAAAACATATGTTTGTTTCTATGTCCAATTAGAAATACCCATACTTGATCGGAATAAAGAAGACGTCTGTGTTGATTTTCAGTTTCATCAGAATTATCAAAAAAACCCAGAAATTTTCATCCAGGCAGAAGCTGAAACACCAAAACTTTCAAACTGGCCAATACTCAGTCAAAGAAGAGGAGATGCAAATAATTATAATTCCAGTCCTGAAGAATCAAGGTAAAAACAAATACCCCTATATATAGTTTCTCTACATTGAAATTGTAGACAATGTACATATGGATTCTTTTTATGAAGACAGGGAAGTTTACTTGCTAACTGAGAATCAGTAAGTCAGCTTTTTACTTAAGCTTACCATATCTGCCCTTCTTCCCTCATGGAAAACAGCATTTCACCACTGTATTCTCTAGCACTGATAGACAATACAATCATGGCAATGGCTTATTCTGGCAGATTCTACACCTGGTCTTTTCATATTTAGTATGATCTGGTGGTGCCTTATTAGGCCAAACCCAGTCCCTAGTACTTTTCAATTTGTCTTGTTGCTTTGTTTTCTTCATTAGGGCCTGAAAAATACTGTTAGGGCAATGCATCTTGCACTGGAAGCCAAATACAGTCTTGAATGCTTAAGTACAACCCTGCAGAGTCAGCCAAAGACTGTTGCTCCTATCCTACACCAGTGTCACTCACACTGGCATTGAACACCAAGATAAACCTCCCACAGCAGTCAGTATGTTAAACAGTTTCATCTCCAAATATATTGCATGTGGGATCCCAAAGCTATAGGCCTAAAACTCACCATATAAACTGTACAAAATATCTCCTTCTCCAAACAAACTGAAATTAGAATCAAGGATGAAAAAATACCTTGATATAGAGCAACCCGGGAAATGTTGATTTGCATTGTAAATGATGGTCTTAGTGTACCACTATCTCATGAGACTCGTCAAGTTTTCCTGTAGATATCAGGAAGAAAACATGTGAGGGATTGAAAGATGACACTGAGGCATATTTGAACTTGTTCATGGGAAGCATCTCCTGAACATGGAAAATGCATAAAAAACAGCTTTAGTTCTGTAATGTCTGGGCAAAAGTAGGCGTCTCTCACTTACAGTCTGAAACAATACTAAATTAAATTTTAGCGCTAGACAAAGATGAAATAGGCTTTGAAGGATCTTGAAAGGGAAGATAAGCAGTTTAAGCATTCTTCCACCATATATATAGTGTAATACACTAAGTTATTAGTACACTAAGTACTTAGTGTAATACCCTAAGCCTTTTTTTGTTGTGAATTTCTCTGCTCCCTATGTTAGATGTGCTTTAGGTTGTGCCATAGTTTACCTGTAGAGTATAGATCTTATCTACCTTCTTAAAGTACCATAGAGAAAATAAATCCAATGGAAGCAGGTGAAGAAAGGGGTGGCTAAGTACCTACCTAAGAGAATAACTCTTTGGAGCAACAGATAGCTTTCCTTTTCTTTCTAGGTTATGAATTACATGTAATTAAAGTAACGTATACAGTAGAAGCAGGAGTTCAGAAGGTATAGCTCTTCTGTGGCTACTTCTTATCGCTCATTGACTGTGAAGTCTATAAACAGAAAACACTAAAGGAAACCAAATGTTAAAATTACTTGCTAAACCTCTTCTAGTCCATTCATCTGCTGCTTTTGCTGCCATTTTACAAGTGAGACCTGAGTTGTCTGTGAGTATCAACAGGGAGCCAAGGAGTTTTAGAAAAATCTTGCCTTGAGACAAAATTCTTGTGGCCATGAAATCTTAATTTTCCTTGTCCATGGCTAAATAAGTTATCTTAAAACTCTGAGTGGTGTACAGCACAGAATTCTTGTTGTCAGTTATGATATTTAGAATCATTTTACAGATATCTTCAAGAAGAGCTCCTAGATCTTGTATTCTGAATATTCTCATTTTACTTCATGTAGAACTGACAATCCTACCAAAGAATTTGATTTCTTTTAACGTGATCATCAATTTGATCCCTAAATGTTTCTCTACAGTTTCACCCTGTGTGAAGTACAAGTTTTCAATATTTGCTTCCCATAAGCATATTCTGTTTATAGGCTTCATGACCAATTTATATTCATCTGTTTTATGCCTTAATATTGTAGTATATTTATTTACTCTTCCAGATTTACAAACTTTTTTCAGAATTACAGATTTAAGAAGTGATAGGACATCCTTTTTACTGTCTGTCTAATGCATTTGCAATGGTTGACGTGTTGATAAATTTATTTCTTTGTATTTTATTTTGAGTTGGGGGAGTAATTGATTTTGCATTATTTTTCTTTCTTTTCTCCCCCCCCTTCTAGACACAACACCATAGAAAGACTGGCTAACAGGATGCCCCTTGAATTTACATGCTTATGGGAGGATTCTGCAGGTTTAGGTGGAAAAGCAGAAACTGCATTCATTTTAAGAGAACTGGATACTTTGAGGGCCCAAAATAAAAAGGTATAATTGAGATTTAAGGCAAGCTCAGATATCTGTCTGAGAAAGATTTAGTGAAAAGAAAGTTAAAAGAAAGGCCTGAATATGTGAAAGAATACTACTTTTCTATTTGGTGATGCATGTGAAAAATTATACATTTACCCCATGATCTCTGTGGGCTGTGATGTGAGTATTCTTGGTAAGAAATAGACTATTCATGCAGACACCGCCTGCATTGTATTCCATAAAATGGAACATCATTGATGACCAGTCATTGAACTTGGCAAGAAGGGCCACAGCTGGTGATACCTGAAGAAGAGAATCCCAAATAAAAATAATGGTGCACACATTACTGCTTGTCTTGCAGAACAAGATAGCACAGAAGATAAAAAAATGTATTTTTAATATTTGTTCTTTAGATAAATAAATGTAATTAATTGAACTTCTGTTGTATCTCTTAGTGTTTGTATTTTTGGAATAAGAAACTATTCTTTAAAATTTTCCTGTTGAAAGAGCTGGCTGACTGTTTCAGTAGGGTAAGATTCTTACTGTCCATTTGTTCAATTCAGCTTCAGGATAAGCTGGCTGAAAAGGACAAGGAGCTGAAGACAATAAAACTGGACTTAGAACTGCAAGAGGGAGCTACAGAAGCAAAGATTGCAGAAAAGATTGCAGGTAGGCAAGCATTTAACAGATGGCTGTATGGCTCACACAGTACTCGCCATTGCTATATGACATTGCCCAATGAATGTTAGCTTTATTTGCTGAAGGAGGGAAGATTGGACTTTTTTTTTTTTTAATGCGTGGCTGTTTAGAATTGCTTAGAAAATAGATGGCATTTAACATCCTGGTACTGGTATTAGCAGGAGCTTTACCTGTATTCAAACTGATTTGGGCATTAAATGCATTGTTAACACCATGTCAATCCAATCACAAAAAGGTTGTTTGTTTTGTTGGAAGGTCCTGAACAAACAAGGGGAAATAATGATTACCAGTGCCTCTACCTTTCAACCAGCAGTTCAAATACCACTTATTGTTTTAGCTTGTTCAGAGCTATACTACCCCCTCCCCGTGTATGAAGGTAGTCACACATTCACCTCAACTAAAGACTTGCCCTTTTCTTGAAAAATCTGTTCTTGCGATGGTTAATGAATTTTTGTCTGATGATGGTATGTCTCCAGTGAATGAAGTTTATACAGACTTACAAAATGTAAGATTCTAAAGTTTATGGTTGAAAGTGGATTAATGCTTGTATTTGTTGTTAATTGTTCTTTGGGTAGACATACAAGAATGGAGACAGTCTATATTCTACAATTCTGGACATTTCTAAAGTAATGAAGCTGAGTGTTTTTATTATTAAAAAGTGACTGAATGTACAATGGATGAAAAATACTGTGAGATTTCTCCCCAGTTGTTTCAAGGAAATGAATGTGAGTGCTTTTATAAATTCATTGTATCATTTGTTTATAAATAAAGTGTAAGCTAGGTAAAATCACGTCCCCATAGACCACACATGCTTCATGCAGTCTTAATAGTACTAATACCTGTTCCCAAAATATTAGTACTGAAAGGAGGAATAGTAACTGTCTTCAGGGGAATGGAGCAGAAAACAAACCATCCAGCTGAAAAAGCAGATGTCTGACTTTCTACTTAATGTCACTCCTAAGAATTCTATGTTCTTTGTATATTATAGATGGAAGAGACAGTTACTAGATTTTCTCTGGTGAAAGAAGGGAAAGGCAAATCTATTCTATATATTAGGAAGCAAATTGAAATACACACATAATTTTATTTTTATTTCATTTTACATAAACTGCTTGCTTTATTTTCAGAAGAAAAAAAATCCACCCTATGTATCACAGTTCTATCCAGCAGCCAAATCTAATAAAAATTGTTTGGGTTGAATCCCAAGTTTTGTGTTTTTTCCTGAATACTTGCACAGTGTTTTACCTCCTATAATAAATATTCTCTTTGATATAGGTGTTCATTACTCATTAAAACCTGGGAAGAAATGTATGGCAAAAGGTGTGTCAAAAGCATGTTTGGTTTCATTTTTATGGGTACAATTGAAGTATTTATTAGTAAATTGGGTTTTTCTACATTACTGTTTAAACTTCCTAATTATGTCCCAAGCATAATATTCTATTCAAAACAGTATGGCATTAGTATGGATATAATAATTAACATAGTTCATCCATTTTAAAAGGAAAAATAACCCAAATTTTAATGAGAACTACAATGTATAATACATATGACCTTTAAAAACTACCTTTTTTCTCCTTTTACGAGTTCAGGAAGTATAAAAACCTTTAAATGCCGAGAGAGTGGGCAAGAATCTTCTTACTACTTAAGCTGTTTGCCAAAATGAAGCATCATTAATATTTCATGGCTTTTTTGCTTCCTGTCTTACAGTTCTGAGAATGTTACCAAGTTTGGATAAATGTTTTGAAATGTGTAATGATATGAACTAAACTGAATTCGTGGAGATCTATGTGTTTCTCATAAAAGCTTTTGAGACAGTTCTAATGGACAAGCAGAACCTGATAAAGAACAGTCAGTGTGTTTAAGGAAAAACTTTTTCTTCACTTGCTAAGTCCTTTGAGGAAAAGAGAACACATGCTGCTGTGATTTCGTGTTGCTAGTTAATGTTTAATTACTACAACATATAACACATGGTAGAGTGAAGCTTATAAATATGGGTGTTTACATTTTTATTATTACTTAGTACTGACTTTATGATAAGAAAATGACTCCACAAAATTGTGTCATAAAAAACATCAGAAAGGTACACCATAAAAATATCATCTACTTTGAGGAATATTACAACTCTATTTTAAAATATAGCCCTCTAAATTGATGTGTTTTACCTAAAAAAGTTCCATGGAAAGAATAGAAAAGCTGAAGACAAAGGCCATTTTAAAATGAAACTTCAACAGTCTTCAGAAAAAAATAACCCAAAGCTTGTCATTTTATGATGTTACTTTGTGAAGAAGCAGTGAAAAGTGTAAATTTGTTAAATTCTTCATGAGAGAATAAGAAGTAGAGTTAAGGCAGAAGATCACAGAATTGTTTAGGTTGGAAAAGAACTTTAAGCTCATCAAGTCCAACCCTTAATCTAACACTGCCCTGTCCACAACTAAACCATGTCTCTAAGTGCCACCTCCATACATCTTTTAAATACTGCCAGGGATGGTGACTCAAGCACTTTCCTGGTCATCCTGTTCCAGTGCTTGACAACCCTTTTGGTGAAGCAGTTTTTCCTAATATCTAGTGTAAACCACCCCTGGTATAACTTGTCATCCTACCACTTGTTTCTTGGGAGAAGAGACCAACGTCCACCTCACTGCAACCTCCTTTCAGGTAGTTGTACACAATGATAGGATCTTCCTTCAGCCTTCATTTCTTCAGACTGAACAGCCCCAGTTCCCTCTGTGACTCCTTATATGACTTGTGCTCCAGACTCTTCACCAGCTTCATTGAGATGCTGGAGCATGTCCAGAGGAGAGCAATATCCTTCTTGTAGTAAGGGACCCAAAACTGAACACAATACTTGAGATGTGGCCTCACCAGTGTCAAGTATAGGGGGATGATCACTTCCCTGATCCTACTGGTCACACTGTTTCTTGTACAAGCCAGAATGTTAATGGCCTCCTTAATTGCCTAGGTACACTGCTGGCTTTTATTCAGCCAGCTGCTGACCAATTCTTTCACGCCCTTTTCCACCCAACAGCTTGCCAGCCATTTATCCCCAATCCTGTAGCATTGCATGGGCTTGTTGTGGCTCAAGTACAGGACCTGACAGTCTTTTTGAACTCCATACAACTGGCCTCAGCTCATTGATCCAGCCTGTCCTTATCCCTCTGTAGAGCCTTCCTTCCTTCAAGCAGATCAACACACTCCTGCACAACTTTGTCTCATCTGCAAACTTGCTGATGGAGCACTCAATCCACTTGTCCAAATAAATGATAAAAATATTAAACAGAACATTTGTGACTGGCCATCAACTTAATTCACTACAACTCCTTGTGCCCTGCTATCCAATCAGATTTTTACCCAGCATACCAGAGTATGCCTGTCTCTGCCATGAACTACCAGCTTCTCTAGGAGAATGCTGTGGGAAAGTGTCAAAGGCTTTATTAAAGTCCAAGTAGACTGCATCCTCAGGATTTTCCTCATCTGCTTAATGTATTGCCTTGTCATAGAATGAGATCAGGTTAATAAAGCAGGACCTGCCATTCTTAAAACCGTGCTGACTGGGCCTGATCACCTGGTTGTCCTGTGTGTGCCATGTGATGGCACTCAAGTTGATTTGCTCCATAACCTTACCTGGCACTGAGGTCAGGCTGACAGGCCTGTAGTTCCCCTGATCCTCCTTCCAGCCCTTCTTGTAGGTGAACGTCACGTTTGCTAACCTCCAGTCAGCTGGGATCTCTCCAGTTAGACAGGACTGCTGATAAATGATGGAAGGAAAGTGGCTTGGTGATCACTTCCACCAATTCCTTCAGTACTCTTGGGTGGATCCCATCCATCCCCATAGACTTTTGTGTATCTAAGTCATGTAACAGGCTGCTAACCATTTCTTCTTGGATTGAAGGGGCTTCATTCTGCTCCCAGTCTTCCAGCCCAAGGGTCTGTGTACCTAAAGAAAAATAATTAAAGTCTGAGGTGAAGAAGGAATTAAGTGCTTCAGCCTTTTCTTCATTCCCTCTGCATCTAATAAAGGCTGGAAATTCTCCTCAGTCCTCCTTTTGCTTCTGAAGTATTTATAGAAACATTTTTTATTGTCCTTTACCTCAGTAGTCAGATTAAGTTCTAGCTGGGCTTTGACCCTCTTCCTCCTTCTTTCAAAGGTCATAAAGTCTCCTTTTTTAAATGAGTTCCAGTCAGGGCTCTCTGTTTAGCAAGACCAGTCTTCTAAACCACCAGTTTGTCTTTTGGCACATGGGGACAGCCTGCTCTTGCATCTTTAAGACTTCCTCCCTGAAGAATGTCCAGCCTTCCTGGGCTCCTTTGCCCTTCAGGGCTGCCTTGCAGAGGATTCTGTCTACCAGTCTTCTAGAGGCCAAAATCTGCCCTCCTGAAGTCCAAGGTAGCAGTTCTGCTGGCAACTACATCATGACCTTCCTGCTGCACAATGGTTTCTAGCTCCTCCTGTTTGTTGTCCATGCTGCATGCATTGGTCTAGAGGCACTTAAGCTGGGCTGTTGGCCATGTCACCTTCTTAGAGGAACACCCCATAATTCCTTTGAGATTTCAGTGATGTTTCCCACTTGGTCCCTATTACCTCAGTAGCCCTGGCTCATCTCTATACAACTTCAAATGTATTCCAGTCTATCTAGCATGTCCCAGAAACACAGGCTAAGCATCCTTGCTAGCACCCTGTCTCTAACCTTGGTGTGTCATCCCTCAGTTTACCGCAGGCAATCCTGATACTGTCCTCCTCCCCCTTCAAGTTTAAAGCTCTGTCAAGGTATACATGATGGAATAGAATGTTTAGTATTGTGTGTTGTAAACAAGTTACTTTCAGAAGAAGTTTTTTTAAAATTTTGCTAACCTGGAAAATGGATGTTGGAAATTCTGGCTAAGGAAAATTAGGGAATGTGCAGTTTTGGTTGAAGGCTTTTAAACACTAGAGACTATTGCTTCTGGTGGTATTAGTTGACACAGGTTCCTGCTGTTTCTTCTTTATTCTTCTGTTGGATTTCCTCCAACATCAGAAGGTACTGTACCCCATCATGAAGAGAAGAACAGAGGTAGCAGCAACATTGGGAAAATCAAGGGAAGAACACATCATAAAAGAACTGAGGCTATGATAATGTGAGGAAAAAGGGGAATGCAACACACAAAGTGAGCATGAGGAACAGACAAATCTTGAAATGTGGGACTGCAGAACTTTCATATCTTGAACAGCAAGGGGAATGGGTACACTCTGTGGGAGGAGAAAGGGAGAAGGAGCACACATCTTCTAAAGACAGACTGGAAGATAAGGATGGAGGCATTGAAAGAGTAAGTCTTCAAAAGAACTAGCAGAAAGAACAAATCTCACTTTGGATGGACTAAATAAGTGACTTCATTTTTTGCTTAACAGAAGAATTATGCATGGGTGTATATGTACTTTCAGAGTGAAGAGGTGGTTGGGTGTAAGAAAGAATTGTAGAGCATAATGGTAGACTCTCTAAATGGTATACTCTCTAAAAAATTTCAAAGCCCTGGTCTTTTCACTGTAGCTCCCACCATTACTGCCACAAGATAGTGGATATCAGAGCTTCAGCTCTTGGAATGTTTTTGTTGCTATCATAATGCTATATATTTTTACTAAGAATAGTTCTGAATAAAACATAATAAAAATATTACTTGTTAAATTTTTCTGTAGCAAAGGCGATTCTGGAAGGATTGTTCTGCCAATATCTAATAGTAATGTTACCAAATTTTAATACTTTTTAAAATCAGAGTCAACTGATTGAGCCCAGCCCTGCTAAGTATATTAGGTATTGAACAATACCTTTAATGCCTGAAAACTGTATTAGCATTCTGCAGATGCTCTCAGAAAGACCAGGATTATGTTGGGAAATATAAGGTGTAAAAAGGGGAAAGCAGTACTTCTAATACTGCTGTATACGTTACACAGCTTTCAGTCTCTCAGAAACTAGGGCAATATATCTACAATGAAGTCTCTTTTTCAGATCTGTTTTTAAAAAAAATATTAAGAATAAACTTTTGTGATGGTTTGGAATTCTTGCTTATGGTATGGAAATGTTTGTTAACGTTGTTTGAAGTTTCCTAAATTAATATGAAAAATAATTGCTGAATGCATAGGCAATAGTTCTAACAGCAAAAGTGAAAACAAATATCTAAATGCCTATTAGTTTAGAGTTAGTTTGGTTTAAAATCCCATAAAGTAAGAGGAAATAAGTAATCTTGCCAGTAATAAACTTTGGGTGGCAATAACTTCCAGCACAGAAAAAAGTATTTTCCATTTCTTCAAAGCTCGCTTTACAGTCCCTTTTTAGATGTTATTTTTCTTTCTTGCATGTCATCCATTAAAGATTAGCTGTGGAAGGTTGGAGCATGGAGAGATTATGAATGACAGAACAACTCCTGCAGAATAATAATCAGTTTTTGGTATTTAATGCTGTTTGACTTTTGCAGACACATTTCTTATTAACCTTTGGTACAAATAGAAATCCAACTTCCTGATATCTCATGGAGGAGATGAATTCAAGATCCTCTTCCAATTAAACTGAAATAAGGCCAAAATTGGGCTTTAGCCAAAGGAACTCAATAGTTCTCAACCTTTGTGTTTATAAACCTAAACATGAATGATATTTTACAGTTTATGTAGGTAAAGTATATATTCCCTAACTCAGTTTTCTCTGTGTAATTGATTTGTATATGTAGTCTATATAGTTCTTGGGGGTTATGTCCTAATAAGATTCCATTAAGCAAAACTCTTTCCTGAATATTTTTTCAAGTTATTTCCTCATAAATAACAGAATTTCAAGAACAGCTGTAGGATTTGAATCCTCTGTAAGGGAAGGCAGACAATCCAGCTAAGTGAGAGGAGAAAAAAAACTCAAAACAGGGGTTTTGTGATTGAGAACATATTGACTTAATTTTTAGCAGCCTGATTTCTGTAATTTTGCCTTCCGATTGTTAAAATTGTTGATTGTCAAAAAGTTGTGTACAGGTCTTTGAAGTACAATGTACAATGAACTGGCATAGGTTAAAATTTAAATTGCTGAGCTATTTATAGAATCATAGAATCTCCAGGCTGGAAAAGACCTCTTGGATCATTGAGTCCAACAATTCCTATCTGCCACTAGACCATGTCCCTGAGCGCCTCATCTACTTGTCTTTTAAATACCTCTAGGGATGGTGATTCAACCACCTCCCTGGGCAGCCTGTTCCAATGCCCAATGACCCTTTCTGTGAAAAACCTTTTCCTGATATCCAGTCTGAACCTTCCCTGGTGCAGCTTGAGACCATTCCCCCTTGTCCTATCATCTGTCACTTGAGAGAAGAGGCGAGCACCCTCCTCTCTACAACCTCCTTTCAGGTAGTTGTAGAGAGCAATAAGGTCTCCCCTCAACCTCCTCTTCTCCAGGCTAAACAACCCCAGCTCTCTCAGTCATTCCTCATAAGGCCTGTTCTCCAGCCCCTCCACCAGCTTCATTGCTCTTCTCTGGACTCGCTCCAGGGCCTCAACGTCCTTCTGGTGGTGAGGGGCCCAGAACTGAACACAGGATTCAAGGAGCAGTCTCACCAGTGCTGAGTACAGAGGGAGAATAACCTCGCTGGACCTGCTGGTCACACCGTTTCTGATANAGACCTGGCATTTGGCCATGTTAAACCTCATGCCATTGGGCTCTGCCCAGTGGTCCAGCCTGTTCAGATCCCTTTGCAGAGCCTCCCTACCGTCCAGTAGATCAACATTCCCACCCAGCTTAGTGTCACCTGCAAACTTGCTAAGGGAGGACTCAATGCCTTCATCCAGGTCATTGATGAAGACATTGAGCAGGACTGGACCCAGCATTGAGCCCTGGGGGACACCACTTGTGACTGACCTCCAGCTGGAATTAATTCCACTTACCACCACTCTCTGGGCCCGACCATCCAACCAGTTTTCCACCCAGGAGAGTGTGTGCCTGTCCAGGCCAGAGGCTGACAATTTCCAGAGCAGAGTGCTGTGAGAAACTGTGTCAAAGGCTTTACTGAAGTCCAGGAGGATACATCCACAGCCTTTCCTTCATCCAGTAAGTGGGTCACTTTGTCATAGAAGGCAATCAGGCTAGTTTGGCAGGACCTGCATTTCATGAACCCATGTTGACTGGGACTGATCACCCAGTTCTCTTGAATGTGCTCTATGATAGTGCTCAAGATCACCTTTTCCATGACTTTCCCCAGCATTGAGGTCAGACTGACAGGCTTGTAGTTTCCTGGATCCTCCCTCCAACCCTTCTTGTAAATGAGTATAACATCAGCCAGCCTCCAGTCAAGTGGAACTTTCCCAGTAAGCCAGGACTGCTGATAGATTATAGAAAGGGTTTGGCCAGCACATCTGCCAGCTCCCTCAGTACCCTCAGATGGATCCCATCTGGCCTCAAAGACTTGTAAGTGTCTAATTGGCCAAGCAAATCTCTAACCATCTCCTGTTGGATCATGGGAGCTGTGCTCTGTTCCTGTAGCTCATGGGGATGTACATACAGGGAACAACTTTCCTTACTATTAAAGACTGAAGCAAAGAAGGCACTAAATACCTCAGCCTTGTCCTCATCCTTTGCCACCATTGTTCCCGTTGTACCCAATAAAGACTGAATATTCTCCCTGGTCCTCCTTTTACTGCTGATGTATTTCTAGAAAGATTTTATTATTATCTTTCACAGAATTGGCCATTTTAAGTTCTAGTTGGGCTTTAGCCCTGCTGATTTTTCCTCTGCATGATCTCACTTCTTCCCTGTAGTCGACCTGAGATGCCTGCCCCTTTTTCCAAAGCTCATTGACATTCCTCTTCCTTTTGATGTCCACCCAGATGTCTTTGCTCAAACCAGCTGTTTTTTTCTCCTGCTGCCTCATTTGCCAGCACATGGGGACTACATGGGTAAAGCTTGTATATTATAAGCAAGCCTGTATCTTCTGTATATTTTTGTGATGGCCCTTCTCTCTTCCCCACTACAATCCTAGATGAATGTAAAGAATTGGGGTTTATTCAGGAATAAAAAGGTCTGCAAATAATCTGTTTCCTGGGATATTACAAAAACTTTTCTTTATCTGTCAAACTATAACTTCCAAACTTTAATGCATTTATATTTCTCCCCAAACGTAAATATTCAGGCACCAGCAATTATTCACTGGAAAAAAAGTTTCAACAACATTATGGCTTAAATTTTGAAGTTAGCTGTGTTTAGTGTATTAGAAGCAGAAGCTTAAGTATTTTACAGGGATTAGCTTTCACAAGAACTTCATTGGGACCTGTGTGTAACACTCTGCTATTCTTTCCCACTTTATTTTGTTTTAATTGAATTGGAAACTAAGTACGCTATGAAGACTCTATGCAGAGCTGCCACTAAGCAACTTTAGCTTTTTATTAAGAACATTGTTTATAGAATTGGAAATGTAGGAGCAGATGAATGCTATGCACTAAATACATACAATAAGCACAAAGCAATAAAGAAGTGAGTGTTCTATCAGTGTTTGTTCAGATTGCTTTATCTATAAAGTCACATTTAGGTGTAAATGACTTGTAGTCTATAATTCCTGGTACAGACCGGTAAAAACTCTAAAGTAGTTTTCCTATGATCTTCTTATCACTGTTTTGCTTTTATTTTTCAGTTATGGGTCATAACTGAAGTAAATGAATGGTAGCTTTCAGAAAATGAGCTATGAACTTAAGTTGTTTCAAAACAGAACATTTCAGCACTGTTTTTAAGTTGACAGTCAGCCCTGGAGCTCATGGTAGTTTACCATTAACTTGAATAAGAACTGTGTAAGAGCCTTAGGCTTTGAACATTTCTAGGGAGTACCTGCATTTTGTAATATGTATGCACAGACCAGTTAATGACAAATTTTTAAGGCTTTCATAGCAATTCAGTAAATCTGTCTTTTTGTTTATTTGGCTATGATAAGATTGGCTTCTTATTTAAGAATTTTGAGCACAGTCATTAAATCTAGTAGAAAGAGGTCTCAGAGGATTTTGGTTTCTGAAATGACTTGATAACAAATACATGCATGTTTGTGTTTTGGAAGGAGTAAATAATATATCCTTATGGTTAAATAAAATTTAATGATAGTGTCCCATCTGGAAACAGCAAGGATAGTTTCCAAGTCCTTCTGTGATTAGTCAGGCAGAGACTCAGCAATGGTGGACTGGAATGACAGGACTGATGAAAATAAGTGGTCATTGCATCGCTTTTCCTAGTGTGCTTCCCTAGTTCCTCACACTCATGTAGCTGCTACTCAGAAGTCCAAAGTGAAAACACAACAAAAATCCCTAAAACACTTTGGTTGAGCAACGAATCTGGTGATGGGGCTGGAGAACAGACCTAATGAGGATCGGCAGAGAGAGCTGGGCTTGTTTAGCCTGGAGAAGAGGAGACTGAGAGGGGACCTCATTGCTCTCTACAACTACCTGAAAGGAGGTTGTAGAGAGGAGGGTGCAGGCCTTTTCTCCCAAGTGTCAGGGGACAGGACGAGAGGATATGGCCTCAAGCTCTGCCAGGGGCTATTTTGTCTGGTCATTAGGAAAAAAAAATTCACAGAAAGAGTCATTGGGCACTGGAACAGGCTGTCCAGGGAGGTGGTTGATTCACTTTTCCTGGAGGTGTTTAAGGCACAAGTGGACGAGGTGCTAAGGGGCATGGGTTTAGTGTTTGATAGGAATGTTTGGACTCAATGATCCAGTGGGTCTCTTCCAACCTGGTTATTCTATGATTCTAAACCTCCCTGTAGGATAAATTTCAGCTGACAGTTTTTCCGTTCAAGCAACTGAGCAGGATAAACAAGATGCTTGTTACAGGAGTCTTGAATTCTAAGTACAACACAGCTAAGCAAGTGCTTCTACTTTTCCTTCAGAGTAATTTACGTCTCTGAAAGTCAAAAAAAAGAGAAAATACTCTTTGCTTCATTTTTCTCATGAGTTCTACATCCACTCCTATGTTAGAGCTGTATACCTATATGAAACAGAAGTCTAATTATGTATCAATTATTTTTTTAGTCATTAATTATTTCAGTCAGTTCTTGAATATTCAAAGTGCTTAGAACCTCTTTTTGTAAAAACCTATCATCTCATTTGTATTTATTTTTGCTGTAATGGTGTGAGTTACTAATAAAATTATTTTGGATGCAGCAGAATCAATACTAAAGAAACTCCCAAGTCACTTGTTGTTCATCAGCCGCTGATCTTGAATGCTATATCTTAAACTGCAAACCCCTGACCTTCTGCAATATATCATAACATTGTTATTATCTCACCATATTGTTTTCTTAGAAGTAACTGATCACTATAAGTAGTGCTTGTTACAAAAACTAGTGAAATTTTTATTGTACTCTTTCTTGGATCACTTTATTTTCTACATAGTCCAAAGCCAAAATCAGTCTTTCATCACATCTGCAAACATCTTGCGAAGTCCAAAATATTATTATTATTTCTGTAAAACTGACTTATCTTGAAAGCCAGTTGTTATAGTGTTACAATATTTACTGTATCTTCTGAGCTAGCTGTGTGGATAGTGATCTCATCTTAGTCTTATAAGGTCTTGCCTGTAGTCTGTATTTTACATTTTTAAATGAGTATCCTGAAGTGATTTCTGCTGCCATGTCATAGGCGTTTTAAGTCTTAACAATTTCTTCTTTCTTGCTTCTCCTATTCAGGTTTTTTATTTGCACAGATGACCTCTAGGAAGCCAGCAGACAATGTTTTCCTGGGAACCATGCTTCCCTCCCTTCCCCCAAAGTTCAGTTGTTTGGAAAACCATGAACCACTGTTTGAGCTAGAATGATTTCCAACACACCTTCTCACTACTGCTGTATTCTAAAGGTAGTTTAAAAAGTGTAGAAGATAGGTTTGCCAAAAGAATCAGGTTCAACTAAGAAAATATGTACACTGCTTTGACTCAGTAAACTCATACTCGGTATGGTTCATCTTCTTCATATTTACTTTTGCCCATATTAGAAAACAATTAGCTTACTAAACAGATTTCAGTATTTGGGAAGAAAAAATCTACTTTGAGTCTCTCTCATTTGACTAAGAATTACATGATATTTGATAAGCTTGTTTAAAAATGGACATATCCAAATATTATTGTAAACACCCATTGATTTGTTTTACCTGCAATATAAGTATTTTACTTAGTTGGCTTACATAGTAGCTAATAATATTTGTTAATGTAATTTAACTGCTGTGAACCTTTACTGAACAAATATTGAAATTTATACAAGTCAAAGGAAGAGAATCTCTAATGACTTTTGTAAAAGCTTCCTTTTAATAGTTAAGGAGAAAAGTTTATATGACATACCAGATGCAATTAACAGTAGATTCTACATTTAATAAAAAGAAAGAAGCATATGTATTTGCTTTATTCATTCCATCATAATTTGCATTAGAGCTGTGGGTGTTTAATGAGCAAATTCCAGCTAAAATGCTATATTGATTTTCGAAGTGAACTTTGTAATAGCTATCTACCTTACAAAAGCTCTCTGTTTACAATTGTTTTCTTTACAAAAAACTAAAAATGTTTTAGAATTGATGAGTTTAGCATAATGATTCTTTTAAAATAAAGAGCTCTTTCAGAGTGCAGGGATTTTAGCTACAAGGAAAAAGATGTTATTAAATTATTCCAAAGCAAATATAGTTTATGCCACTAAATAGTAATGTCATATTTGTATATATTTCAGTGTTTGCAAGCATTGGAAATTAATCCTTTTTTCTTAATTTATCACTATGAGATTTAAATATTTTAACTCTTGAATATCATTATATGCATATGAATTAGTAAATGACACAATTATTTAGCTTAATTATTCATGTTTCAGTTTTGTGTGTCATTTTCTTGCTTGAAACATGAGTTCTATAAGAATTTGTATTTCTCGTTGGTCAGGCCTCAAGATAAACAGGATAGAGTTAGTTGGTGCATGATTGGAAGGTCTCCAAGAAAAACCTCATGGTGTTGACCAGAGCAGTTGGTGACTAAGTAGCTGGATCACTTTTTTCATTGGATCAAGCTTCAAGTCAGTGTGCCAGTATGGAGCTTCTATTTTGCTGTATGTGCTGTAACTTTAATGGGAATGAGGAACCTGACTTGTTACTCTCAATTAATGAATTAATTTTCACCTGGCACTTTTAAGAAGTATCAGGATGATAATCGGGTTAGTTTTTACTCTTTTTAATATGGAATATTTTTGTGTCACGCTCACTTACAGACTTTTCATTGGAGAGCTTATACTTAATATACTTTTCTACCTATGACACAAAATGTTTTGGCTTGCTGCTACGTTGCAACCCAAAGATGTAAGTGTTTCTGGGGCTCTGTCCTGAAATTTACTTGTGGCTACTCAATATCTCAGTCTCAATGGTGAAAATTATTGTTAATGACACCATACTTCAGACTACTTGCATTTGTATAACTGTTACAATATGCCATATAGTATTAAATAAATGATTTTTTAAATATTAAAAAGAGTCAGAAATGTATAGACATTCGATAACAGAAATGTCTAATGTAAATTCAGGAGAAACCTTGGCCAGTAAAGGAATCAGGTGAGTTAGCCTTCTGTAGACCACTAAAATGAGTTAGATGAGGACTGTAAGTATTTTTTAAATTAGAAATTCTTTGTGGTCAGTGTCAATAATGCTATTTGGTACTAAAACACAGCGAAGAAACTTTTTTTTTTCCCGTTTCTTTTATTTTTAAACTTACATTACCATGCGGCATCTCTTATAATTTACTACATTCTCCCTATATGTTGTAATATGAAAAAAATAAGTTGTGATATTACTTTTAATAAATAGAACAAAAGCCAAACACATGTAATTTGTATGAAACTACTACAATATTTTTTAAAAAAATAGTTGGTAGATGTGGTCATTGGGATATTTACTCCAATGCCTTCATTTAGTGGAAAGATAAGAAAATAACAAGAAAGAGTTGCTCAATTTAGGTCACTTTTCCATAGCAACTAAATAAAAGGTCATATTCGTAATGGACCTTTAGGTGCAGCAAACATTCACTTTTCAATGCAATTATCCTGTGGGCTGCTATCAAGGATGTTAAGAATTGAGATATGCAGGATGTTTGTGTAGCTTAAAAAAATCTCTTTTTCTGAATGTTTTCATGCTGTTATAGAAACATTGCTTTGGCTTAAGGACAAAGAAGTGATAATCTCTTATTTAAAAGCCTGTATAGTCATTATTGCCACTAGTTATAACTACACAGAGAGAGAATTAGATATGCCGAAACTGTTCCTCCAAATGTACTTTTATGCTCAAGATCTGTTGTAGCAGTCGGCAAATTGTAGTTTTCCTTGCTGAGTTGGAGATGTTAGAAGGTCTGACAGAAAAAGGGGCGCCCTGAAAGAGACGAGAAAGACCAATAATTTGGAAACTAATTAACCCAGGACACTAATAAGTGACAAATCTTGAGTTATTTTAGACAGCTTTCTATTCATTCCAGCAGGGTTTTTTTCATTATGAAAATTGCATAATGTTTCCACTTGCAGCTTTAAGGAGAGAGTTCCTTGTGCAGTGTCTGCGGCATGATACTAGATAAACTGGCATATTTTACTGGAAAAAAATACAATAAGCAAATATATGAAGGTAATAATTACCATGAAGAATTAAACTACTTCTGTATGCCAGATCCAACTGGAACGTAGCGGTTGCATTGTAGTTTACCCAGGCAATCAATGCTGAGGCACTAGTTTTCCTGCCATCACAGATCTTCAGTAGCCTAAGTGGAAGTCTAGTGAGCTGAAATGCACAGCCCACCTCATACAATATGTTCCCGCTGAGCCACATACCTTTGCAGATATTGGACTGCCCTCTGTTAGTGCTACAAACTTATTAGCTGCTTTTCTCATGCCTTAGTTTTTCCATTCCACATCAAGCAAAGTTTTCTTGTTGCAAACAGGGGAAACAAATCTTCAAGAAAAAAAAGACACAGTTCTTGTGGAACAAGTAAATAACCAAACAGTAGAGAATTAAATCACTTTTTGTTAAGTTTTGTACTTCTCAAGAGCTGCACTTCTGATGCTGAATTTCTTCTTTTTTTCTTTATTGTTATTTTATTCAGACACAACTTGTTACAACACTGGCTGCAGCTCCTCTGCAGATTTTTATAAGAGGAGGAACCACACTTCCAGAACTAACATTTAGCCTTTCTCTGTCTTCTTTTATGCAGTGCTGCTAATTGTGCAACCTTTTGCCAGATCTGCAAAAAATGCTTCCTTGCTCCTCAGTAACAGTCTTTTCGAGGGCAAGAGGTTTGCTTTCCTACCTTGATCATCATCTTCATTCATTTCTCTGGACTCTTTCTGCTTTTCTTCTTACTTGTCTTACATCCCTGGTTATCGGAGCTTCTTGTGAACTGTACAGAAACTTACCAGTTCTTGTATTTCAGTTGATTGGGAAGCTTGGGTTATTACTGATAAAGTGTATTTTGTGCCAGAAGTATAGCTGCTACCAAAATGTACTGCTCTGTCCCTATTGCTCCGTTCTGTGAAGAACCATAAAGTATTTTATGTTATGTCACACTGAAGCTTTTGTACAATAATGTACAAAGGTGAATAAGAGTAAACTAATGTATTAAGGCAACAAAGATTATGAGGTAATAATGGAGGGATAAAAGCTCTAGGCCAAAGAGCCCTTCTTTGAGATCTTAATGACTTAAGCTGTAGTCCAGATAGGAGCAGAGAGTTCTGGAGGATACAAGAAAGACCAGTAGCAATGGCTTAATACAGAAGGTCCTTGAGAAATTGATGCCAAAATTTGAAAGAGGCTGTAGTTTGCAGTTAGGAAACTGTGGCTAAACACCAGCTTTTCAGGCTAGAGGCGAGCATGGAGAAGAACTACAGACCTTGGCTGAGTTATTTGGAGGCGCCTGTGGCACTCAGAGAGGGTATAGTCCTTTGTCTTGCAGTGACAGCAGTGTAACTATAGCATCCTGAAAGTCCCTAGACATTTCGACTTCAGGGTTTTATCATCACTGTGAGAAGAGATTTGCAGTATTGCAGAGGGAAATGATGAAAGTATGAATAAAGATTTTAGTGAAGGCAGGGTCGAGGTAAGGATTCTGGCCATGTGCCAGAGCTGGTGTTAGACATATTGACAGGGAAGAGGCAGGAAGGAAACGAAAACTGGGGATGAGAAGTGACTTGAAGGTGTTAGTTTGCTCCCAAGGATAGACAGTAAATCTTAGTTTATTGGCACCTAATGCTCTAAGGTCCATATATGCCCTAACAGATAATATAACAGTATATTACACAATAAAGTGAAGGCTTGGCAGAAAAGGAGAGATGCCAGCTGTGCCACTCTTTTGATACTGGAGAGATACTATAAAAATATCAGAATTTTAATATTTAATAACAATGTGCCCTCTGAATTGGAAGCAGTGTGATGGTAGAAGTAGTTTTAATGGATCATTACTTTTAACTCTACATCCTATAAGAAACCTACTAGCATCTTGTATGATTCTGAGCTCTAAGAATTACTTTTCCATTAGCAAGTATTCAGAATGTAAAGCAAATCACTTCATTGCCCTGTTTGATTGTACAGAGATGAATTAGAAAACACATAACTTTGTCATTCCTTAAAGTATTTATTTAAGTTGTGTCCAAAGAGTAATATAGACCTTATCCAGAGTAATCTGAGGTCAGTGGAGAAGTGTCAGTTTTAGGAGATGGTGACAAATGTCCGTGTAGGTGCATCTAATAGTGTCTTTTGCTGTCAAACTTTTTTGTTAAACACACTGGTTACTTTTGCAGTTCTGGTGGAAGAAGTTTATTCTGCTCAACGGGAACGTGATGAGGCTGTCATGGCAAGACTTAGGTTAGCCAATGAAGAGAGAGATGAAGCATTTCTGCGAGTCCAGCGTTTAGAACAGTCTCTCAAAGAGTGAGTATACAGTTCCTGCCTTGTGCAAAAAGGTTGTTATGTCAGTCTATGACTGTCAAACAGCTCAACAGTGGTTATAAAGGAAAACTTCTCTATGATGAAATACCAGGCTTGTGCTAGTCTTACTGTGCTACTGGTTAATTTGATACCTTTATTATAAGACCATTCTATGAAGACCGAGAGCAAGGTGAATAATTTTGATCACAAGCATTAAAAATATAATCAAAAGCTTTGGTATTGGCTTATTCAGACACAAGTAAGGCATGATGAAACATTATATAGGATCTTTTGACATGGAGTACCAGAATGTCAGTCAGAAGTTGAAATGTATAAGAAATCAATCAAGCTTTTAAGCCCGCTAGACATTTCCTTCAGCAAAATTTCTGCTACTGATGTGGGTGATGTAATAAAAATATATGATTTTTTTTCTTACCTTTATGGTATGAACAGGTTGTAAGGCAATAAGGGTATAATTAATACTTCATAAGGGTTTATTTATTCCATGTTAACATAACAGAAATAGGTGATCTCATATTAAACAAAACTGTTAAGTCAGGAGAGGAAGATCAAGAACGTTTTGGTTTCTCACTTTGTGATGTAGACAACTTTGAAGCTTCAGTTTGCCTCTCCATGTAATCCATCACCATCCATGTTGTGGTTGTCTTGGCAATCATCTACAGTAGTCCTCAAAAGTCTAGAGTGGCTGAGAAATTCCTCCTGTTTTTCTTCCAAGAGAAATAAAAAGCAGGGAAGTTTTTCATGGTAGGAGATTGAATAGGTACCATTATTATTTAACTGAATGGCAAGCAATTGTTTTAAATAATGGATTCTACTAAAACACTCTTTCTTCTTTATGACAGATAAACAGTTGTCTTCTTTGGGATATTTTAATAGTTAAGAGAATGTTACCATTACTCGGTGGAATTTACAAGTTGCTGAAGTTTGTCACAGCCTATAAGTATGACGCAATAGCAAGATTAGGAGATTCCATTCCCTTGTGAATTAGTGCACATTTTGTTAGAGAAATATCTCTTTAGAGCCCATTGTAGGTGTGCATGCATCTGAAATCTTGCTTTGAGCAGCAATCTCTAAGGTAATTAAAAATGTGCTTTAAATTCTCATCAAATGCTTCATAACTGTTAGCCTTACCCCAGTCTTTTCAATTTCTCCTGTGACTCTTCTAGTTTTCTGTGTTCCAAGAGTAAAGAATATTTAGTGTGGCCCCAAGGATCAAATGAGGCTCTGAGCTGTTAACTTAAACTCAAGATCTTTGGGGTTGAAGTGCTGAAGTTGATCAATTGTCAATCAATTATTCTGGTCTGTGGACTTAGTGGCTTTTGTGGTTCTGGAAGAAATCACAGGTTAAGTGTATGAGAAGTATATTTCTCCTTCTGCAGTGGAATCCAAAGACACACATGTGGCAGGTGACGTGTGTCACATGTGACACACATGACTCCCTCAGAACACCATCACTTATTTTCCCTTCAACCCCTTCTGTCTGTTTTGCTCATATACTGGAAGACCAACTCAGTTCCAAGCAGAAGGATAAGAAAAGAATAGGAATTAATTTCTTGGCGAATACGTATACTAACTTCCCCAAAGAATGTCAGAAGCCAGAAGGATGCACTAGTAATGACAAAAGATGGGTGGATAACTCCCTTGACTGACGGATCAGAGCCAAGCTATTATAGTTAGAGAATAGTAGTTGTTGCTGTCATCCACCTGAGTGCTTTCTGATGCTTTGTAGAGTGGCCTGATAGCCTGATGCCATTCATATCTCAGAACTGGGATAGGAGATTTCCTTGTGGAGAATACCAACCCAACACAGGTAAAAATTGTGATGACCTAAACAGCTACTGTTGGTTCAATAGCTGATATGCATTCCTCTTTGCCTAAAACAATGAGCTGCTTATTGTCTGTAGCTACTATTTCTTCCTGTATATTCTGCAAGGGTGTGGGTCAGGCTTCTGTGTGACACTTGCTGCTGTGATAGCCAACACCAGAACACAAAACTGGGGACAAAACCAATGTAATTCGAAAGAATTGTCCTTGCCAGACTGTATGTGTACTGTAAGATCATAGTCCCAACATTCTCCAGGGTCTTCCATTCTGCATTACCGAGACTGACTGTGGCAATGGCAGCTCATTGGGAAGAGTCATACCCAGGTCTTTCCTGTCCTGGATGCTGTGTGACCTGTCACTGAGGGCATCCTCAACATAAACAAAATACTTAAAACAGATCCCAAGCAGACTTGTGCTTCCCATAGGCCAAAAAGATGTTGCTTAAGGGTTCTGCAAAAAAAATTATATTATTTTATTATCATTGATAGTTCTAGTGTCAGTCATTGGAGTGATAAAGAAAAATCATGAACGACAAAAGCCAAAAAGGCAGAGAGCCCAAAAGCTTCATTTGTAAGGTTTGTTAATCGTGTATGCAGAGAGTACTTAGTCATAATGAATTACTGGGCATTAATTGCTTTATGTAATCCCTTGAAAGGGAGAAAGGCTCGTTCTTTATGTTCAAGTAATAATCATGTTCACTCCATCAGATGTCTTAATATCTGCCTCTTTCCTTACCTTGCTACCTATTCATCCAAATTGCAAGTTTAATAGGAGTGTCTTAAGCCATATCAGACAATATAAGAAACTTCAAAGATATCTTGCTCTGTTCCATCAATTTATTTTCAGTATTACCTCAGCCAGCAGTGTATTCATTGATTTCTGCAACCTAACTAAAGACAAGCCAACCACACACTTCCCTGATCCATATCAGTCTTCTACATGACAGTACCTTCTAGATAATGTGATGTATCTTCCAAAAATAGCATAGATAGGAAATTTACAGGGAAACATTTCCTATTTTGATTATTGGTTTGGGGCTTGTGTGTTCCTTTTCCTTTTGAAGAAAGTTATTTGCTGTATTTGAAGTCTTTGGGCATTACAGAACCAAGAAGGCAAGATCACTTCTATCAGGCTCAGCAGCTTTTCTTCTGATCCCCTTATTCTAAGCTTGCAGGTTGCCTATTCATGCAGCTCTACCCTTCGCAGACAAGAAATGGCTGAGTGAAGCCAAGATTCCTGCTAGAACACCAACCTGACACCAGCACTCGGGCTTTTCAAAACATTGTGCATCTTTACTAACTGTAGTAACATCTCAGCTGAGGTGACAAGACATTGTCTTTCTATATCTACCAGGATGTCTGGCATTTTTCAATGGGATAATCAAGCCAGGAATGACCAGAGTCAAATTGAGATGCTTCTTTCTCAGAAGCAGAGTCAACCCCATAAGGAAGTTACTTTTCTCAGCCTCTTTATTCTAAGTAGTTTATTATTGTGGCTGAATGGAATTTTATTTTTTTTTTTTTTAGTTCAGCTCACCAGTCCATTAATCCTTTGGAAGGAGCAGAGATGATGGGATGAGCTATGTAAGACTCAGATTATTTTATTTAACTTTGGAGTTTCTTCTGGGATCTTGGAACTTTTCTAGATACCACCCTTAGTATTTTCTTCCTCATGATGGTTGTTCAAAAGGTCAGGTTCTCTGTCTCAGCTGTGGAGCTCATAGAGATCTGGCTTTTTTTTAAGAACATTGGCTATTTGTACTACACGTCTTGCGTTTTAGATCACAGGTCACTCCTTCCATCTGCTTTGGACTTATTCCAATCAGAGCTTTACAAGAGGGCAGTATTGAACAGTCTGCCAACCTTAATCAAATGCTTTAATTCTTTCTTTAAATTAGCAGCTGGAGCAAGTCTGTTGTTATTATTTAACTGTAACAACCAAAATTTTTCTCAGTCCTGTTGCCTTCAGGGGTTACATTAGCAGAATATGTGTAGAAATTGCAGGGAAGAGGAGCCCTTGGTTACTACTGTTTAAAATCATGAGAGATCTAAGGGTCACTTATTGCCTAAGCACAGCACTGGGAGAGGTAGCATGGCAAATACACAGCTCTGGATGATGCTTTTTAAAAAAGGCTTTCACGAAAGAATGTGTGCGTACACCTACAGACAGATACTTTGTGGCAGTAATGTGCTGAAGGGCTACACTTGCAGTGGAAGTTCTGTTCTTTTTTCCCACCCCATTTCTCCCTAAGGTGCCTTGCTTACCCAGCCTGTTGGTCAGCTGGGCGGTTTTGTTGACCCATGCTTTTATCAGGGTTGAAGTTCTCTGGAGAAGCTGGGTCAGTCCTGCCAATTTACTTTGACAAATACTGATCCTTTCATTGTGAATACAAACTAGCTGGAGATCCAATTTTTAAGTCCCACATGAAGTGGCACTTAGATTAATGTAAAAAAACCTAAAGTGGGAACTCCCTGAGGAGCCAATTCTGAGAATTTGGATTTATAGTATGTTTGTTATTTTATGATTTGTATTACTTATGAATACAGGTCAAACTCAGCAAAGGTTGCCTTTTACTTTATGTTCTTTAGTTCTGGTACTGACTGTACATGTTGGTGTATTTACTGCTTGTGAAATCCATATAGATATATCATCTGTTGTACACTGGTCATACATTCTGAATTATTTCCTTTTTATTTAAGGAATTAATTTCGGTACTGGTTGTTTTATTATGCCTTATGTACTGTTATCTGGTAAAACAAATGCTTTAGTGTAAAAGATGCTAGTGTGCTGTCGAATGCTCTGAAGTTTCCTAGCTAAAGTCTTGGCTTCAGAGCAGCACCTGTCACAGCACTCTTGAAAAAGAGTGTGTTTCTGTTTAATAGATGCTTAATCATACTATATCTGTCTTCTTAAAATATATATTAGTGATGAACCTACTTTTATTACAAATCACATTAAGTAAGTAGCAATGGAGTGGTAGGTAACTAATATGTTCACTTTTTCCAGAAAAGAGGTCTCTTCTGTTTTAAAATACACATAAGTATTTTGAATAATATGTTGGCCATATAACAAACTTAGGTAAAATAAAATGCACACTATCCCATTTATTAGGTTTTTGTGCTATCACTCACTGCTTTTGCACAACCAGTGTTCAATGCTGTAGGACTAAAGTCCTCATATCATCTTTGTATTTGATAGGTCAATATATGTTCTGTTGAAATAGAAAGGCGGGAACGTGCAGGGGGGTTGTTCAAGAATTAAATAAGAGCCTTGTAGAGAACTGGCTTAGCTTGCTATATTATGCAAGATATTAAATTAAAACATTTTTAGGAAACTTCAACTAGGGTTTTTTTCCTCATTTTGGAAGAGATAGGTGAAAAAATAATTACTTTAAAATGAAAAAAAAAATTACCAAAGTCATGTCCTATTTCATTTGGGCTGCATGAAAAACAACAAAAATACAACATCAAGTAAAAGTTGTAAGCCCAGAAATAAATAAAATAAAAGCATCAGTCATTTCTATCACTAGGGAACTTTCTTCATCTAAGCACATATGAACAATTGATCCTTGTAGTCATATATAGCAGTAAACATTAATAACTTAACAGTCTGAAGTCAGTGCTGAAGATATGGAGCATTATTGAAAGATGGAGTCGAGCAGGTGGCACTTTAATATGTTCAGTGTCATGGTTGACTCTAAAGACTAGTAGAATGAAATTACTTGAGGTTCTAAAGATTTAAAAAGCGAACTCATTTTGCTGCACTAAGGAAATGCTACTGATCAGGCTTTCTGTGTTCCTTTTTTCTAGGCTAGAAAATATTAACCCTGAAGAAAATGACATGGTAAGCCATTCTCTGAGGAGATTTCTTGATGTCAGTCTTATATCTTAGAGGCTTAAGTTCAATTGAGTGGGTTTCAAGAACTAAGATGTGGGAAAAAGAAGAATTGACACACTAATAATGTACATCTTTGCTGCAATATGAAAATTCAATAACTTCACTCAGTCAATTTACAATTCACATGTGCCTATTAATTAAAACCCTATATTAAATAAAATATATTAAAACTTCATGTCTGACTAACATATAATGCTGTTGGTAGACATTACAGGAATTACTGAACAGAATAAACAATGCAGACACAGGGACAGATATACTGAAGAATGGAGCTATAATTCTGAATCGAATACACAGGACCAAAGAACGTAAAAAGAAAATAATAGCTGAGGAAATGAATGCAGTAATAGAACAACGGGATGCTGCTTTGTCTCAGGTAAGCCTACAAGTATATAATCACTCAGTACCAAATTCCCTTTTTTTCCTTTGGTTTTTTTTCCCCTCTCCTATCTACTTTTGGGTAAGAAAAATATTTTATTTAGTATTCTGTGTTGAAAATCTGAGAGACCTTGTAGTAAATGGTTGATTCATGATCAACTGTTTCTTCACAGTAGTATTGCCCACTGAAAAGGCGTGAATGCTTTTAATGAGAAGGTATTTGTGGGTTTTTTGCACCTGGTCAATGACTGTCTCCTTTTTCAAAACAAAATAGTTTTCAGTGTATTGACCAATCTAGAATGCTATTAATGTCCTAGTTTTGCAGTATATTGTATTGGTATAATCCACTGGATGACTGTTAACTGGTACTCAAGGATTTGTAAAGGATTACAAATGACAGAAATATACAGTAAAGGAAGATAAGGGTACCGCATGCATCAATGCAGGCGATTCTTCCCTTTGGTGCTTTACATTCAGGAGATAAAAATCAGCATGTGGTCCTTGAATCTTACAATCCCACACCACTTCTACATGTCTTGAGAGAACCTGAGGTCCTTTTTCTGCTTAGATCACTCAGTCCCTGCAATTTCCTGTTTTCACAGAATGATATTGTCCTCATTCTCTTCACTATGAAGAGAGCATCCATACTTTTCCCATTTCAGCAAATGAGAAGTATCTTTTGATATTTTTATTTCTGTTTTGTCAGTTTTTGCTTCTTTATTGAAGTAGACTTTCAGGTATACTTGGAGCATAAAACTTTTATGAATGTCAGAAGAATGTCATTGTAGGGCTTTTTAATATACATTTTAATGGAATTGATTTTTAAGCTGCCTATTTAAGGACTAATCTTTTCCAAGTAATCAGCTAGGAAATTAATGAACATAATTATTTTATATAGTAATATCTCAAGTGCCACAAGTAGCAAAGCCATCTTTAGGCTTGCCAACAAAAAGCACAGTAAATATTAAGTAGATGGTGCAACTGAAAAAAAAAATAATAAAATAATAAATCCCCACCAAATGAAAATTTAAATATTTGGTATTAAGCTGTGATAATATTTGGTATTAAACTGTGATACTGTTGGCAATTTATAATACCATTGCTTTAAAATAATTATTATTAATGGAACTCTATTGACCATGTGTTGTTTTTTCACGTATGTGATGCTTTTACAGTTGTAACTCTTGAATCTAAAGAGTAGGTCCTTTGAATTGAAGCTGCTGTTTCAACCTGCATTTCTGACTTGACGATTCCTTGGGAATTCATACTGTACTTGAATTATTAGTAGTCTTTTGTTAACATTGCAATAGCAGTAGTTATTACAGTGCTAACAGCAAGAACAATAGGAGAGGGATTCCTACGTTAGACCACAAAGGGACTAGGTATAATTCAGGGGGATGTATATGCTTAGCATAACAAATGCAAATTATTGGAAGTTAGATCTGAGGTAGCCTCAGACATTCATAACATCGGCAAGTTAAAATCTTTTTATGAAGGGAGGATTGATGAGAACAGGCTGAGACAAAGCAGGAATAGAGTAAAGGGTTAGCACGCTGTGGCTGTCTTCTGGAAAAGGCACTGGACAGTGGAAGCTAAATGCTTCGTGAGACATTTTATGAACACCATAGAATCATAGAATGTCTTAGGTTGGAAGGGACCCATAAGGATCATTGAGTCCAACTCCCATCTCCTCACAAGACTATCTAAAACTAAACCATATTGACTAAAAGCATTGTCCAGATGCTCCTTGAACTCTGACAGGCTTGGTGCCATCCACATTGCTCTGTTCTGCTTGCTGTTGTGTGGTGCTTAAGACAGCAACACTGTTTGAGTGACCGCCACAGCTGGTTCCGTAAGGCAGAGAACTGCCTGTATAATAATAAGGATTTGGACTGGCTGTGTTTAATGAAGCCACATCTGTTAGCTTTCTTTATGGTTCTCTTCATAGTAGCCTGGCATTTGACAATTTAGCACAGTGAATATTAGTAGTATGTAGTTTTGGGGGTTTTACTTGTAGGATTCGTGATTTTTCACAGTAAGAAATAGTAACACAAGAACCTTCATCACTCAAACATATTGTTTTGATGTAAAGTAAGGAATGGATTACATTCCTAGAGAATGGACATTCTATAAGCTGTGTGTTTCTTACGACCAAGTAAATAGAGATTACTTTCAACTAGTCTTTGAAATGCAGTTTTGCAATACTATTTCTGGTAGTTAGACTGTTGAGTTGCATTTAACTGGACAGCTATTGCAATGTACTAGCCATGATTAGTTAGTTGTGAATCTTCTATTTGAATTTTACCTGAATAACTTTTTATTCTTAAGAGAATGCAGAGCACCATCCATGTCTTGTAAAGGTCATGAAAATGGTTTTTTGATCCATAACACCTAAGAATCCCTGCATTTTTTTTGAGATTTACTTTTTACTGGGAAGCAGATAGAAACACTTCTATCTCTGTATTGAGCTAGGCATGTGTATGTAATCTTAGATCATTCACTAGATTGCTGAGCAAATATGCAAACTACTTTTTGTATGTGTGAAAACACATAAAATAGTATAAGCTCAAATATTTGATACTACTTTTAGTATGTATTTTCAAGTGAATAAAAAACAAACAACTGAAGCGTGGCTAAACATTGACAATCATCTTCTCCTGTACCAACCCCCTTAAAAAAACAAACTCAACTGTTTGGTTGTATTTGCCAAGATATGTTTGTTAGTGAACTGATATTGTGTTATACTGAGAAGCTTGAGTCTGTTTTATGACAGATCCTCTGTAAGGAAAATGGAGAAAGGTGTTGATTATCATGAGAAATAAAATACCATTTTCTTCTTCGTAATGTTCGGTTTTATCTTAACCTATTCAAGGAAAATAATTATTTGTACAGTTTATTGTACTACAGTTCCACCTTTCTTTAAAAGTCTTTTTTGCTTGAGTAATCCAATTAATGACAGACATTTAATAAAGATTAAGTATGGCATAGTGACATTGCATGATCTTCATAAAATGCTTTTAAAAAGTAGTTTCCAGCAGGAGGCAATACAGTGCAATATCTCAAACTAGAAGTTTAACTGCATCACACCTTGTGGACAGGAATGTTAATATGATTACAGGATTGGCAGCTGAAGCTGAGGACTTGAGTAAGTCATTACAATTACTTTTCTTCTGGTTTGGAGAAGAAAGGGGACTTTTTAATTGGTACAGCTTGAAGGAAGTGATTTTTTAAAGCTAAATAAGAGATGGGTTCTAGTTCTGGTGACTCTATGTTTGATATATTTTTATTCCTAACTTTCATGTAAATGTTGGGGGTTTATTCATTTTGTTTGTTGTTTGGTTTTTGTTTGTTTGTTTGTTTGTTTTAAAATTGGGATCAGTCGTTTCCATACAGAGTTTTAAAGTTAGAGAATTTGTTGTTAAAAACAGTGGTTTAATGGCTGGCAAAGTATCATCTGTGCTACACGAATCTTGGAGCAATAATATAACTGGCAAGCAAACCTGGTTTTACAGCTTTGAATAGTTTGATCACATCCTGCTGTGCAGGAACATGCTTAGGACTGTTCATGTAAAAAATTGGCATGCGCCCAGTTGTTCATCTGAAGCAAGTTTAAGTGCCATTCTCCATTTTGAGGCAGTGTTTGGCAGCAGGCAGCAGTTTATCGTCATTGAAAACAAAGATGAGAAGCACTATGCTTGACTGCCCATCATTATCAGTTTCGACTAATGACTAATAACTGATAAATGTCTGTACTTACAACAAGCCAACTTCTTGCTAACTTACATTTTTTACATTCTACTGAAGCAATTTCCCTCCCTTTACACCAAATAAAGTGTAGAGCTCTGTGTTAAATGGAGTATTAGGGCATTCTCAGCACACATGAGTGAACAGGTCTTACTAAAGTAATAAACCCAAGAGCTGTGTGAAGAATAAAAACAATGAAACCATATGTAATTGAAAAAAATTACTGCTGGATATTGGGCCCTTAACTGGGGGATTCTCGGGTGACAGGTTACAATGCATCATTGCACTCTTATCTTAGGATAGAGGTGATCCCTTTGCAACCTAAACCACAGTTTGGAGTGTTATTTTTTGCAATTTGAATTAGAAGTTAAATTTCAAACCCTGTGTTTTGGTACCCTTTGGCACCTCCTGGTTAAGGATACCAATTAAGTTTTTGGTTGGCAGGAGCACATTTAATAGTGCCCTTCTAGCTGTTCTGCCAGGATGCTTCCCCTACCACCTTTTCCCTTTTGCCACTGATATTTGAAAACAGGAAAAGAAATGTTAAGAACACTGTATTTACAATTGTTTATTGTCATGGTCAGGGCAATCCATGACACATAGAAGTTGTGGGCAAAAAGACCATCTTTATTGATTTTACAAGACTTCTTATACCCCTTCCCCGAGCTGCGCGTCCATGCATGATTGGTTTAGCTAAAGACAACAGGTGTAACTCCTTCTCAGTTGTTACTTCATAACTGGGGCCTGTAACTGGTTGTAACTTCCACATGGGGCCTGGCAACTTCCTAATCTTGTTTACTCGGCTCTTGGTGCCTTCCAGCTTCTCCAAGGATACACGGGCATCTATTCAAGGCCAATGTTTAAGTTCACACACTCTAACTCCTCGGACCAGCCGAGTTTTCCCACAGTTTATGAATGAGGCAGCTGCTGTGGTGTAATGATGGTCTTGATCACAGGCTTATTGGAGAAGGAAAGTGAAGGTAAAGGGGATATTTGCTGCAGTTTGAGGATCCAAAGACCATACTGGTTCACTGTTATGGCTGATTTCATTTGGGCAGACAACAGCAGCAAGTTCCTGTTGCCCTCATGTGCAGTGATTTTCTCCGAGAGGTAGCAGATGAATGGGTATAGGCAAATTACCTGCAGGCAGGATGGTTAAACAGAGACATGAGCTCTCTGCAAGATGCTGCTTCTGCCCTACAAATTTAGTTCAAGTCCTGAAAGAGTGTAATAACAATATGGAAAAAAATATAGAATAGATTAAAAGAATAATAATTTGGGATTTATAAGTTGCACAGTGACTGTGGGGAGAAAAGAAATAGGAGTTGAAGAAAAGTTTGTGAGTTTTATTGGTATTCACACCAATGGTTTCACATAAACCTCACAGACATCCACCTTTGGAGATGATGCTGAGTAAAAGGGAACCTAAAGAAGGATCAGAAAAAGCCAAATTATATGAGTAGTCATTGTGATTAGCAATATTAGTCTTCCATTTGATTGTGTTGCACTGGAATGGTGCTTAGTAATGTCAGATGTGTACCTAAATAGAGATAATCCTTTGAAAGTTTGGGTAAATCCATGCTTTAGGAAGTCTGTGTTACACAGAATATGCTTAAATCCATGTTTTCTTTGCTACTTTTCAGAATAAACCAGGTGAATCTCACCAGTTGCACAATTTTCAGTGTGTCAAAAAGAGCTAGTGACTGCTGTAGTTGGGAGGCATGGAATAAAACTATTAGGAATTATGCTGAAGAGCATCAAGTATCTTTGGCATCTCACACAAGAGTGTGTTCTTCCCTACCTCGCTGCTTACTACTTCTAAAAACAAACCCATCTTGAAAAATTATGATAATGCGTTACTTTCTGAGACAACTAGGTACGCTTTGACTCTACCTCAGATATATTTGTGCTCACTGCAGTATGCATATTTGCCAGGGGAATACTCAATCAGAAGATATATAAGGTAGTTTTAGTTCTGAAATAGGAACTTTAGTCCACTGAAGGCTAAAGTAAGAGGAAGCTGGCCAAACAGAATCATCTTGATGTCTTATGTTGGGTTTTCTGGTTTGTGCAGAATATTACCCAAAAAAATGATACTTGTTTAGTCTTTTGTCATGGTGCTTTGTTTCCTTTGATCACTGTACATAACTCCCAGCTCCCAAGGTGTTAGGAAAGCTGAGGAGAGATGAAATGTTCAGACAAGATAATAGGAGCAGATCTGGGGACACTACACATCTGTATCTGCACTGTCAGTTGGTCTCTTACACTGATGTAGCAGAGGTTGTGTTTTCTCTGTGGGCATGTGTCAGTAGGGCAGGAGACTCCATTTGACTTCACTGAAGCCTGAATTTCACTAGTGAAATTGTGTATTTTGCAGCTTCTGCCCATTTTGACTTCAGCAGGGCTTTGGTTGCATGAGGTCTAGTAGTTTTTGAGTTAGTGCTTCTCACATCATTAACTGAATGCAAGTCAGCTGGCAGATCCTTAGTGGAAGGGAGAATAAGAGTCAAAAGGAAATTACTCCAAGGAGCTCTTATCCTGAACTTTTGTATTTAGTCCATGAATGCAAAGTATGAGTAAATATGTAAATGTTAATGCAATGTTTCCTTGAGGAGAGGGATTACAGTTTGTCTTTTTGAACTTCTGAAGTGAATTTTTAATTGATACTATATTTCCTCTTTTTTCTGCCACAAGGTTTTGACTCAATGATGCCCTGAGACTAATCATTGTTTGCATTGTTAAATCACCTGTTGTTCCTCTGCAAACAGTGTGTTGTGCAGAATTCAGAAAATACATGTCTGCATGGTATTTGAGGGCATGATCAAGTTTTGTGTCTTTAATTGTAAACTTTAATGAATTTCCAGTCAAACATTCATCTCTTCAATACCTAGAAACTTCTCACCCCTTTGAAAAAGACACTAAATTTGCATACAAGCTTGTTTGATTAATTGCTATTTGACTCATCTATCGTGATGCTAAGCTCTAGGATCACACAGCTTAGACTTCCAAACCAATTTCTAGAATTAATTTAAATATTTAATGTCAAAACTCTACAGTGAACGATAGGAAAAATGTTTTGTATGCTTATTGATTGCCTGTTTCAGTAGCAACAACCCATAGAGGAAATGTCTAACGTGATACGAAGAGCAGAATTCAAATAGCATTTCATCTGAAGAGGAGACTGAATGAATCCCTGTGCATGCAGTAAGTTCTGTAGGTACCGGAACTATAGTAGAGGTACCTAAAGTAAGTTTTCCATAGTACTTAACACTGTACTTTCAAGTTAGTCTCTGAGTGTTGAATAAGAGTTCAGTTTACTTATCTGTTGGATAAAATGTCTCTCATTTTCTTAAAAATAAATTTAAAAAAATACATCTCTGAGTTTCATATTAAAAGCTGGTTTTCTTAGGCAACTTTCTAAGAAAATTGTATGCAAAAATACTTTGCTGGTTTTGATACCCTGCTGAGTTTGCATAAAAATTCTTTTGATAGATGACAAAAAATATTTTTGTGTTTCATATTAGTATTTACTGTAGAGTCTGAAAAGGTTAATATGTCTGACCTGTGTTTTCATTTCCACCTTTGCTTTTACCCACCTGCCACTTCTTGAATGTTCACAAGTTGCAACTTTTTGGTTGATCATGCTGGAATGGATCTGGAGTATGAGTTAGTTCTCAGCTTCTGATATCCCTATTGACATATTAAAGGATGGTGGATGTTACATTTGTTTTGTTTTGTTTCTCTGTTTGTGGTTTGTTTGTTTGGTTTTTTACTTTGGACTAACTGCAGTAAACTCCTATGAACTGAATACTCATCTGTGTCAGAGTGCACTAGATGCATTTCTAGAGTGTGCTTTTTTTTCTGCGTTTGCTTTAATCAAAAAATTAATCCAGTTCATGCTCTCAGATAGAACTCCATAGTGCAAAATAAAGCATAAGAAGTTGAGACAGTTGAGAGAAATTGCAAATTACATCTCCAGTGTACAGTAGCATGCAAATTGTGTTTCTTCAGTGAAAATTTCTAAGAGTCATTGAGAACATTAGATAAAAGTTCCGAGCCTAATTGTTTATAGGTGTAGACATGGAAAAAAATCCATTCTATTAAAAAAATTATTAAAATTACTTACATTAAAGCTCTGCTAGTATTTTATATGAAATTAAGGATGAGAGTGAGATGATTTCAAGAAAGAGAATCAGATTTTTTAAAAAAATAGTTAACAGGAAGTAAAAACTATTGTAGAATAAAGTATTTCAGCACATGTGTATTCAGCTTTTTTGCTTTGAAGATTATTAGACTACTTTATGTGCAGACTTTTCTGGTAAAGATTTTGCGCCTGTCCACAAAAGAGAAATTAAGTTGATTCCTTCAAGGAGAAACAGATTTAGAACTAGTGGCATAGGTCACAAATGAAATGACACACAGAATGAAAAGCCTGGCTTTAATTGGGCAGTAGAGATACCTTAAAAGAATAGCAGCTAAACTATATTGCTGATCATGCCATTATCACAACATCAGTGGTTGAATAAGAATATTGTGGGACATGGAGCTGAGAAGAATTAATAGATCTGAGTTTTGTTGACATTAGGTTCCCCCCCCAGCCCTCAGAGTCCCTAAAGTGAAATACTGACCTGTCTGCTAGCATTGCAATACCCTCCACAGTCATCCTTATGAGTCAACATGTGTTAAGCTCTAAAGAGAGGTGATGATTAAGGAAGTTTAGGTCTGGCAGTAACAGACAATGTCGGGAAAGATTATTGTAATGGTGATAAACTGATTACTCATTCTGAGCAGAAAAGCAGGTGATAGACTCTGAAATGGAGGACTTAAACATTTTTATTACTTCAATTTCTTCCTAGATTTTTAATTATTTTTAAATGAGCAGGTAACAATTACCACAACAGGGATTTTTCCACTTGCTTTGGTCTGGACATTGTGACATTTTTTTGGTTGTGAAGCCACTAAGCAATTTCTGGAAGTTCTCAGACATGATGAAGTTACTTTACATATTTTGGTCTAGGGTGTGTAGTGGCCCTGGCAAAAAAAAAAAAAAAAGGAACAAGAAAATCTATCAATTTTCTCATTATGAAAGAAAGATTTCACAGTAGCATTAACTTATCTGTGTCTTGTTCAACAAGTATGCCTACATTTGTTTGTTGTGTGGCTTTACTGTTTCGTGCTTCAGATGGTGAGTATCTAGGATTTGCCCTCTTTTCCATGTTATGTTTATCCACTGTTAATTATTTTTCAAGCTGAGTTGCTTAAGAACAAGAAAAATTTAGCTTCCATTACCCTCTATTGCCCGTGAAGGAAGGCTTTCCTATTGCATGTTCAGTTCTTGTGATTTTAAGATGCTGTTGTCAGGGAACTTGTTAATGCTTTCTGATGTTAATTTTTTTGTCATACTTCTCAGTTGTGTTTTTAAAGTATGTATTGTGGAGTATGCTGTGGGTATACACAAAGTCAGCACAAAGTATCATTTTCTGACTTATAGTTAACTTTGGTATTGAAGATACCTTTTTAAATGGCACAATTGAAACATGTAGAAGTCCTTTAAGGCCCTTGAGAATCTGTGATTGTGTAAAATGTACTTTCACCTATAAGAAAAAAAAAGACTTAATAATGGATGAAAAAGTATTAAGTCATGGAGGTATGACAACTTTTTGCAGTTCTGGATTTGTCAGAAATACAGCATACAAGTGGCTGAATAGAGGATATTTCATTGATGTAGTGTACTGATGCAGGATAATCAGTAGAAATGCTTCTGAATGTATACTTCATATTGTTGATAACATAGAATTGATACTATCTTTTGAGAGAGGGAGGAATTTTAGCATTGCCTCCAGTTAATGAATTAGCAACTATTAAGATGTAAATGCAAGTATGTTATACAAAGTTCTGCTGCACTTACTGGTCATCTTTGAGTTATGCTGAGTTGCTTATTTCTTAATTAGCTGTAACACCTTTCTCTACTATCTGCAGAACTATTACCAAAGTTTAATAAAAACACACACAAAAAAACCCCCAGAGTAAAGCTCTGTATCGGAAACATGGCTACGAAGACTTTGCTCCTAGCTGTCTCATGAGATGACTTCTCACCAACAGATAAGATTTCCTTCCAAGTCATGTTGTAATCATTATGAGGAATGTCATACCTCAGACAGAGAATGTATTACAGGTCACAGCAACATTAGGGAACAATAGGTTTCACTACTTTTTTGCCTGAAAGAGCTTTGCTGAGTTGTGTTCAGGACAGGACTGAACACCAGCCCTCTCTGTGAGTTTACCTCCTTCGTCTTTTATAGCTTTGAGATGCAGTATTCTTTCTCAATCTGCAGTCATTTTTTTCAACCTCATTGCTCGAGGTCCCAATCACAATCAAAATTTTAGGTCTTTAACTGAATCTCAGACTGCAAAACTAGACTCAAAAATCTCACTGTGAAAAAGAAAGGATCCAGTGCCAGCCTCACAGAAGAAACAGCAAAATCCTCATTAATCCCTTGTGCTTAATAGTCCTGTCAGCCTGCTTTCTACTCTAGGGCTACCAGCAGCTGTCTCTCTCATTAATGTTCTCTTTAAGTTGTGCGTATTGTCTTCTACAGTATCCAGACACTTCTCAGCAGTAGTCATGCATTTACCCATTTTGTTTATTTTGGCAATCCTGCCCATCACTTTGCTTTCAGAAGTTGTAAAATTCTTCTGTCTTTGTGTTTTTCTTAACTTATTTTCTGCTTAGAATGTCCTGCCATCTACACACGAGCAATAGAATTGCCAGGAAACTTTGAATTGGATAAGGACAATATTGATAATTGTTCATGTCAAAGACAGCTGATTTTAAGTTTAAGCATTTCTGCTTTTCAGTAACGTATCTGAAAGCATGTAGGTAGCTATTAATACAAAGCAACGTGGTCAGTCCTCTTGAGAAGTGCTCATGTATTTGGGTAGCTAATCACACACTGATCCCTGTAAAATGCTTCGGTGAAGCTAACACTAAATTTTGTTACAGAGGTAAAATCTTCAGATTCAATCACTATTTAATACTTGGAAAGTCTTACTCATATACCAAAATCATACAGATATTTCTCAGTATTACTGAAGGTGAGTAATACATAATTTCTAAATGAGTGTTTTGGTTTCAGTTTTGTGGAGGTTTTGTTTACTTTCTTAAACATTTCTTTGTGGGGTGTCTTTGTATTTTATTTATATCTTGTTTTAAGCTTGTGCAAAGCTGATTAATTTTTATTAATGTTTTTATTCCACAATTCAGCGTATTTGAGCAAATTTGAAAAGATGTATTGAATACAAATTTTATCAATTTGCTATTACCTATAGCTGTATTGGTGAGAAAGAAACTGATTTCACAATGACATTTGAAGATTTATAATTAGTTACTCCATTTTCACAGTTATTCTCAGACTGTTAAAACACATATTAATATTACTTTCAGATAGTTGTGATCTTTAGTATTGAAGTTTCATTAAAAAAATATTACTTCCATGGAGAAAGAGCAATTACTACTGATTCAGATAATTTATTCAAAAAGTATTTCTTGTCCCTGATGCATCTGCAGAGATTTGTGCTTTCACCCGCCTAGTTGAATGCATTAGTTTGTTATAATATCTAGTTTAAAATAACTTCTATCACACATTAAAGAAGTTTAAGGAAAACACAATACATAACAAAAAACATGGAAGAGCTGCCACTTGAGCAACTGATGGCTCAATTGAGAGTATGGTATTCATAATGACAAGCAGATAGTGTATACTGTGAGGAACACCTGCAATTCCATAATTACAACATCTGAATAAAGAGATTAAAAACTATGGCGTCAATACAGTAATCCATGATACTGTTTTCTCAAATAATGTGATGATATTTAAAAATGGACCAGAAGTATTCCTGTCTTCTTGTGCAGTAAATGCCAACGTAACGTTTAGGCAATAGTCTTGTTTGCATGTGGATTTTAAGAAAATCCACTGAAGATTATTTGAAAACCAGCTCATTGGAATGACAGATTGTTTACCAAATTTAGTTTTCTGGTCAACTAATATTTGTTACGTTCAATTAAGCAAGACTACACATTTTAAAAACACACCTCTGTCAGCAGCTGAGTGCCTCGGATGTATCTGAGAATCAGATTCCTGATTTCTAGATCTAGTTAGAAGATCAGACTGTGAGTGTTTCCAAGATTTTTCCTTTTCGTGCACATTCAATAGTTTACATGGCTTTTTTCCCCCTTTTATTAGGAATACCTATTTCTTTGTTGTCTCTATCATTAGAAATACTAAAAAATCTAGACACAGTCCTGGGAAGCTGACCGTTGAGCAGCAGGATTGGGAATGATAACCTCCAGAGGTTCCTTCCAACTTCAACCATTCTGAGATTATATTTCCATGTTTGGAAGAATGTCTATATCTACCAGTCTGCAGTAGTAAAATGCAATTGTTTTTTTGAGACCTTGTGATGAAGAGATGGCTGGCTATTGAGGAACCTCTCCATATCTAATTGAAGAAAAAAATCAGTGCTATATCAGGTTATCTGCATTTACTAAGTATTGTGATCGTAGTAGCCCATTTCATATTACAGGTCAGAGTGCTAACAAATCACATGGTAATTAGCACTGGTTTAGAATGACCAAAGCTGCCTTGCAAAATAGCATGTATATGAGTATGTGAAAGTTGCATTGACCTGGAAAACAGATCCTAAAACCATGGGTAAAAGAAGGTTAGAATAGTATTTTAATATAAACTGCTCTGACTGGCTTCTTTGGGACCTTACTTGCCATGCTACTTACTACTTAGCCAAGGTAGAAACTATTTCAGGTAGTCAGTAGGGTATGTCAGTCCTGGTTCTCTTGTAAGTAGTACTCTTAATACATGCCCTGCTTTAGTGGCAAACTTTTAGCCAGACCTCTTTGGTGTTGTGTAATTTTATTCTTTAGATGTTTTTAAAGATGTTAAGGTTAATTACTCGGAATTGTTTTCTCTGCAGAAGTTTCTACTTTGAAATTGTCTCTTGAATCCATAGTTTGGAATTGCTGCCATGCATTGAAAACTGATCCTAGCCTAAGTATTACTGTACTTACAGACCTTTATTCAGTGATGTAGAATTTAGCTAACAAAGATTTACTTTTTTTTCTGTCATAGCTTTTAAAAGAGAATATTGACTCTTGAATGATCTCTCCCTCTTATAATAAAATTTTAATTAGGATTTTCCATTTTTTTAATTATTTGGGAGTATTGGTAGTTTGCTTTAGAATATAACACAGTGACATGTGAACTATATGAAGTTCGTTTCACTGTGCCAGTTTCTAGCGTTTCTACAGCTCTGCAGTGGGACACGTGTGAGCAAGTATATTAGCTTTACATACCACTCATCAGCTTACATGCTTAGTTTATATGTTATTAGACTTATAATCATGAAATTTTTTAAAATGAATTAAAAATATGATTTCCATGTAAAACAGAAGTCACTTATTTATATTAATATATGACAGGCAATTAGGAAAAAAAAATTCTTACATTTGTTGAATGCATTATTGCTTAACTTCAGACCCAGTACAGCCTCATGAATAAATCTTTGACTCCAAGTTGCTGGATTATGTTCTGATTAGAAACAACTTCAAAACTGAATCAGAGGTGAAGATTGGTAACTTACATGCAATGAACACAGGAAGCTGTGAAGGTGATCCAGTTTTATGGCTTCAGCAGCTTGTACTGTTTAGCGTTCTTCTGCAGATTATGAATGTGTGAGCAACCCCCAGTTGGCAGAGTCAAGGTAGCCCAGTGGCACAGCCAGCACACAAACCGTGCTTGAATGACCTATGAATTGCATGTAGTTCATGAATATCACATGTTCCTTTCTCTTCTCCTTGCTCATTTTTTATTATGACAGTCATCAATTAGGAAAGTGTGTGTGCTGAGCTATTTGGGAAGTAGATCAAGCTTGTTTTGATCTTTGAAATGTCATCACTGAAAAAGAGAATGTAAGAATATGCAGAGAATGGAGTTGAGTGGGTGAGTATCATAGAGACACCCACTGCTCTTGAATAGTTGTACATGTAAGAATCATTAACATGAAGAACGGAAACAAACTTTATTGTCTGAATTTTCTGAATGTTCCTTTAACTGTTCAAATGAAAAAAAAAAATGAAACCTTCTTTTGCTAATTTTGAAGGGTTCAGAAACAAAAATGGAAAGGAATGGTAGGAGGAAACTAAGTCATGTATACAGCATGTTATCTGCCTTAATGTTGGCTCATAATGGTAAGGAAGACAAAAATGTTTCATTCATGTTTTGATGTATTTCTGTTGTGGCTTCTGATGGAGTAAGACACCATTGCACTGCTACAAAAAAAAGGGGGGAGTGTTTCTCTTACTAATAGAATATCATTTTTTAAAGGTGCATATATTTCTGAGGCCTAAGCTCTACAAAAGCACTTCTCTTTCTTGAAATCCCAGTAGTTCTAAGCTGCTGGGCATTGTATAAATAATCATTTAAACACATTTGTTAATGGTTTGCCAGAACTTTGAAGAGAAGTCTTTTCTTTCAGAAAACCTAAAAGCTTTTTGAACTAAAATCTTTAGTTCAAAATTATAATTTAATGGGAAAACCCTTCTCTTATTTATTTATTTATTTACTTATTTTAAAATTACTATTTTAGAAGAAAAAGACTAAAATCTATCTATATAAATGTAAGTGCTTCCAAACATCTGCAGTTCAAAGTACATAATTCACAGTGACACCAAAGGTTGGTTTGTGTTTTGACTGGATGACTTTGATATTATTTTTGTCTGCAAAGGAAAGAGCTGTGCAGCATCCAAGTGGTGCAAGATGTTTGTGTCTCCAGAAATTGTGATGAATTTGGTACAAGGGGCAGACTGTTAAAAATAAAAAATATTGAGGGGAGGTGAAGTGAAGGGTTGTCAAACTGAGAACACTTGTGTTCCATTCGGCATCTTTGAGCTGGGGGCTACTCTGAAGTACAGATCATTAGAAATGAAATAAGAAAAAGGTGAACAAAGTAATAAACTAAAAGAAGAATCAGTTGAATTGGTTTTGTTGGCTTCACGTAATGGTTTATTGTATTCACATTTCCACAAGTGATTATTTTTTAAAAGTAACAGGTGAAAAAGTAGCCATGTTTCTTCATCATTTTCATGTTTGGTGTCTGGAATAATTATTTGTACTTCAGTTCTTCATTGCGATGAATATGTATTAACTAATTTCATAAATGTATCTGCATTTTATCACTATGATTTGTTGTAGTAGGATCTTTGTATCCCATATGCTCATCTTTTAATGGTATCTGTGCATTTTCCATCAAGGTACAATGTGTCATTTACTTTGCTGATGAGGATTTTGTTTAAAAAGCATAAAAGAAAAAATGCATGCTGGAAAATAGTTCACCTGCCATTTAGATGGACTCCTAATTTCCCATAATTTGGAAGACATAAACTGTTTTCCCAAGTTATTTGGTAGGAGCTAGGTTATTTTTATTTCTCACTCCTTCAGTAACTGATTTCCCAGTTCTGCAAGGTCTTAACACATAAAAGTCCACAGAATGTGGTAGAGTGGTCACTGTTTAAAATGAACACCCTGATAGTCAATCAAGTAATTATGTGCCAGCTGACCCATGGTGAGTGACTGCACTCACCTTTGAGTTTGTCTGACTTGAATAAAAATATGTTACCTTAAATTTGATGGCAGAATGAACTATTATATTTGTGGGATGCTGTCATCACATACAAGATCTAGTATTAACCTACAGAGACCACATTAGACTGACTGGATATAGATCAGACAAAAAACCCACCTACCTGACAACCCTGACCTCACTCAGCCAATAGTTCAGGCTTCAGGAAGAGTACAAGCATGTTGCAGCAGCTCCATCTACATACTGTCTCTTTCTTCAGCAGTCTCACCAGTGGAGTCTTGAATGTTTATGCCAGTGCTGATTTTCATAAGGTTATAAACATTGAAGTTTCTAACAAGGACCCTATATGAACAAATACATTTTCATAAAATACTGTCTTTTGTGTTTACTAATTTGATGATACAATCAAATGTAATTCAGAGTTCAGGAAATAACTTTGTGCAGAATTTGTCCACACCTTAGTCCTAGTGTATTTGTTTTGTTGACCCTCATACCTGTATTAATAGAGACAAATCAATTCCTTTTTTTACCAAGCATGCAAATTGCATAGTTTGTTGGTTCTTTTTTTTCTTTAGCATACTGCCATAAATTCAGGAGGGATTAGATTATGTTCCTTTTAATGAAAGACCATGGAAAACATTATATGCTGTATAGTAATATTAAAAGCAAATATACATGTAATGGCATTTAAAAAACCCACCAAGACTGCATTTTTAAGAAGGAAATGTTATAGTTTTCTATTATATTCAACTTTAGCTGTTGCTTCTGCAACCCATGAGTGTCACAGTACCCTTTCTCTGGGTCTAATCTGCACTGAAATACAAAATGAGTAATGCACCTGATATTACTATCTAGTTCAGTGAGATGAAAGCTAGGGACCCCAGTGTAGCAAAATGGTTATGTTTGTTTGAAAGCATGTGAATAGTTTAATTGACCTGAATAGTGTGGAGTTAAATATGCCTCTGCTTCAGGCCTCTGGGAATAGATGTTGTCTGTATATAAACAAATTGGTTGGGGGCAGGGTGTTGCTCTGCTCAATGTTAATGCCTTGCTGTATTCCATCATTGTCCTTTCTAATGTTATTTCTTTAGCGCCTACAGATTTTTCTCTACTCTTGTCTGTCCCTTTAACTGTCAGAACACCTCACTGAAGAAATCTGTTAAGTAACAATCAAAAAGTAACTGGTCAATCTGTGTAGACATGGCAAGCACCAAAGTACAATGTTAAAATGCTGTCAGTACAAGTTGAAGAAGAAAATGCAGAAAAACTGACAGCGTGATAAAGGTGATTTGTTTATACAAGTGCTAAAGTTATGTTTGATATGTTAATGCAACTTCATTTTCTAGTAAAGGCCAAACACTATTAAGTGGTTACCCGCATTGATGTTTCTGTCTTCTGAAATACTCAATTCATTCTAAACTATCTTTACTCCTTTTGTGTACCTGGAACTAGGACCATTTCTAACCATCTCTTTCTGGGTTTACCTCAAGGACTTTACTCGATAATATTCTCCTGGTCCACTTCCTGACCTCTCCATCAGTGTCCCCTTTAGCAGGAACTTCTTTTTGTAGTTTGTCTGGATTTTCCTCTGTAGCATTCTCAACCCTCCCACCTGCATAGTTACTGAAAGATGTCGTTTTCTGCTGGGGGCTGAACATTGTCATTCTGCTGAATCATGTCAGCTGACACTCATTACAAAAGGCTCGACTGTAGCCTAATGTTTCAGATTAGAAGATGGGAGAGGGACACAGCTGCACTTGCTGTCTATATGTTCTCTCCTGTCTGAATCTCTTCTTATTCTTTTGATATGTTTCATTTTGAGTCCTAGCTGCTTGTGATATATCCTGTGCTGGGCACAGGGATATTTTCTTTTTTTTTTAAAGAGTGGATGCATTTTGGAAGAGTGCAGCTGAGTTGCACTGTGAAGGTATGGTTAAAGCGAAGATTTGAGTGCCTTTTTCTGGAAATGGATGATGTTGTAGTGAAGGCTCAACAGCTGGACACTGATGATTGCTTAAGGAATACTTGCAGTAGGCTTATAGAGGTTCGCTGACAAGTGTGTTGTCACATGGATGAGACTAGCTAAGGTAGGAGACTTATTGAGGCAGGTATATTCAGAAAGGAGAACAAACATTAGGGTTTGAAAGAAGAGGAAACCTTTTTCTGGTTGAAGCTTTTTTTTTTTTTTGGTACCTTCATAATTGCTTCTGGATGCAGAACTCTGAATAGAATAGCAGACCACACAATGAAGCTAATTCTTGGTGGATTGTTTGTGAGAAACCCTTATAAAATGACATGTTACTATTTACAAGGCTTTAGTATCCTTTACATAGCAAAGTCTTTAGTGTTCTGATCAAGACATATGCTCTTTTGACACCCATCTGTACTACTGCAATATTCCTTGATGTTCTCAAAGTATCTGAGATAGAGAAGCAATTTTCTCTATTAAGAGCCCATCTTTCATAAAGCGTTCAGTTCACAGAACTTCCATTTAAGTGCACAATTACACTTCATATCAGATGTTTAGGCAACCTGGGTTGCACAAGGCATTTTGTCTCTGACTTTCAGAGAATTCTGTTTGAATGGTTCCCAAGTGTGCATTTTTACCAGTTCGGGATAACAGGATTTAGACATTCTTACTTATAATATTTAAAATTAAACACTTCCTTTAGCTTTCAGCTTTCTTGAAAAGACACATCCTACATTTCCTTTTTGCCAGTACTGAATTGGACGATGTCTTCTCTGTTCTCTAAAAAGAATTTTTATATATGTTTTCAGAAGGAAATCCAGTTCCTTACTTACAGCTGTTGGCATTTTAGAGCCCTGGAGTGAACCAATAAAAACACATGTTCTTTGAAAGAACATCTGTTTTTACTGGACCTTGCTAACAACCAATGACACAGAATTCAGAAAAAGGTTGGCTCAAATTAATAGACAGGCTGTATTGTTTTAAGTTCTATTTTTAAAACTTTTATTTACAACTAAGTTGCACTGAAATTTCTTAGGCTTTTGTTCTTGTAAAAGAATTCTTGCTTTTAGAATGCTATTTTAGTAGTTTAAGTATCAAAGTGTTGTAAAGTATAAAATTTTAGTAAGACATGCACAAAGTTGCCATTTAAAAGCATTATAATACTTTCACTAACAGGGTAATTAAAGATTTTACTTTCTAGACAGCTAGGAATATATATATATTTACTGATAATGCAGAATATCTTCTATTAGTAAGTTGTTTCCAATATATTAAGATACGTGCAAAGGTCAAATTAGATTACCATTTCTTTCAATGATACCCTCAAAATGGATTCAAGCAGTATGTGGCTTGAGGAAGCCCAGTTTTTTTCAGGTATCAACATTCTTAGTGAAAATTAAATTTAAGATTAGTTACAAAATGTAACCAAGATTGATGTAAATGTAATTATGTCAAGATTGACTTCGTACGGAAATCCATCCATTTTACATTCCTTGTGTTGTATCTGTGTCATACATGCTCTATATATTGCATGATACTGGAGTCCCACTGTTGCTGCTTGTTTCATTGTCCTTTCTTCACAGGAGTGCAGTGTAGAACAAAGTAAATTTGCATCCATGCCCTCAGTTGTGCAATCTGCCCTGTACATCAAGTTCTTATTCCATATGGTTCAGGAGCTAGGTTTTCCTTATAGCACATTTTCACTTCTCTTTTTGGAGTTGACAGAGTAACACAAATATAAATTCATATTTTAAAAGTAGATCAAGATTTCGGCCTTTTAAACAATACTACTCTAAGAAACCTGTGCTGTTGTCAAATGGGGAATTCCAAAGAACTGTTTTGAAGAGTGTTGGCTTACTTTTGCAATAGTTTTAATAGCACCTTCATGTCTGCAGACACGTGATTTTCACATTGGACATGGAAGAAGAATTACAGCTGTGATTTGTGGTTTCTTATGTGTATGTATAAGACAGAGATAAATGTCTTAAGTCTCTGTAAACTTATATAATCAAATATATTGTAGCTTGTTTTTCTTGTGTTTCCCTGTTTTATGGGAAAGTATCTTTTTTTTCCTTGCAATAAAATTAAACTCTGCATTTACCTCAGGCACTGAGAAAGTGCACTAGGCCAGTGCACTGGTGCCTTTAAAATAAGTAATCAAATACAACAACAGATATGTGACTTGATTTTTTTTTTAATAGTACTGTTAGACAACTTCAATTACTTGAACCTTATTCAAATATAGGATTTTATCATTCTAGTTTATATACTGTGTTGGATACCTGATGTGCAGTACATGGTTAAGGACTTATTTTGTGTTGAAGAAGTATATATATTGGTATGTCTTTAACATTTCTGTCTCAAGATCCTTTAGTACTCTTTTTACATAGACCTCAGTTATAATTTTTGCAGTCCTACAGCTCTATGTTTCACAGGCTGGTATTTTTCAGAGTTGACATGAGCCATTCTACATTGTCCAATGTACTGAATTACTCAGGAATAGGTTGTATGCACTTGAGAGGAAACTCAGTTCTGTTTTCCATAGTCACTAAGATAGCACCAGAGACTAATGCTTACATGGACATTATGTCACAATTCTCGTTCCTTTCTTACTAGTATTTTCAGAAAGTATTTACTAAAATACTTTTAATCAATTAATTATCCTTCATTCCTACTGAGCTTTGGGGTTTATTGATATCCAGACTATTTGCCTGTAATAAACTGTTTTAAAGTGATCCGGTTAATATTGTGTTGTTCCCTAATTCTAACAGTTGTTCCCCTATCTCATCCAGATATTTTGTCTGGTTTGTTTTGCCTTTTCTTTTAAAAGAAGGGTTTGGTTTTTTTCGTGAGACGGTCTGCTCACAACTAATTAGTCTTTCAAACCAAGGTAGCTAAGCAAGACCTGTTATAGTTACTATAAAAAACAGCTCACAATTTGCATATCTTTAATGTTTAAGATTAAAGATTAAATCTTTGGCTGACAGCAGTAAGCATATGTGTGAATGCACACCGTAGCAAATGTTGAATTTTTCATTGTTTGTCATTAAGTTAAATATTTGAACAAAACAACCTTAAAGCTTCTTTTCTTTCAAGATGTGGTGTGTGTTTGGGATTTGGAGTATTCTCTTAGTGTGAAAAATGCAAGTATAAAAATTACGTGTATATTTTCTAATAAAAGGCTAGGTCCTGGATTTGGGAGAAGGGTCTTTAATTTGCTTGCTTTGCTAACAGCATGTATTGCTTCCTTTGTTACCACTCACTTAATATATAAAAGTCAAAATTATACTGGCATAACTAGGAATAGAGTTTCAACCCAATATCTTCATAATTTTTAAGACTCTTTAAAATATTTTTCAAAATGTCTTTGTTTGATACTAAACTTAGCTTTCTTTGGCATACAAATGAGCAGGGGAGAAACTGAATAATTGTCGCATTTTTTAAATGTAGCTCTTGTACTGATCTGGGATTATAACTTGCTTTTGTCTGATGCTTTCGCTACTGCAGAAATGATGATGGGGTTATTTACGTTAATTCATTTGGCTTGTTGAAAAAAATATGCCCTCACTCCTCTACTTAATGGGATTCTTTCCTCGTTGCAGTGCAAACGGCTGGAGCAGGAGCTTCATCATCTGAAAGAGCAGAACCAGACCTCAGCAAACAACACGAGACATCTGACTGCTGAAAACAATCAAGAACGTGCTCAGAAGGTAAATCTCCATTTCTTCTTGCAGGCAAATTAAGGTTGTAAGCCCCTGGTGCCAGCTTTCTGGGCTGCATATATCAGTTGTGTACATTTCAGCAGAAGTGAGCTATGGTGTTTGCCAACAACCCCTTCTTTAAACACAGATACAGCACCCTTCTGTTATGGTTTTATTTTATTTTGTCTATGAAAACAACAAGAAAAACATAACATATCCTCCAAATTATTGGGCCAGTAATTAACACTGAATTCTTGGGATCTGTCCTTGAAATATTACATTTTATAATGTGAAGATAACTGCAGCTATTTTACTACATGGTACCTTTGAAAAACTAATATTTTAAAGCATGGCTATTTGATCTGCTCCCAGGAGTGTGTGCTATATTAATAACATTGTTGACCTATACTACTAGTGACCACATAGTTGATACTACTATTTGCAAAAGGGTAGCCAGTTGGAATTGGGAGGAGGAATAATAAGTCTTGTCAATAAGAATAAAAATGAGCAGGCAGGCAGAAGAGGGTCAGAGAAAGGACAATGTAAAGTGACAAGTTATTGCTGCTTGCAGAAAGGGAAATTGTAACATCAGTGGAATTGATAGCTACATAACCAGCAATCACCGGTAGCCAGAATAAGAGACTGTACCGGGTAAGATGTACAAGCATTGTGTACTCCTATATTCTTAAAAATTTCTTTTATCTGTGGTGGAGAGACAGTATAAATACAGAAGTTACTCTCTTGATATTGTGTTGTCATTTTAAAACTGTGTTTGATTTAGGCAGTAAGAGCCAAATGTCTCTCATTTATAGGCAGATTTTCTTGTGCCTCCTTTGCCATTTTTTTTATAGACAGAAGACATCATTATTCATGCAACAACTTGACCGATGCAAAGTATAGGAATTAGGCTAAATCCTCATGTAGTTTGACATTTTTCTCCGTTAAAAAAAAAAAAAAAACCACAAAAGGAGAGAGACTGCATGTATGTTCCATGGGTTTATAATTGCCATCAGAACCTATCATGAATATTACAAATCAGGTATGCAATACGGAAAGCAATCCATCCTCAGATGATTAGAAATAGGGATTGTAAATATTCAGAGCTGTTTCTGAACACAATAATAGTGTCGTTTTGAGTCTAGTATCACTAAAAGTTAGTCCTTACTAAGCATGCTACTTACTGCATGTAGTATTGTTTTTCATTAATTGCATGCTGACTTGTTTTCTCTATCATTGAAAATATTATGCTCTTTCTGTTAGTAAACATCCATGTTTTATTGAAACTACACTTTTTATGTTTAATATTGCCTGACATAATGCTTACCAAATGTATTTTCAGAGCAAGAAGCAATTTAGTAGTTTAGAGTGTTACTAGGATTTCATTCTAAACCTGATATTTCTCTCCCAGCACCTAATCTTCAAATAATTTAATTTTTGGCTGTCACAGGCACCTCTTGATTTTTCAGAGTTAGAGGTTAGTTGGTCGTTGTCTTTTAGAGATGAGACTCCGGGGAGGAAAAAAGGTTTGTTTTCCAACTTTCGGTAAAGCGGATTTTGTTTTAATGTTGTACCTCTGCAGAGTTTTTCTCAGTTCCAATTACTATTGCCTACAGGGAGGAGAGGTCCATCGAGTACTTTTTAAAAGGTTGTGGGTTAAGTTGAATTCCTGACCTTGAAAACTTCAAAACACCCATGTGAAATATTGGCAATATTAGTTACCTTTGATGTACAGCATATGAGTACTCATCCTGAGCTAAGCATTCATGTATATGAAAAGTTTATCACCCCTTTTTAGTGTAGCTACAGCCTAGAAAATATGGACTGATTGGTAGGGATGAAAGTCTTGTCGGCAACTCCTTCAGAAATGCATTTGACCAGTGCTCTGGACATGTCTGTGCCTGGCCAGGGCACTTCTCATGCCATCATCAGCAGAGTCCCCTGCAGAAAAATATCCACCCAGAGCTTGCTGACGGGCAATGTGCTGTGGAGCCTTGGCACACACCTCCCCTGTGAAACTCTTATTCTTAGCTGCCTCCTTCTGCCTCTAGTATGCGTTCAGCAGCTGTCATAAGAACCACACACAGAGTGCATACAGACTCAAGCATACCCTCCTCTCTGCTGCACATCACCCTCCAATCGTCTTCACAGTTTTCAGAAAAATAGGACAGGCCATTTGTCTCGGTGGTGCGGGGATAAATACCTACACAAATATTTTTATTTTCACCATGATCTAGAGAGCTATTTTGCTTTAACCACTCCACGTGCAAACTAGGAACTGTGCTATGTTCATTCACATGTAAATACCTGTCCTGCAGAAAAAGTTCAGGTATTCCTTCTGTATATATCAAGGGCAGTATCTTTTAGGAATGTTGGGTTTGATTGGTTTTTTCCCCAAAAAAACCCTTTAATTTTCACTACTGTCTTAAACTTAATGAATTGACAAAAAACATATTCCGTTGATAGGTGGCAAATGAGAAGTTCAATCTACTTTAGGTTGTTTCCAGGGAGTGATAGAAGTGTAAACTTCAGTTATGGTGCAAGGATAATTGGAGTTTTAACTGGATAAAAATACTGTAATTGGGATCGTCTAGGTTAAGGATGGCGTAAAAGTTAGTGATAAAAGATAAGATCTTACATTTATGGGCTCCTGAAATAGACTTAAACACAAAACCCATTATGTATTGTTTATCTCTTAGTGAGTTGCTCAGAAGAAAAAAAATGTAAGACCAGTCCACAAAAAAACCCCTATTTCATTCCACCAATGGTATGGACCAACAGGAAAGATAAACTGGAAGCTTTCAGCTTTATTTTTAGTTATATTAGCTCACAGTGCTACAGCCACTGTTCTTTAAGGCCACAGCAGCCCGTAGAGTGAGGGGAAGCAGCAGAGAGAGAGATTGTAACTGTAAGAAGGGGTGTGATGGCAGTAGATTGTCCAGATCCACAAACTGGAAATCACAAAGATGATATAAGCACTCTTGCATACTTTTGGTTTTACACACTCTTTAGATACTATGTCATACCTGAGGATCATAAGACAAATTATATGACACATAAGACATGCTGTGGAGGCCTGTACTATGCCATTTTGTCTTAGTGCTCAATATAATATCTGGATGTGTTTAAGACAGTACTTCTTAACTAATCTCTGTCATAATTAGTAGTACATGACTCAAAACTTCCATATTTAATGTCTTTATTGCACATAACATTCCTGACAGTGATATGGGCCACTCAGTCGCACAATGCCAAACTGGTACTTCTAGTTTTTGTAGTATTCATATTGGTCATAGGGGATTGTATTAATTGAACAAAAAGGCCAGTTTCAAATTGTCCCTCTAGGCGATGCCCACGACTGCACAGAGGTCATTCAGAGAAGCACCTGGGTGCTTATTTCCATAGTTAAAGTAAAATAATCCTCCTCTTTGTGAAATCCATTTAAAAAAATCTCTTATAATATTTCAGATTGAATTATAGCTAAATCTTTTAGGGATAATTGCTTCCTAAGGGCCTATACATTTGCGCTCTTAGTACATTTTCATAAAATAAGATCTGCAGAGTGCTTTGCAGTTCTAATGTGTCAGAGTCTATATGTAAGATTATTCATTTGTGCTTGGCCTTCATAATTAACATTTGGTCTCCCCTGATTCTGGTAAATGTATTCCCACAATACTCTGAACAACTGATTCAATTAAATATAGAAAAGTTGAATAATTGCTATTTTTTCATTAGTATTCAAATATTTTTGTGGATCATTTTATTTTTATTAGCTTTGTAGTATGTAGTTTTTAATGCAAAGGTTTAAGTAACATATTTTCCTAAAGAAAAATAAAGACTTCTCCTATGTGAATGTCTGTCCTCTTTACTCAGCTGAAGAAGAATAGGAAATAAGTCTTGTGAAACAAATCACTTCATGTGAAAATTTGTGAAAAATGTTTAACTGGATCTGAATGAATCATAGGGAAAGGTGACTTTTTTCACAAGCCTGATTTATTTTAAGTTATTTAATTTAATTTTTATTTAGGTGATACATCCTCCTTAAAACAGCTATTAATCTGTTTTAAAGACCAAAGAAAAATACTAGTTTTACTTTCAAGTCAATTTACTTCCAAACTCTCAAAATGGAGGAGAACCTCTTCCATGATCATACAGAAATCAGGTGCCGTTTTTAGTGACTATATGAGTTTACTCCAGCCAAGCATGATGTCATTAGAAATTGTAAAGGTTATTAATCAACTTTGGAGCTGTTGAGATGCTAATCTTTGGTTATGAAAGGGTTTTTTTGTTATGTTCTTCTGACTAATCAATCTTTTTAGTTGTGATTTTCTGTAGAACTCATCATGCTTCCATGGTTTCATTAAGCAGATCAGAAATTTAGAGTCGGAGGCAAAAATGTGACCTGAAAGAGCTGTCATAAATTTGTCTACAGTAGTGTCATGAAGAAATCTTAGCTGATGACATCTGCTTTCTGCTGACACAGAAGAATCCACAATGCATAGTAATTTGGTAGTTGTTCCAGAGACATGTGAAAAAGCCATTCTGGAAGACTTCATTTAAATACTCCCTGATGCCTGTCATAAATTATATTAAGCTCTGTTTTGATTCCCAGAATTTCCCAGATTCTTAAAGCAGGAACCATTTTTCTGTGTCTGCTTACCAATGTCAACACAAAACCAAATCCAGTTTACTAGTCAACGTATCACCCATGAAGAGTGATCCCAGGAGAAAATGACATTACAAGAGCTAAAAAAAAATTAAGAAAAGCTTTATAATGAAATTTGAAATGTTTACTACTGTTGAAAAGCATGAAACTCATTCTGTTTAAGCATATGATATTGACTCTGGAATAAAGGTTTTCCTTCAAATGATAGCAACTGTGGCCCTTACCCGTAAAAGCTAAGCATTTTTAACAATGGTTTTATGTTTAGAGCTTCAGAGCTGAAGTTTCAGAGCTTAATTTTAATGACATTAGAGCTGGTTTATGGTTATAGGGCCTCTGATTTGTTTCTGACAGACACGCACTTCTCAAATGCTCTTGTAATCCAAGGAAATTTACCTGAACCAGTGGTGGGAAACACTGGTTATTATAGTTATCAATATAGTTATAGATAACTATATTGATATATATAGTTATTGATTGCATCCTAGAAAACAACTAGTGTTGAAGCCTTTCAATACATTCATCATCATTTTATGTGAAGCAGCAGAGATTAGGTTGATTTATTAGAAACATAGAATGCTAAGTTTTGAATATGATGAGGCCCAACCACATCCAGAACACCATTCTGCCAACTCCAGCCATTTTGACTGTTGAACTGTTGTTAACTGTTATTAACTGCAGTGCTGTTTTAGTGATAGAAACTAGCTGATGATTATCAGTATTTGTAGCTAACAGATGAATAGCTATATTATCCATGGGTGAAGTGAGTGTTAAGCCTTTCTCCAGCTTGTAGCTGCAATGTTCCTAGCCATTACTCTGCAAAGAGTTTAAAACTAGCCTTTGATCTACTTGTTGGTATGGTGTAATTGTTTGGTAAGAAATGCTTTAAAATATTGTGCTTACTTCACAGTTTTGGGCTTTTTGCAATAAAGCAACTCAGCAATATTCATCTGTTGGACAATCCACCCATTTCTCTCACATTTGCTATGAATGCCTCTAGCCAGTATGGACTGTTTCCTCTGTATCTAACTGAATGTCATCACTTATTCTGTAGAGTTAACCCTAAAGCACTCATGCTTTTAATTTTTGATTTTATGTGCTGCTACCTATAAAAGGGACTGTTGTCACATTTGCAAATGAAATTATATGTATGTTTGAAGACTGAGATGCCAGCTTCATATTGGAAGGAGAAGGGGAGGAAAAGCAGATTGCAGATCTGCTGCTCAGTGTGAGGAGATACACTGTGCCCTTGCGTTTACTTATGATCTGTATCTTTTTTTCTGAAACTGCAGGAACGTTTCAGGAGCAATGGGAATAGTTAACAGGCTTCTTGGATGTTATCTCCAGCAAATAATGTGTTTTTACAACTAATCCTGAAAGGTTCTTCGTGGTATTCTTCCAATAAGTTACAAAAGGATAAAATAATAGAGGATTTATCAAAGTAAGCTGCAGTCTCTAGCTTAGTGCAAGAGCAATTTCAGTTGTTCGGTTTCTTCTCCTAGGAAGGGCACTGCTGCTCTTCTGCTTTCAGAATAGTTGTTCAGTTCAGGTTATGGAAAGCAACTATGAGTTCATTTCACTCTTCAGTAGCTTCCCTAAAGCACTGTATGTCTTCATTTAAATGCCCAGGCAAAGTGAGAGACAAATTTGCTACCCTATCAGTAAAACTTGTTATAAAGCACTTGATATCACTATTAATTTTTAGAGTGGGAGTTTGAATGCTTGACTCAGCTACTGGACAAGGGAAAGGCTGTGGACGTGGTCTTCCTGGACTTCAGTAAAGCCTTTGATACAGTTTCTCACAGCATTCTGCTTCGGAAACTGTCAGCCTCTGGCCTGGACAGGCGCACAATCTCCTGGGTGGAAAACTGGTTGCATGGCTGGGCCCAGAGAGTGGTGGTAAATGGTGTTAAATCCAGCTGGAGACCAGTTACAAGTGGGGTTCCCCAGGG
>WAAB01009327.1:88804-186971 GCA_013389865.1 Piaya cayana
GAGGAGGCTGAGGGGAGACCTCATTGCTCTCTACAACTACGTGAAAGGAGGTTGTAGAGAGGAGGGAGCTGGCCTCTTCTCCCAAGTGACAGGGGACAGGACAAGAGGAAATGGCCTCAAGCTCTGCCAGGGATGATTTAGGCTGGACATTAGGAAAAAAAAATTCACAGAAAGGGTCATTGGGCACTGGAACAGGCTGCCCAGGGGGGTGGTTGATTCACCTTCCCTGGAGATGTTTAAGGCACGGGTGGACGCGGTCCTGAGGGACATGGTTTAGTGTTTGATAGGAATGGTTGGACTTGATGCTCCGATGGGTCTCTTCCAACCTGTTGATTCTATGATTCTATGAATTGCTTTGAAGTATATAGTGGGGGTAGAAATAAAAGACCTGGCAAAATTTGGAACATCATAGAATCATAGAAAATGCTGCTGACAATATGGATGTGGTTAAGGACATACAAACCTTTTTCTTCAGTTGCTGCTTCCTAGACATTTTATCAGAGTAGATACAGTTGCAGACTTAATTGCATTGAACAGAACCTTTACTTGTGCATCACCTAAAACCACTTAATCACAAGATCTTAAAGGATGTCACTAAGTTGAGATCCAAGTCTGTTCAGCTCTTATCTGTGCTAAAAACATTAGTCACTTTATGACTGGTGTTATTTAATAGTACTGTGCACCTCAGATGATATCAGTGTAAGCCAGTGCATCATGCCATAAATGAACACTAAAATGACTTGGTGTACAAATCCTGCAGTTCCAATTCAATATTAATTTTCTGCATTCCTTGCTGCTTAAGTTGCAGTGTCTCCAAAAACTATTGCTACAGGCCTCTGACAACATGCCTACTTATTTGTATGTATGGAGAAGGAGAAAATAACTTGTAGAATCTACAGTGACCAGAGTTCCCCCTCAATCCTACTGGAAAAAATGTGAGCACTGATTAAAAGGTCTTTAAAGCAGTTATTTGGAGTCTTCTTGGACTCAGTTGTTCCTTTGAGCCAGATCTCATAACCTGGTATTCTGGTCATTTCAGGTCTGGAGATCCTCAGCCAGGGATTTCTCCTTCATCTGTCATCATATATTTAAGAGTGTAACAGTTTGCTTATGTGTATCTACTATAGACAAGAAGTGAATAATTTACTACATGTGTTTGACCGTAAGTCAGAAAGCTAAGTTCAGAAATTTTATCTACAAATACCACTTTCAGTGACCAGTTTTGTTAATTGTTTTTTCTAGCCATCTGGGCTTGTAGGCTCTAGTTGTGCAGATCTTGACAGAATGGTTGTTCATGAGTGACAACATCCCTAGTGATGGTCTCCGCCCATCTGGTAGCTAATGTTTTAGCACTGATAAACATTTGTACTCATTGACAAAAAATATCTTAATTTGTATAGGGATTTGAAAGATAAAATAGTTGCTTAAATGTGCCACAAGCAACTAATACAATGTTTCCCCCGATGAAAAACATGGGAAATAAATTATGAGATGAGACACTGACAGTGAAGTCATCCACAGTCCCTTTAGAAGCACAGGCTTCTGGGGTGTGATAAATATGATTTAAATGAAACATTATGTGCCTGGGAGTTGAAGAGAAATTATATTTGATAACATTAGTGCTTGCATGATTTTCAGTGATCAGCTTGTGATGTCATTAGGCAGCTGTGTGGACAGGCAACTGTTTGTACTGTTCTTGGTTCACTAAGGTGTCACTAGGGGCCAGAACTTTGAACTTGTTCAAGTCTGAGGTTGTTTTAAAAATGAAGGAAACAATTAGACAGACAAAAATCCTCATCTTTGCTTCCTTGGTTGCCCTGGTCATGCCACCTTCCTTTAACTGTAGTGCTATCCTTTCACTGACAGCACCATCGGGCATGGCAATCCTGTGTGTAGAGTGTTCTCTGTACAACAGCTACTCAAGATTTCTTGGATTCTGTTCAAATGAAGAAGGACCAGGCACTGGTGTTTCTTACTTACTGTGACCTGAAGTCTTTTGGGATTGTTTCAAAGCAAAGTAGTATATGAATGGAGTAAACGTTAATTGGCAGATCATTTGTGCTGAAAATGATCCTGAGAAGAGTTGTATCTAATTAATTATACTTGTTTAGAGCACTGTGTATCTTAAGAAATTTTAGCATGCTTCATATTGCCTTCAAAAAGCTGCACAGGAATGGCACTGAATGTGTCTTGATACACTGAACAAACAGCGTCTTGGCTAAAAGAGTTTGTTCACCTTGCTGAGGAGTGTAAGTCTTCCTTCTCTCCTGTTAACAGATCCTGAACATCTCTTTATTGAACATTAGTTCAGTTTTAAGCATTAAGAAATTAATTACTCATTCGCACTTTATGTTTGATGTCAGCTTTCATCTACTCCACAAAAAAATTTCTTAAGGTCTGTTGCTTTTCATTTGACAGCCTTCAAATCTCTCCTGGTACTGGATTACTCTTGACAATCTTAGAATCATAAAATCATAGAATGGTTTGAGATGGAAGGGACCTTAAAGTTCATCTAATTCCATCCCCCGTGCCATGGGCAGGAACACACTTCCCCCTAGATCAAGCTACTTATGGACCTATCCAACCTTCGCTTGAACAATTCCAGGGATGGGAAAAGCACATCTTCCCTGGGCAACCTGTTCCACTATCTCACCACCCTCATTGTGAAGAATTTCTTCCTTATGTCTAGTCTAAATGTTCCCCCTCCAATTTATAGCCTTTCACCCTAACCCTTTCACTATAAGCCTTTGTAAAAGGTTCTTCCCCAGCTTTCTTGTAGGCCCCCTTCAGACACTGGAAGGTCACTATAAGTTCTCCTCAGAGCCTTTTCTTCTCCAGGCTGAACAACCCCAATTCTCTCAGCCTGTCCTCAGATGGGAGGTGCTCCAGCCCTCTGATCATCTTTGTTGCTCTCCTCTGGACCTGTTCCAACAGTCCCATGTCCTTCTTATGCTGAGGATCCCAGAACTGGGCACAATACTCCAGGTGAGGTCTCACAAGAGCAGAGCAGAGTAGAGGGGCAGAATCACCTCCCTCCACCTGCTGGCCATGCGTCTTTTGATGCAACCCAGGATAATGTTGGCCTTCCAGTCTGTGAACATGCATTTCCAGCTCATGTCAAGCTTTCATCAGTCAGTATTCCCATGTCCTTCTTGGCAGGGCTGCTCTCAATGACATCATCCCCCATCCTGTATTGAAACCACAGACTGCCCAGGGCCAGGTGTAGGACCTTGCACTTGGCCTTGTTGAACCTCATGAGATTCACACAGGCCCACTTTTCCAGCTTGTCCATGTCCCTCTGGATGACATCCCATCCATCTGGTGTGACACCACTCAGGTTGTGTCATCTGCAAACTTGCTGAGAGCACATTTGATCTTACTGTTTATATCATTGATGAAGATATTAAACACCACTGGTCCCAGTAGGGATTCCTGAGGGACACCACTTTTCACAGAGTCACTGAATATATGGAGTCACTTGTCACTGAATATACTATGAAAGTCTCTTTGTCACTGGGGCAGATGTGGTAATTCAGTCCTTTTGACTGAATCGTGTATTTTTTGGTTTCCATGAGTGGAATTGTCTTCTCATGAAGTCAGTTGGTGTTACTGTTTCCAGTTAGCAGAAGTATTATTTCTGGTGAATGCTGCAGCTTCTTGGAATGCAATATTATGGTTTCAGGTTATTCTAAACCTGCATTATCATTCCCACAGTCATCAAGACTGCTTCCATGTTTTCACTTCTGGTATGCATAGAGTCATCCCTTTCATGGTACTAGGCTTCTGTGACTGTGGCTTCTGTGTCCTGCTGACATGGCCCTGTCATCCATGTTTTTCATTTAACCATTCTGTAATTGTTCATCTGCACATACTATATTAACTTATGATTTTACAAATACTTTGCATTTTTTCCTACTTTTTCCTTCTAACAGGATAGATTCCACTTTGTGTGGTTCTGGTTGCTTCCTGGAAGTTTCTTCCTTGCTCAGTGACACTGCCATTTGGCCTTACAGTTTCAAGGACACTGTTTCAGTTGTAAATGTTCTGCAGCATTTTTAGATTTTTGTCTAAACTCTGGTAAAGGACCTCAAAACTGGAATAGTTTATAGGCCTGGGGTAGATCTCAAGTACATGTATTCTAGAAATACATGTCCTGAAATAAACAAATATTCTGAAGTTGTAGAAGATAGAGCAAAGTATGCAGGCATCCTGTGGCCAGATAGAAAGCTGTCTGCTACCTACTCCTTCACTCCTTATCTTCGTGGAGGTGACACCCATGCCTTAAAGCAGTGGTAAAGAATTGGCACATTCTAAAATGTTCATAAATACATCAGTACCTTGTAAGTTAGAATCACAGAGTCTGATACATAAGCAAAACATACTGTAGAAACCACAATCGTATTCAAAAAGCTACTTATATGCAAAGGTAAGTTCTTACAAAACCAGAAACTATTTAACTGTAATGATTAGCTTCTTGGCCGTCTCCAATGGTATAGTTTATTGCCCAAGTCACATGTTTGTTTTTCCTTCTTCCTGCCTAGTAAGTCATCACTGGTACTACCACTGTGAACTTTTGTAACATCTGAGAAAGTATCATATTGCTGCATTTCAAACAGCTATAAAAACCAAATCTTTACTTTCCCACTAGGATGAAGATTCATTTCAGGATGGTATGGATCAGGAACAAAGAACATAGATTAATCTAATTGTAAAACAATCATGAAGCCTAATGTATCAGATGTACTATAAGAAAACTGTGACTCTTCTTCATTTACCACTGTCTGATACATAGAACATATTTTCAAGCTTAGTTAAGACAGTCTAAATCTGAAGCCGTTTTGTACATACAATAATAACTGTCTCCTGCAATGTTTAAGGAAGCCCTTAGCATTAATTTCTCTTAACCCCATCCTCACTGGGATAGTTTTATAAGTATCTATCAGCGTAGTACTGTGATAAAACATAGGAAGTGCCAAAAATATATAGCCAAGTTAAGTTTTTCCTTTCTCTGAGGTACTGAGTATTAAATTATGCTGAAGACAAGATATCAGATCTAATGAATGAAGAAGAGGGTGCCATTATTAAGTGTTATTTTTTTTATTTCATAAATCTTGTTTCTTTTTCCATATGAAATCTGTTAATCTTACATGCAGAAAGACAGTGTGGTAAATCTTAATTTTCAATCATTTTTTCATCATGCTGTACACCCTTCATTTTTTATGCTACACAGGAAAATGATCCTTTTTTGTTTGAGTAACAACTGTAAACAAAATCTTGGACCTGAGTGCGTGATGACAGGTCAGTTAGTTGTCCTACAATAAAATGTATCAAAGGTAGTAACCTAAGCTCTTGTGCAAAAGGCAAGCTACGGGGTCATTAAATAGCAAAGGTCTTGCTCTGACCCATCCATGACCTCCTTATCTCAAACGCCTCTCAGAATTGACAGAATCTAGTTTAGATCTTGGGGAGAGGAAACCAGGGATAGGATGAAGGATCAATATAAATGTTTTGGAGTTTTAGGTATTTGCTGAAAAGGAATCTGTGATCTTTGTGTGTTTAAATTTATCCAAATTTCTGTTCAGAACTGGAAAATCCTTTCCTGGCATTTTGCAAGTGATCATATAAGTGGTCAGAGTAGAAGGGGAACAGATGGTAAATGATGACGCTGAAACATTAGGTCTTGGTGTTGTGTAAGAATACAGACTAGCTGTGATTGAGAAGCCCCAAGGTGCTACATGTTTGCTCTTATTTATGTTGCTACTGTAATCTGAAAGTTTCCATTTACTTAGAGGAAGCAATGAGTTGTGACTCATTTTGTTTGTCCTTTTTAATTCCTATCATATATATTTGGTTTTGTGCAGAGTTGCATTTTTGATGCTCGGGGGCTTGTATTAGGTCATTGAGAGGCTTTTGGAGATCTCTCTCTTTTCTCTGTAAATAAGAACAAAATCTTGATTTGACTCTGTGTGTGGCCACACAGAGGTGTAAAGGAAAAGTCAACTCTACTGTTCACATATTCAGGTTACTAAGGGGAAGAGATGAACTCTTTGTGTGCAGTAGGTGTGCATTTCTACCCTAGCAGTATACAGGTTGTGAGAATGCTTGAAGAGCAGAACAAATCATTTTTCTTATAAGAAACTGAGCTTAATATCCCCCCAAATGCAGCTTGAAATGCTGCTGGAGCAACACACGAGTTGCAAAGCGTCACCGTCACCGAGGTCTTCACTTCCGAGCATCCCACTGTGGTGGTTTCTGGATGCTGCTCTGGCACAGAGGGACCCCAGTGCCACTGAGGGTAGCATCCGCTTCCACAGCTCCATCCTGCTCCTCTCCATCACGTCCATCTCATCCCCTCACTGTTTTATAAACCTGATGCCACACAACACCAGAACCTGCTCCCAGGGACTGTGGGGACATTGTATGGCTTTTCCCAGCAGGATGAGGGCAAAGAGAGGGTTAGGAGGACCAAACCTCTTGTTTGCAGATGGTCAGGGGGATGCATCAAACATTAGGCTGGACATTAGGAAAAAAATTTTCATGGAAAGCGTCATTGGGCACTGGCAGAAGCTGCCCAGGGAGGTGGTTGAGTCACCTTTAAGGGACAGGTGGATGAGGTGCTGAGGGGCATGGTTTAGGAACGGTTGGACTCAATGATCCAGCGGGTCTTTTCCAACCTGGTGATTCTGTGATTCTGTGATTAATGAAGCAAAACATACCTCACCTGACTCTTCCAGTAGATCACTTTCTCAGGAAAGTATGGACTAGGCAGATAGACTTTGGCTTTTCTCTAAGAGTAAGCTTCACAATAGTCAGTTATATGTTAGGACTCAAGCAGTAAATTTGGTAGAACAAATCAGTAATTATGCATTTCCAGAAATTAACTATAGAAAACCTGTGCAGGCACACTGATGTTCCACCTATTCAGAAAGCATATTAAGATTCTCTTTAACATAAGCGTGAACAGAATTTTGGCATATGGAATACTTAGACTTGTTTTTTATTGTTTGAAGACTTGAAAGGTATAAAGTAAGCTTCGTATTCGCAGAAGTATTTCAATGCATTAGGATTTCAACTCACGGTATATTATGTTTATCTTCGTATTTAGAAACACTGCATGCATAGCTCTGTCGTGTAGCTGAATCAAAGTCACAACCCATTACTTTTGCACTAAAATGAATTATTCACTGAAAATACTCAAAGAATGACTGTTTTCTCCTGTAAAATATGTTTGCAATTAAAACTTCTTTTTGTTATGCCTCCAAAATTCAGTCAGCTGTGTTGTTACTTCCAAAATTCAACCTTCCTTAGTGGTTATCTGACAAAGAAAAAAACAATAAGAAGGTGAAATTAGAAAACTGTCTTTAAACTTTGGATAGGAAGCTGAAGTAATGAATGCTATTGTTTAATAGTAAATAAACATATATCGTATTGCCTGGACATGATATTAATGTGAATTGGTGATTGTGTTAAGCTGCTAAGCAGCCAAATTTACAATTTACAATTTAAATCAAAGACCCAAATGTCATTTTGTAGTTAGGTTCAATATATAAAGAAGCCTGCTGGGGCTTCGTGTCTTGAACTGTGTTGGTTGATGCTGGATTTTCCATCTCCAGAATTGATTCTCCACTCAGAAACAAACATAATCTTTCACAGTTTTACTAGACATATTCAGATTTCATACAGTTTCATAGATGTGCCACTTCTTTGTGGATTACAGTCAAGATTATTTTTTTCAATTCTCATTCATTTATTAAAGAAATACCTGCTATGCTGGAGGGGCTATTAAGACTGGGGGGAGGGGGGATGTGACTTGTGCACAGAGATCTTGGCTGCACATTTTGAAAGACTGAGAGATTTTATTTTTAAAATATCAATGCCATTTAATCTACTTTTTACATTAGAAGCATCAGTTGGATAAGGATTTCGAACACTGAAGCTAATCTTGTAGGTTAGGCCTGATTCTGTGCACGTATGTAGCAGTGACTGCTAGAAAGCAGTCCCGCTGACATTGATAGGTACTGTTATGGGATCTAAAGTTTGAGAAGAAATTAACCCTTTCTTATTTTCACCTAGAAGCTTGTGAGTTCCATGTGCACTTAAATTTTATTGGACTAGGTCCCAAATCTGTAAGGTTTAAGCTGTTATACTTGTTTCAGCCATTATGACATTATTCAGACATCAGCGGAAATTCTGCCCAAATTTGTTTTCATGAACAAGGTATCTTACCTGATGCAATTAGATCTGGTAAGAATACATTAATGCTTTGCTAATTCTTTCAGAAGAGCTCAGGCCAGAGGATATTTTAACAGGGAAAAAATCTTTGATGTTCACCTTAAAAGAATATGTTATCCTTTCTCTGTGAGAGAGTGTCTCTTCAAAACCTTTCCACACAAAGTCTCATTAAGAGCACCTCTACATTAACCATGCTTCTTACTGAGTTCTTTGGGAAAAAAAAGAATGAATCATGAAGTACCTCATTGCTCTTGTACTTTAATCCTTTGTCCCATCTCCTGAAAGGACTGAACTGTTAAGTACAGGTTCCTTGTTTAAAAATGGAATTGTTTTTGCTGTCACTGTTAAACAACTGAGTAAATTATTTGAATACATTACTTGGTGTCAAATAGCTGTATTTTGAAGAGACAGATTTCAAACTTTTTCCTTGTGTATAGTCTAGAGGAGACACTTAAGTATACCAAACAATTTTTTTGGTAATATGTTAGACTTCTAAGTGTTTAAGAATATCACATAAAATTAATCAATTTTAATTGTTTATCTGCTCCTGGTTTTTTAGAATTGAGCTGTAATTGTAGTAGATGTAGGAGGAAAGACTGGCGGGGTGGCTGGGAAGAGAGTGACTGAAACCTTGGAAATGCTGCTGATAGTTCCTTCCATTTGGAATTGCTGCACAATAGTAACAACAAAACCACTGGTTTTCCAAACTAGATAAAATAAAATCTGTTTATCTAGCCTATTAAATCTGGGTGCCAACTTTCAGGCAGATGCAGTTTTAAGCTCTGTAGATGCTAAATCCTGAAACATTTGGTCTATAAACAAAAAGCTGACACCAAATAGAGCATTGCTGCTACACATGGTATTGGTATATATATGCTACATTCACACAAAACACGGAGATGATTGGGGTTTTGTATGTTGCTTAGAGTTTTTTTCTTATGTTAGAGTATTAAAACAGATATTAAATTTTATCATTAATGCGGTGCGTGGTCTCTCTTCAAATCCCCTTAATTACAGATTGACTCTAAGGATTACACAGCATGGATTTTAATTTTAACTGAAAGAAAAAGAAAAGCTGCTTAAAAATTATTCTTTCTGAGTGACTTGTTGGATTACAAAACAATTTTTAACATCTTTTGACAAGTGTTGTCAAATTTAAAACATTAGAACAGAGCTAAGTGCACCTTCAAACTCCAATTGTATCATGTCTACTTCCCAAATAAAATGTTTTATTAATGTTGTCCTCACAAAGGAATGTCTGCTTCTCATATTTTTGTTTTTTCAGTTATTCTTCAGCAGAAAAGGACTCTCAGTCTTGCTGAGATCTGTTTATATTTGAAGAAAGTGACATCAGACTTCATATTTCCTTTCTTTGGTAATTTGAGAAAAATTACCAAGCAGAGTTGATGTTGTAGCAGCAACGCCATATTTCACACCCTTGCACTGTTTCTGTTATGACCCCTGTCTTTAGGACTTAAGCGCTCCACTCTTCAAACTTTGTTCCAGCTTGAAACTTAGAATAGCAAGTCTCAGGCCAGAAACAACATTTTCACAGATTGGGGCCTAATCCAGTAAGCCTCATACGGGAAGCTACTTCTCTGAGTACCTATTATTCATCTGAGTAAAACTTTAGGGATCAGTTTTTTTAGTATTTCTTATAGGTTTTTACCCCATTTCTTAAAATAAAAAAATCACCTTCCCAATTTGCTTCATTAATTAAACTCTTTTTTCACAGTTAAAGCTTCTTTCACAGTTAAAACAGTATTTTTTACAGTTTTATTGTATGTCTCCTGCACATTCTTTAAGACATGTAAGAAAAAAAGAAGCTTTCCAGAGCTGCATTAAATAATAAATGCCTAAAACTGAGTGTCNCCAGTAAGCCTCATATGGGAAGCTACTTCTCTGAGTACCTATTATTCATCTGAGTAAAACTTTAGGGATCAGTTTTTTAGTATTTCTTATAGGTTTTTACCCCATTTCTTAAAATAAAAAATCACCTTCCCAATTTACTTCATTAATTAAACTCTTTTTTCACAGTTAAAGCTTCTTTCACAGTTAAAACAGTATTTTTTACAGTTTTATTGTATGTCTCCTGCACATTCTTTAAGACATGTAAGAAAAAAAGAAGCTTTCCAGAGCTGCATTAAATAATAAATGCCTAAAACTGAGTGTCCACTACTTTGCTTGATGTTAGGTGCAGCTGAAAGCATCTTTTATCTCTCAAAATGTGGATGCAAGTTTCTTGCTTTAAAAATAAGCTCCTTTTGTAAATGTATAATCACTTTGAATACAAAAGCCTAGAAGAATGAAGAATTAGCTTTTCGTGAGGTCACTGTAGTGCTGAGGGATAAATCTATGATTGCAGTTTAATGGTAGTTACTGGTTTCATGAAGTTCCCCTAACTTGATTTGTTAGCTTAAAACATACTTTCTGAGACTTCACAGATCTGCAGGTAAATAACACCATTGTTGCTGCATCTTTGTATGAGGTGAAATTTCTCTCCTTTATTTTTAGCTGTCTCCAAATTGTTGCTATCAGGATGTTTAATAGTTTTCTTCTTTAGTATAGTAATGCATTTTGTTATAATGTATCAAATTAAACACTATCGCTTTATGTTATAGCCAATCATCAATCTTTCCTGTTTTCATAAAGTATTTATAATACAAACCAATGAACAGGCTAATTTATATACGATGTTGTTCAGTCTAATTTGTCCACTATGTATATTAATCTTAACAGTATATGATTTTCAAGTCGTGTGCACATGCAGAGGCCAGAAATAGAAACAAATGAGGCAGTATTGTGAATACAGTTGCTCTTTATGGCTTTTGTTGCTGTCTTAGCATAGGCAGGTAAAAGTGTGCTTGTGCGTGATCTCTTTTAAGTGATTGCTAGGTATTGCACAGCACCAAGAATGATGCTGTCTGATGGCACAAATTTGATGGTTTTATATCCATTATAGTTGTGTTCTCTTGCCTATATTCAGTAAAGCTTTGAATGCCTTATTGGTTAGCCTTTTAATATAAAAGTATACAAATAGCTCATAATTTTTCAAAATCAAGATAAAACGGCCTAAAGGAAATAACAACGACTTTTACTGCAAAGTTCAGTATTGCAAATCAGCTTTTGATGCCTGTTTTTGTAAGATTGTGAATAATTTTGAATACTCAGAGACATTAATAGGAAGATGAGAAGGCTTAGGGCTGTTCAGAAGGATCCTCTGATAAATAATGCTGTCTTTTTACTACACTGGAGAAAATCTGGAAAAAAAGAAAAAAACCACTTGTGTCCTAACGTAAATAAATGTATGCACGAGCGCTGTCTGTCTTACAAATTCATTCGTGTTTGTTTAAGCTGGAGCGCAGGGGACACACTAAGTCTGGTGTCTGGTTTTTGAAACTTGGGTGTGTAAGCATCTACATCAAAAAGAAAATCATTCTGGAATCTGAAGGCTGAGACTGACAAGAAAAAATCATCCTTTCCAATAAGTAAGACCTGATTTTGACATGTGTTATCTTTTCAGCAATGTTTTACATTTGCCACACATTTGCTGTTGGTGTATAGGTGAGGGTCTCACTGCTTTGAGTATAAAATTCGAAGATTTTTTGCAAGGTCTAGATTTTGATATTTAGATTATGAACCAGCTCTGCATTTTGGGATGAGGTGTGTTTCTGGGGCTGTTAGGTACAGTCCGAGTGTAACCATCTCTATTTATTTTACTTTTTTTTCCAAACAAAATCACAACCGTCAGTAACTGTTTCATTTTTTTAATTAATATATTACTTTCCCCGTCCCCTCTGCCCCCCTGCACATCAACTGCATGAGTGGAGAATAACTACATAATTTCTGGGGATTCATTCTGGTTTTGCTTTCACTACTTCTTCTCCAGATAGTCAGTATTTCATGGCTGTTAAAAAGGACGTGCTGTTTCCTAAAACAGCTAATTTAAAAGTGAGTACTTTTTTTTTAGTTTTGTACATATTCTTACATAATAATCAATAAAACAAGGTTTATTCTTTTGGTTTGGGGATTTGTGGAGTTTTGTTGTTGTTTTTTTTCTTTATTTACCTATCCTCTTATCCACTGGATTAAATCTCTTGTTTAATTATTGCAAAATCTGCTCACTGTCTTTTTCATTGAACCTGAATCATGAAAACAAGGGATCTGAATTACACTTGAGGAAGGGAATGTTCAACTTGAAACACAGTGCTTGCAGGTAAATCAGTGGATACTGAAAATAAAATAATTGGAACTACAATGGCTCTTTATTTTGAGACTGATTTAGAGTTGGCTACATCTGAAAAGGAGAAAAAAAATTATCTCTTTACTTGAGATTTGAAAAACAATGTTATAAGCTCAAAGTTATTTTGAGGTGGTGAAAGGTGAAACATCTGACATGTTCTTTTTGGGAAATGCTTTTAAAAAAGAGAGGGCGGGAAAGAGGCATTGCCACATCAGAGTTAAGGGTGTTTGTGGTTGTCCATGACAGCAGCTCCAGTTTTAGAACACCTGTGTTTACTTTCCAGCTTTTCTCAATCGGCCTGAAAGTGGCCTTAGAATGGCACAGACAGACCTGCAGTATGCCTGTGTTGCCTTTGCAACACACGTACACACAAAATAAAGGTAGAAAAGACAGAGATAAATCTCTTGTTATACAGCTAATCATTAACAGCGGTTTTGTGCCTAGCTGAAAACATTTTGAACTTTTCTGATTTTTTATACTCTGTCAGATAGTGTCTGGGTTTTTTCTCCTAGTAAGTTAAGCTAAATTTTTATCTTTGCTGATTTATTTTCTAGTGGAAAAAAAAATTAGTGTTGGTTTGTGGGTTTTTTTAGTGACAAGTAATAACAAAAATTAGTGTTCTTGTTGTAAAGTGATATTTCATCCTAATATTTGAAAAAAAAACCTGTACAAATAATCCAATTTAAAAGTATTAAAAACAGGCATAGCCCTCCCGCTACCACCCTTCCTGTAAAAAGAGGAACTCATCTTAGAGTTCTTTTCTAAGTACAGTTTTGCTTAATAACATCGTAGTGTTTGATGTGTTTTAACTTTCTCTAATGTGCTAGTTCACGTTTTATCACATGAATATCTTGTCTTGCAATGGATTCTTTAGTTAGTTTAGGTATAAAATAGACATCTCTTGAATACTGCGTAATGGAAATTCAATATTAAAAAAAATTAAAAAGACAAGCTGAGGTATCACATGTTTTCAGTGCTTGCTTAGAATTTTAAAAATCATTTGTGGATCAGTCTTTAAGACATTCATTTGGTGAAAGGCATGTTTTTTACTATTCCTTCAAATTTATTATCACCTTTAACATTTGCTCACGTCTTACAAACTCTTTTGGCACTTTACAAAAACCTCCGCTACTTTCTCTAGTAAGTTTTGATTGATGTAACATCTCATCACCTTCTGTGCCAGATGACATGCCTGACATTCCTGTTTATAAAAACATGTCTGCTTCATAATTTTGTTTGTTTTTCTTTATGGATCACTCAGTATAGGTCAGGTTTTGTTTTCTGGGAGTATTAAAAAAAAAAAAGAAAACACAGTGTTGATACAGGAGCACAGGTGATTTCTCCCTTAAACTGATTTCTTTTTAGAATTGTGAGCTTAGCACACAGTCAAGGTCTGTGTATGGGGATGAACATTAAACCCCTTAACAAAGATACATAGCCTAACTAGAGCAAAATTACTTAACAGAGAAATTTACTTAACAGAGAAATTACTTAACAGAGAAATAGTGCTAAGATGATCTTTCTCTGTGATATGCAGCAGTGTAGCCACCTTTCCACGGCTTTAACAAGGAGTAGGAAAAGTGACATGAGTGCACGCTCCAATGAAACTGCCCTCTGCAGAATACACAGCTTACGTTCAGCTGACTGCAAGGGAAGGTGCTTAGAAAACAGAGGGTTTTAAACATTCACCTTTTTCAGTGATTCAACTAGAAAATCTAGAGGATATTCATCTGAATCAGCTTTGAACACAGAGAAGACCACGTGAGCTAGATTTTTCACTTGAGTATCTGCACAGTGGTATTGCTGGAATCCACAAAGTAATGGATGTATGCCAGTACCTCAGCTAAGAAATGCGGGACACAAGATTTAAGGAGTTCACAGATTTTTTTTTCCCAGGGAAATGTTAAGGTAATTCAATTATATGCCTAAAAGAGAGGAAATTTGTCACATTTATTAAATTGCCAGGCCTAGAAGTGTTTTAAAAGCAAGCTGCATAATGTCAATATATGAAAGGAGTAGAAAAAAACATCGTGAATGTAACTGTTTTTCTGAAGGCAACACTGAGATCTTGATAAGAAAAAGGTAAATAGGGAGCTGATATTCAAAGTATGTCTAAGTGGTTTGGATGCCTACCTCTCAAGACTTTCAGTGTGTATTAGGTATATGACCCACTTAGAGTTTTTCGAATCCCACTAAGCACCTGTATTGAGCTGCCTCAGCACCTCAAAAAATCTGATCGCCTGACTGCTTTTTGACTTCTGTTAAAATTAATCCCTGCTCCCTGTAAAAGTTGATGGTTAAATAAAAGCAAAATTAAAGACAGTAGTTGAGTAGTAGTTAAAGCTTGAGTGTCCTGAAAGATGGAATTGCCTTTATTGCAGATCTAGCATATCTTGCTACAACTGAAATATCATTGATTCTTCGCCTTCAGTTTGGTCAAGGCCTGTGTGTGCTGGCAAGATTGCTCGTGCCATCTTGCTTTTAGTCACTTTATGCCTTTCTGATTCATGGGTAAGGGAACAGCTTAGAGATAGGATACAATTCCATCAACCTTCCGTACCACCTCTTACTGTGTTTCTAGGGGATATCACATACTCAGAAGCGTGTACAAGTGTCAGACACTAGTGCATGTTGTTTTGCATGGACCACATGGTGTTGTCTCACCTGGTCTTGTTTAAGGTGCAGTAAGATGGAAGCTAAACAGTTTGTTTCTAAAATCTGTCAATATATGAGATTTTCAAAGCAACTATTTTTTGTAAACATCATGCAGTGGATTTGGTTTCTTTGTTCAGTGCATGATTTAGGAAAGCTGCATTCTTAACTACCTGATATATCAGCCACAGCCTCTGATCCTCTTAGGAAGGTTGCCACCTGCAAAGAAAAATATAGATATACTGTTATATATAGCTAATTCATGGAAGAAAAGCATTTGACATCATTTCCCACAGTATTCTGCTTGAGAAACTGGCTTCCTCTGGCTTCTGGTAAAAAAAAATGGCAGGATGACTGGGCCCAAAGAGTGGTGGTAAGCAGAGTTCAATCTATTTGGAGGCCAGTAAGTGGTGTTCCCCAGGACTCGGTACTGTGTCCAGTTCTGTTCAATATCTTTATCAACAACCTAGATGAGGGGATTGAATGGACCCTTAGTAAGTTCATGGATGACACTAATCTGGGAGGAATTGTTGATCTGCTTGAGGGTAGGAAGTCTCAACAGAAGGATCTGAACTGACTGTTTTGATGGGCTGAGACCAACAGGATGAGGTTCAACAAGGCCAAGTGCCGAGTCCTGCACTTGCGACACAACAACTGTGTGCAGTGCTACAGGCTTGAGGAAGAGTGGCTGAAAAGTTGCCGGGCAGGGAAGGACCTGGGAGTGTTGGTTGACAGCTGACTGAACATGAGCCAGCAGTGTGCCCAAGTGGCCAAGAAGGCCAGTGGTATCTTGGTTTGTATCAGAAACGCTGTGGCTAGCAGGACCACAGAATTGATTCTGCCCCTGTACTCGGTCCTGGTGAGACCACACCTCAAATACTGTGTTCGGTTTTGGGCCCCTCACTGCAAGAAAGACACTGAGGTTCTGGAGCAAGTCCAGAGAAGAACAGCAAAGCTGGTGGAGGGGCTGGAGAACAAGTCTTATGAGGAGCAGCTGAGACAACTGGAGTTGTTCAGCCTGGAGAAGAGGAGACTGAGGAGAGACCTTATTGCTGTCTACAACTATCAGAAAGGCAGTTGTAGACAGGTGGGTGTTGTTCCCAAGTGATGGGTGATAGGACAAGAGGGAATGGTCTCAAGTTGCACCAGAGGAGGTTCAGATTGGGCATTAGGAGAATTTTCTTTACCAAAAGGGTTATCAAGCACTGGAACAGACTACCCAGGGAAGTCATTAAGTCACCATCCCTGGAGGTACTTAAAAGACTTGTAGAATTAGTAGTGAACAGGTATGGTTGGACTTGATCTCAAAGGTCTTTTCCAACCTGATGATTCTATGATTCTATTCTATGAAGCTATAGGTCTTCCACTCACTGTAAAATCTCAAAAATCCATCTGCTTTTTTCCCCCCTATCAATCAGAGACTCTCAACAAGAATGAAAAGAGGTGGGGAGGTTCATATATGCTCTACATTTATGCTTGTGTTTGCAGCAATTGTACATACAATCCACGGGAAACAACGGTTTTAATATGTCCTAGATTGCAATTATGAGGCTCATCTTCATCTTTTTGATGACTTTTCAGTGTTCTATTCTCCTGTGTACCAAAGTGACTAAGAAGCCCTCTGTGGTCTATAGATAACAGTCTCTTCTGTATTGAAATAATTTCTCAAGAGAATGCTGTATGAGAATATACTTTAATTTTAATATGAAAAAAGAGAAAGATTTTGTTTAAAGTATCTAGTGAGCAGATTTTTTAGCTTCCTTTCCCTAAGAAAAAAAAATGGGATATAGGATTATGCACTTTGTTTTCACCTTCTGATTTTTAGATAATTTCAGCCAAATCTGGCAGAAGAATAATGGTTAGATCCTTAATAGGGTTTCTCTCTTCTGCTTAGTTGCCATTTCTCATGGAACTCCTAATGTTCCACTTAAGGAAAAGCCAGAGAACTTTATCAGTAGCCATTACTGTTAAGCAGGAGAGAGCTGTGGAACAGGATGTCGCTACTGTCCAAACAATGGACAAAAAAAGTTTATAACACGCTAGAGGCATTATAGTAGAAAGCCATGAAAAATATGAGTAGAATCCATTAATTTTATGAGAACTGGAAGTAATATGAGCTTGTTATTATGAAGAAGGGTGATAGGAGGAAAGTGTGAGAGAGAGGGAAAGGGTGAAGATAAGTATCAGACTACAGAACTTGCAGTATTCGTATACTGATTTTAGACAGATCCTTTTCCCAATAAATTGCCAATATTTTAGTGTCAGTACAAACCTTTTCTTCTTTTTTTTCTTTTATATATCAAAATACTGCATCTAGCAGCAGAACTACAAATTTTAAATCTATCAAGAGTAGTACAACCATAGTGAAGAGCTTCAATCATTTCTCTCTCTTGCTCTTTTATGCTGCATTTGAAGTGATGACATTAAGCCTTGAAGGGATATTGATGCATCAAATATAAATCAATTCCTTTCGTTAGTTTTTAGTTGTGTGGACACCAACTGATATCTGGCAGTTTTAGGATGGAGTAGTGAAGATTAAAAGAGGTTTTGCTTGATTAAGTTAATGTTGAAAAGATACTGGCAGCAAAACTACCTCTCATAGTTTTCAACTCATTCACTTTCATGGTCAAAGACTCATTCAGTGGCATTTCTCACTTGGAAAAAATATTTAAAAATTTTTAATGCATTTTTAAACAAAGTCAAAGAGAAGTGAGTTTCATTTTCTGATTCTTGGAATAATCTCATTTGTTTTTATTTAGACGAATAATCTGTGTAATATTTCAGTATTACAGCCTTTTTTAGAAACATGTTGTTTATGCAAGTACTTCAAAACTGAAAGGCTAAAAAAATTACCTTGAGACATAAAAGAAAATGGGATGTGAAAAAAATAGTTACCTTTACTTTTAGTCTCATATCGTGTTCTGCTCCTTCCATCTTTTGACCTACCTCTGTAAAGTACATTGAGATGATGTGTTCTTCTCTTCAAGGTTTCCATACACAGTATTACTTCTCTCTTCTCATGTCTTATGCCATACCTTCATTACCCGCAGCTTGCTTCTGTTACCCATTCTCAAAAATGTGTTCTTTTGTCTTCCCTCATTGTTTTCCTAACTTATCCTTCCTTTTTTTTCAGCCTGAATGTTTGTTTCTTCTTCCTCTCTCTCAGCCACTTCATTGGGCCAACAAGATCCTGAACATCCCCGAAGACCTTTGTCCCATGCTAAGAGCCGTACCTAAGATACTGGTATTTTCATGATGTTGGCTTTAGTTGTTCTGTGAAGCAGAAAGATTACTTCAGGTCTCCCCTAATCAAGCGGAAAATGGATGACATGAACGAGATGTGAAGAGCTCATTGGTAGCCCTTGGAGAAGTATTGCATTCAAACTTGACAAATTGCAGGGGATTTAGGGAGTGCATGATAGGGCAAGCAAATGGTCCTGCTTTCAGTAAAGTTATTCATCAGAACATTTGTCTTTTCAGGAAGACAGGTTATTTAGACAATAATTTGAGTATTGTGTATGTGCACAATTGTACAGTGTTAATTGCTATGCTTGCAAAAATCTATAATAAAGTAGCCAGTAAATCAAGAGTTAACTTCAACTCTGGCATTTCTAAAGCAAGCATCGTTTACGCCCCTTCCCCCTGAAATAGTGTGTTAACACATTTCATTACAAGATCATCTGTGCTTTATTTCACAGCATTCCTGCTCCATACAGTATCCAGAGAACAACCAATCAATATATTTTTTATCTTCTCTGTTCATTATGTGTACTAGACCCCTGTTTACTGGATGCTGTTTAAACCTTTCCCTGAAAACAGAATTTTGAGTAACCATCATGGGGATTTTCTGTAGTATTCAATGTTATAAGAACCAAAGTTTTAATAAACAATGATTTAATGTATTCTTGCAGGTATAATTTCTTCATGCTTCATGGGGAAACCAACGCATGAAGAAATTAAGGTCAAAAGTACCCACAAATTTTGCATGCCTATTTGAGACATACAAGACTTTACCTTTTAGAATATTTATCATTGATAAACCCCTAGTATTTAAGGCCAAGCCAAGAAGATATTTCTTATGTAATGAATGTCACAGATCATTGACTTCAGTGATTGTCCCTGTTCTAAGCCCAGAAATGGGTTTGCTTAAACCTGCTTTTCAGAAAGGTACCTAGATCTGATGTAAAAATTCCAAGAGGTGGGGAGACCATCGTTTCCCTTTGGTAGTTTGTTCCAGCAATTCAAGTTACCCTTACTCAACTAGATTAAAAATTCTTTCATATCCTGTATTTTCTGTCCATTTACCAGGGGACAATGAGAATCAGCAGCAACATAAAACTGTTCCATTCCTGGTGCTTGATTTACCTTGTTCAGAATTAGCACATGTATCTATGTAGATCTTTACTGAGTAAGCATGTCCTCAGGGATTTTTATAATCTTAACAGAATAAGCTCATTCACTACATGCCTTATTCTCTAGTGTTTTTGGTACTGGTATGGCTCTTTTCCATATCTTCTCTGGGTTTTTAACATCTTTACTAGCTTATTTTACTTTAGAATGTGGACACTGATGCATATGCATTTTTCTGTCTTTGCTTCTCAGTGTCATATAAAAAGTAAAATCAACTTAATTGCTTTGTGGAAATACTTATTGTTTTACCATGTATACACCAAAAACTTGTGTTTCCTCATTTTTTCCACAGCATTTATACTGTATTTTTGTATTGAAGTCACAGATTTTCAGAGACAATGCTTTTCAGAATACAGTTATGTTTCTGTAAGTATAACCTATGTTCACTGCTCTTAGACTGAGAGTTTAGCATTTGTTTCTCATAAAAATACACTTGATTTGAATATGCCTAGCTATCAAGTGGCCCAGAGCATTGTTTCATCATTATTTGCTTACTTCCTTTGTTGTTCATGGAGATTACTAGGCTTGTCTACCCAGTTCCATGTAATTGAAGGATACATTGACTAAGAGTATGCCTAGTGCTGATACCTGTGCAGCCTTACTGATATTCTGATATTAATCAGTGACAACTGCCTCTTGCAACGTGGGATTTTGGTGTTTTTTTAACTGTCAGACCATTCTGAATCCACTTCAGAAGTTCTTTTATGGTAGTGCATAGTGGTTTGGGATTTGGTTTTTTTCATTAGTCTGTGATGTCTGATGAGTCAAAGCCTCACAACTGTCTGTGCAACATCCATTTCTAATGTCATTAAAGAAGGAAATCAGATTCCTTTGGCAAGACCTGTTTTATACAAAAACATATAGACTCGGAGGAATCGTTCTTTCATTAAAATCTGTATTAATTGAATCCATTGTTTTTACTTGTTTGTCCCAGTTTTAATCCCACTAGTCTTTTTTTTTTAATATTGCCATGTTTTAGTGCTTTCCCAGTCTTTAGGAATGTCATAGAATTTTAAGATTGGTTAACAGAGATCTTCTGTAACAACCCTGTGGCATCTGAAGTGAAAATTGTCTGAAACCATAAGATCTGCTTGTGTCCATTAGTACCCTCACCTGCCCCCTAGCTCTAAGAACAGCACACGCTTCTCTCCATACTTCTCAGACTAGTAGCCAGCATAATAGCCAGTCTTTTTCAGACAAATTTGTATCAACTTTTTCTTAATCATCACTTTAGTTGTGAAAAGACAGAAATACAAATTTTTTTGACTGAGTAGCAGCAGCAACATCTAAAGATTGCCAGGCTTTTCACTCTGGATGAGGTTTGCATTTCAGAATGCATAACCATCTGTTATATACACACAGGTCAGAGAAGTACTGACATTGTACCAATACCCAAAACCACAGGCTAAATGCTGAAATCTGAAGTGGACACCAACCAAAAGATTATTTCTAATTACAAGAGCTTTGAAAGAGACTCATTCATTCATAGCCAGAGAAGCATTGTGACAATTTTGGGGGCAATGGGTAGCCTTAGAGCTGGCAGAGCAGGCTAGAATACACCCACAGATTAAAAAAATTAATTTAAAACATCATTTAGCTGAGAAGGGATCTGACAGAGCTCTACGAAGGATGTGAGGCAGAGGAGAAGAAAGCTATTCTTGCAGGAAGTCAGAGACCAGTTTGAATCCCAGAAGTACTGACTCATGAAGCCAAACAGTTAAATGACAGTATTTCCTAAGGAGGGAACTTCTGTTTAATCACAAGAGCCTTCAGTCATCACTGACAAAGTTATCTACATACATCCATTAAAAAGTTAAATGTGAGGTTGTTTCTTTTCTTCATCAGCTTTTTTTGATCGGCCTGTCAGTGTCATGGTATACAGTTCAAGATTCATCCTCACCTGCCTTTTCAATAAGATTAATAAGAAACTAACATTACAGAGGTGTCTATAACTACAAACTCCATGATAGATGAAAAAATGTGCTTTCTCCCAGTAAACTTTGCATTGGGGACAGAACAGATATAGTTATGTCTATAAGAAATGAAGCATTGTTTTAAGTAATTGGTTGTTTACACAATCAGGAAAGTGAATAAACTCTGTTTTTCTGTGACTTGGAACAATTCAAACCCTCAGAATAAATAAATTTGGTTTGGTTTGGTTTTCAAGTTAGGAGCACGCGTATGTGTATATGTGTAAACAAGGTTACATACAGAAATAGCCAAGTAAGTATGAATATAAGAGGTCAAAAATTTGAACTGGCTGCCCAAGGAAGTGGTTGAGTCACCATCCTTGGAGTTATTTAAAAGACATGTAGATGTGGTGCTTGGGGACGTGAATTAGTGGTGGCTTGGCAATGTTAGGTATATGGTTGAATTTGATTATCTTAAAGGTCTTTTCCAATGTAAACAATTCTGCATGATTCTGTGTAAAACATATCCCTCTTTGATTTCTAATAAACTGAAAAGTGCTTATTAATTCCACATAGACTATAGGTATATCATCCTGTTTTTTCTAAAGACAGACCAAGTTATATAAACACTCTGAGGATTTTTTTGCACTGCAATTTATGGCATAGATATTCCAAACTTGAAATTGACTTACTCCTTCACTGTTCTTCTCGTAATGAGAAATTCTTATTATCTGTATTTTTGCCAATGATGAACTTTTCCTTTATACCCTTACTCTTATCAGTTGGCATCACTTCAGAACTTCTGCTTCTTAGGATGTATGTGTACTTTTCTCTAGTATAGTTTTGTGACTTTATACTATGCATTTCTTTTATTTCCTTTGTACATGAAAAAAGGAGTTCTAATTTCACTTGGTTGTGAGGTCAGATATTTATTGTAGCCACCCTTAAAGGACTCCTCAGTTTCCTATAATATTTTTCTGTCCTTTTTTCTCCCAGGTTTGAAGTACTTCATATACTTGTTCTAGTGTTTCTGTGCATGTAAAGTTTCTGGTTGTTTTTTCCCCATATGGAATTCAGTCATTTTATTATCACTTATCTCTAAGGTATTTATCAATCTCTAGTGCAGTAATTAAAATCTCTTGTTCTATAATGAGTTTATTTACCTCATGCTTATAAATAGTGCATGGGTTTTGAAAGTGTGTAATACTAGTTTGTAATTGTCCACACAAGACTCAGAGAATACATGTCCTAAACTGAAGACCCCTGTAGTATCATTACTTTCCTTTCCAAAGATTATAGATACATGCTGAAGAAAAACTCACCCTATTCCATAGTTAATTTGCTCCCAGCAAGTCTTTTTTAATTTATGTTAGTTAACATATTGACCTCTACACACTCAAGAGCTCTGGTCCTGTGTTACTGATGCACTCTAAAAGGAATAATGTCACAGGGATTTTTTAAGGTATCCTGCTCCCTTACTGCCTGTCTTGTCCTTCCTGTTAATCAGTAATCTTAATATGCCAATTGTCCATCGTTTTTTAGTAGTGCTGGTTTTACAAATTTTATTCTCATCAATGAGCATTTCCTCTTGCTGTTTACCCAGATTCCTGGGATCAATACATAAACAATTGAAGAGATTCTTTTCATTATATTCTTTGCCACATTAGTTCAACTTGTTCATTAGTGTTGAATTTGAGCATGTGCCTCATTTGCCTTACAAATAACCTCCCCTTGTGTTGCTGATTTAATATCCTGGCTGCTCCAGCCAGTTTCCAACTGAGAAGATTAGCCTCCTACTTGTGTGGTGTGAGCTGTTCTGTTCATACAGTCCCTTCTTTCACTGATGTGCTGTTTCACGGATTGAAATCTGCTTCTATTCAGTCATGGAAGACAGGCAGAAAATGCTGGAAATAAACTTTCTCACTTGTGATAACTCTGGATGGCCACTTACATTTTAATTTTCCTCTTAATTGTTTTCAGTGCAGTTGAAGCATTCAGTAATTTCATCTGAGGTCTTATGTGGAGGCATTATACAGCATTTATGTTCTGTTTCCCATTGACTTCAGTTGCAGCTGTGAGTGCACAGTACGTCTGCAGATTAGACATGAGGGATTTATCTTGCACAGTCAGAAAAAGGATAATATACTATGAAGCCCTCTGAAAACTTTCAGTTAATTCATGCTAAGGTACTTTGACCAGAGGAAGGATAGATTCCATGACTGCTGAGCAGTATTCAGCTCCATTAAATGTGAAGCATATTTGCTCTGTTACTGTGATGCCACTCCAATGACTCCAACAAAAGAAACAGGAATAAACAGGTAACAGGTGCTTTCACTGGATAGCGATGATTCATGCCCAGGTGTCAGTCCATTCCATGCAAAAATTAGAAAGACGTTTGGAAAAAAAATGATGATTCACTTAAAAGTGGTATCAATGCATTTTACTGATAGTCTTACCTCTGGCATTTCCTAATATCTCTGCACTAGACTTCTTGTCCTTATTAATGTTTTGCCAAAAAGGGGTTCACTGACCCAGCTTTAGCTGCCACTGTCGGGGCTCCATTTATAGTCAATACAAAGAGAGGGACATATCATCACAAGACAGTTCTTCCTTAAAGATAAATGCAAAAGATAGGGGAAATGTTCTTTGGAAGTGCTTTGGAAGCAATAGGATTAGAGGAAAAGGCCTTAAGTTGCACCAGGGAAGGTTTGAACTTGATATTAGGAATAACTTCTTCACCTAAAGGGCTGTCAAGCATTGGAACAGGCTGTCCAGTGAAGCGTTAGTCACCATCCCTGGAGGTGTTTAAAAAGTGTAGATGTAGCAGTTAAAGACATGGTTTAGTGGTAGACTTGTCAGTGCTAGATTAAGGATTGGACTCAATGATCTTCAAGGTCTTTTCCAACCTAAATAATTCTGTGATTCAGTGATTCTATAGGCTTAGGGGTGTGTGGCTCTATACACCCATATATATACAGTGTTAACATGTAGCTGTACATAATATAGTGCTTCTCCTCTACTTGTACTAATTAAAAAACAATTCTTAAATCAAGCCTCGGGAGTGTTAAAGTTGCATTTCTGAACTGAACTACTGAATTTGGATTAGGTCTTAATTTGCCTCATTAGTTCTGTCTCCAGATCAACTTGGTAAAAGTGTGATATATATATATATAGCAATGATATGGAGGTGATTCTGGTTGGTAAAGATCAGCTCCTTCAACTTCAAATGAGCTGAGAACTTCTCAAGACATGGTATGTTTAATGGACATTTGTTAGAAGCTTGATAAAGCATTGAACAGCAAGAGGTTATCTGACTTGTGTCCTTCACTGTTTATAGTGAAACAGGGAAATCCAGGGTCATGTTTATTTTTTTCCTTAGTCAGTTGCTGATGATATCTACATTTTAGGATACATATTTAGGAGATCAGAATAACCTTGAGACAGTTTCCCTAGCATTGTCCTTCCCTTTCTTGTATATAACAATATTAAGTCATAATTGAACCTTCTTAACAAAATGTTCTTAATAAAATTAAATTCCTAAAATAATTGTTGGCATAGGAGATTTTTCTAATCAATATTCTTGATTTAATCTCTGTTCCTTAGTAACATTGCTTGTTTTCTTCCTGTGGAATAATAATTGCAAAATGTGTCTGTTAAAATTGTGTTGTAGGAAAGATTTTGAATTTTTAATTTGAATTATTGTATTTTTCTGCAAAATTTTGGAGATTTTTTTTAATACTAATTTGGTTCAGTGCAGTAGTAATGAAATAGCAAGATACTTCTGTTATCAAATATACTTTGAATTTGTCAGTCAATATTTACTTGCTGTGTTCTTTTTACTGAGTGATGAAATTTATACTTGCATGGTAGGTTTTGTTAGCAAGGTAGATACCAGTAGTTAGTTTCAGTGTTTGTAGCAACAAATACTTCAACCTAAATGTTAAATTACAATAATGATGATTATAGCTACTAGGAACCAGTTATTTCTGATTATAGTTCTCCAAAATATAAGAAGGTTCAAAAAAACCCTTAAAAATAATGTATCTGTAAAATAAATCTTTTTTAAGAGAGTAGGACAATCAAAGGGGTTTTTTAGTAACTCAGAAGACTGGTGACCTAGAAGTTAAAAAAAACATTGCTCATCATGAACTCTGAGCTAGCAGTTTGTCTAGGAGAAACACAAATTTTGTTTTGTATAAGAGTTTCAGAGAAACTGGTGATTCAGCTTCAGTCTGGTTGATGTAAAAAGTAAGGTATTTTGTGGAAGTTTATATATCACCTACATGCTGGATAAAATTCTCAGATTTTTTTCAGAATACCGCAATGCAGTACATTAAAAATGAATGTAAGTCTTATAATATGTTGTATTTTAAATTTGTGTCACATTGTGAAGCCTCAGCAGGCAGTCTGAGTATTAAATAGTGCTTCTTTGACTGCAGAAGTATCATTTTCCTGAAGCCTGAAAAGTTAATTAATCTTTGCAGGAAACAAGAAGTTCATTAGTTCTTGCCAACAGTGACAACTTGCTAGTGACTAGACCAGAAAGAAACTCCTTGTCCCTACTGAACTTATTGTAACAACTTCTATTGACTTCAGTGGGAGCAGCGTTGGGCCCTGTGTAATTAAGTCCAGTGAACTGTAAATAATCCTGTGACATAATTTTGACAGTTCATCTTTAATTATTTACATTTCATAAGTTATCAGTAACTTTTTGCTGGAAGATTTTATTTGATATTTGGGGAAAAAAACCCCGTGGCTTATTGATGGCATCTGCACTTAGCTGCTGTTAATATATTCCGAAGAGCTGGTATGAATTAGTACTTTCTTTCCCTTGATGAGGTGCAGCATAACTGGATTTCCATTTTTAAGAAATGCTGAAACTTCAGTGCATCTTCAAAAATTGTGAATGAAGCCATCTACCAATTTCACTAAAAAACAATACCTTTGGGGGCTGAATTTCCGTAATTTTGTGAGTATACTATTTTGGAGTATTTGATTTTAGCATGTGAAGTATTCAATTTATTAACTCTGATACTTGAATTAAATTTAAGGACTAACTTTTGTAGAGAACAGTTTAATTTTACTAGCTGCCAGGATTCTGGGCAAAGTGCAGAGCAATATTTTTATAAATGAAACAGTGATAATTTATAGTTTTTAATATAAAAATCAAAAGTTAGTCATACTAAAGAATACATTAAAAATGTTATTTGAAGAAACAAATCTTGATTTCTTAATATTTAACTTGTATTCTCAAAAATTTTTCGTGCTGCTTTGACTTCTAGCAGTGGTAGTGGTGGATAGTAAGATAGCAGTCCATCTCACTCCAAGGCTGTTGATAATGTAGTCATCTGAAACAGTTTATTCTGAACAGTGTCTTTAGGATGTAGTTCCTCCCTCCAAAGGGAGTGGTCTTTTGTTAGATTATGTAAATTGAGAAACTCATTCATTACCACTGCATTGCTAATTCCTGCCTTAACCTGCACAACCAGGAATCACACCTGCATTAGCAAACATGAGAAGCCACTGTTCCTGCGTTTGCTTTAGGTTCTTGGGGGAATTGAATGAAAGTAGATTCAAATCAGTGAGGGATTTGTTTGTCAAATTTTGCAAATCAAGGTGCAGAAAACAGAGTTTTACAAGCCCCATTCAGCAGCCCAAGGTATAAACTTGCTTCAGCTTTCAATATAATGTTCATACCTACTCTTTCAATCTTAATTTTGATTGATTACTTACCAGCAGAAGTTTATACTGAAATCTTTCCTTTGTCCTCTTTATCCTTTGCTCACCTTTTCATTCCTTCCGTGTCAATTATTAACACTGTGACGTTACTTGTTGCTGCAGTAACTTTATTTTGATGCAGCCATTGCCAGGTGAATTTTCTTGAGCACTTCATTGTCACATTTACAAAGATTTTATAAGATAACAGAGAAGTTTTGTTTTGGACAGCAGTCTTCAATGTTACATTCTCAGGAAACTGGCCTGTGCTGTCCCTAGATGTTTCATTTGGAAAAAAAAAAAAAATTACAAGGGGAAACACACTGTGTGTAGATTCCGGGTTGTGTATGGTAGGTTTGTTTAGAAAGGTAGATACCAAGACATTGAAATACATTGGATTAAATTCACTGGGACAGATTTGCCATGACCCAGCAGAGGTTCACAAGGGCCTCAGCAGACAGATTGTGTCCAATTAATTTTATTAATTCAGATCGGTTTAAGTCTAATTTTCAGCTAGGAAGTATTGCTGTAAATAGATGGTGAGTCCAGTGAAGCTGTGTGTTACCAGGTTGTGACTGTTGCAAGACACGAGACCGAAGTCCAGGTGCTTTCAGCTCTTTGACAGCGTGCCAGTGGCCACACATTACACACCCTTCTGCTCTCAGAGTAGAAGCTGGTGGTTAATTCTGCAGAGGTACAGTGTCAGTTCCCACCCTGGAACTGGACTTCCCAACTGCAGGATTTAGACAACGGAGAGTCTTGCTGCATAAATGCAGTTTGAAAGTTTCCTGGATATGTCTTGCCTTAGTTGAAACAATGTTGAGCCTCATTTTCGTCTTCAAAGCTCAAGTTCCTGCTTGCTTTGTGGTAGTTTCTGCCATGGAAACCCACGCAGAACACCAGCCCTGAAGAATTTCCTGATTTCTATCCTGAATTTAGTTAATAACTTTCCACATTGGATAAAACCTTTTTTCAGATCTTTTCCTAAGGCAGAGGAGCCCTGTACTGTCCATTGCTCAAATTAGTTCCTTGTTGGAACAGTCTAAATGTTAAGTTTCCGTTGACAGACCATAGCAGAGTGAGACCAAAACTAAACCGCTCTCCCCCTCTCTCCAGCTCCCCCTCCCTTCCAAACTCATTCATGGATGACAAACAAAATGCAAAGAGCCAAGTTTTTCCTTCCAGGGGAAAACCCAGTGTAACAGCCTGAAAACGCTGCAAGAGTAGAGAGAAGCAGCTGGAGAAATAAGGGAAGAATGAAAAGCAAATGAAAAACCATTGCCTAAAATTCCTCTCTTTCCCTTTTCCCATATTTTTTAGCATTCTTCTAGAAGTAGAAAACTGACAACTAGCCTCAAATTCTCTGTTTCTTCTATAGCGTGCTGTGAATTCTTGTTATGAGATATGAAGGAGTGTGTACAAGGATCAGTGTCAATTTTCTTGCTATAATGACATGATTTTTAATTTCTAATCTGGAATGGGAACAGACAAGTGTTTGTTTATTTGGGGTTTGGGGTTTTTTTTGCTTTATTTTAAAATAAAAATAATGTCTCCTGCAGTTTATCTTTCTTAAAACAGCTGCCATGGGAGTATGATACATTTTTACGCATCTCTGTTGTTGAAACATTTTGGCTAGTTGATTTCCTTACCTTTAAAATGCTGGTAGCTCCAGTTAATTGCCCCAGTGTGTGCTGATGGGCCCAAAACTGATTATCAGGCTTCCCCACATAAAGCTCAGAGAACAAGCTGCTTATGATGACCCAACAGAGACATAAGGGAGGTCTATGAAAGGGAGAGTATTCATCTAGCCTTAATCCTTGTTTTCAGTAAGGCAGTGTCTTTAAGTGCAGACTAATTGGTGAATAGACATGGTTGTAGATTCTTGTAGACATGTCTTTTGTTGGCTTGAGATGAACTGAGCAGCTAATAGAAATGGTTTAAAATCTCTGCTTTGCTTTTCTTTTAATGCGCTCTAATAGGGTGTGGAGATGAGAAAATATCGATCAAAGCAGGAGCAAAAGTAAATACAAACCATCCAACCACCTATGTTCATATATTCCATTCAGATATTAGCAGTTACACTTGTGGCTCCCATTCGTGGATGTTGGCCCCATGCTTCTAAAAGAACTGTTCATTTTATAACCTTTGACGCATATCAATATTAGAAAAACATTGTTTTCTTTCTCCCATTACAGTAATGTATTATACAAGCATTACTTTGCATTTAAATAGTATCTTAAAGTCATCAATCACGAAGTGATCAATCAAGATAAACATAGTTCTCTCATTTTAGTACTAGGGAAACTGAATTCCAAGAAGTGAAGTGAATTTCATTAAGAATTTATTACATGCTTGAGACTAGGACCTAAATCTCTAGAGGGATTGCCCCCCCTCTTTAATAATTTGTTTATCATGTCTTATTACATACTATATAATAAAATTGCTGATGGGTAGGGTTAACTATCTACACATCCAAAAAAAGTCATTTATGGTAAAATTTGAACACCAGGAAAGGCAAATGGAGAAGCCAAATTAATGATGAATGACATGTAGTCATAGTCACCTGAGAGAGAAAGCATTCCTTAAACATCACCAAGACATTTTAAAGATAGTAGGAGGGTTGAAAGCAAAACAAAACAGAGCAGTGTTATAGGTTTTTTTCCTGGCTGTATTTCCCCTAATATTTGCATATTGCTTGACCTTGACACAGTGCAGATAGTAAACAGACATAGCAACTTACTGTTCTACTCATTTTCTAAAATTAACCATAAATTCCAGTGATATTCAATAACAGTACCTTAGTTATTAAAGCTCATAACCTTTTTGCTGCCTTTATCACCTGTATTATTGATAGGAGATAATTACTGCAAAGCAGCTGGCTGTTGGTTTTAGAGAGCATCAATTGTTCTCCTGTCCCAGCTGTTGGCTAATAAGGACAGTCAACACATCTGTTTCAACAGCTGGTAATTAACAAAAGCCTAATTGCTGCAACTCTTTTAACAACAAATCTATGAAAGAGTAGGGATGTGGAGGAATATTATTTACTCTGTGCTCTGCACTTTCTGCGACCAGTTTCTTTTTTTCTTTTTTCTTTTTCTACTTTGAACACCACTGCCTTTGTCTGACACATTGAATGGCAGGAGAACACAATATGGTAATCCAGAGCTTAAGTTTTTCAGATCTTTGTTGGTGTTTCTTATTGCAACATTTCTTTGCTAAGTTGCAAGATAAAATGGATCAAAAGCATTTTGTGGAGTTTCATACAACAGCTGCAATCCACAGTAGTATGCCTGTGCAACAGGACTGCCGATCCAGCAGCCTCCAAAATAAAGTAATGGGTTTCCTCATTTGTACATGAGTTTAATAGCCCTGCACCGCTTCCCAAAAAAGGTGTCATCATTCTGAAAGTGGTGTTGATTTGAAGAATTCTATTACTGCTGTTTAGATCCTTTGCAAAATTTGTTGCACAAATAGTGTTTTTTCCTTCCTCTGATGAAACGTGGATATGTTGGTCAGTTTAAAAGTAAATGCCAGATAGCACCTTGAACTGCATAAATATCCCAACATTTTATTGTAACAGAATTGGAGAGGGTTCTGCCCAGTGCTTGACTAAATATCTAAATTTATAGTATCAGTCAGCAAACACAAAGTGAAAGATGTTTCTCTTAATTAGACTTATTCTATGTGTTATCTTTGTGTACAGCACATGTGTAATTGGAATACTCATCACTAAACAGAGAGAATGCATGTACATAAGTACAGGGAAATGTTAATCCCATTAAAGTCAACAGAGAACTTCCCTTGGCTTCATCAGGTCAGGATTTTCCCTGCAAAATTTTCTTAAAAACTGAAGACAAATTTGGCATTCATTAGGCTACCCATGAAAAGAAAGTGTTAAGTATTAATGGAACGATTGCCTGAAGTATTATCCAAGTCAGGCATGTATGGCAGGTTGTGTGAATGACTGAGTCAATAAAAATTTCTAAGAAGCAGCATTTAAAGTGGTATTCTGATGTGGTAAACCAATGATGAAAAATGGTTATTCTTTCCTAAAAGTTAGTCAAGATCACTTGATTAAACTTGTCTCACTAACATTTCTGTTGGCAAATATTTCTGTACACTGAGTTCTTAATTGTATGCTGGATACATTGAAGGGTATATAAGAAATTCTACCCAAGTGCTTGCCATTGGTAGAATAGATTGCATAATTAAAAATATTCTGGTATGACAAGTTTAGTTCAACAGGTGTTCAAATGAAGAAATGTATAATAGGTGCAGTGAAAAAGTATGAGATATGCTTTGAACAAATAAAAACTAAAGCACAGACTTAAATTCCAACTGTAAGACAGAAACACAGTAAAGTGTTTACTACCTCTGTTTATCAATATGTGCTTTTTGTACACAAGGTTCTTTGGTGATTTAAATGGTTTCTGTTGTCTTGAATATGTAAGAGGAAAGAAGTACACTTTCTTCATTAGATTAGACTGGAAAAATGCTGGAGCATTTGATAGTTGACAAAAATGTTTATCTTTTCAGAGGGTTATTTTGTTTCACTTTCAAGTTATGATTTTAAAGAAAGTTACTGTGGGTAATGTATCACTCTTCTCATTCCCTTCCTCTTCCTTCTTTTGAAGATTACAATAATCATCAGATATGCAGCAGCTGTCCTTTTTTTCCAATAGAAATGTAGTTGTGTATGATGAAACTGCAACAGAAACTTAGATGTGTTCTGCAACTATGCACCAAAACTTAGGTAGGAAGTGTAAAGAACTCTTTTGCCCAAGGCAAAGATCTAATAGGATCTAACTGAAAAGATGTGCAGTAGAAATATGATTACCTCATATAAAATATTATAAAGAGATTTTTTTTAGCAAGAAGGACCTTTAGTATTAGAATATACTTGTAAGTCCTTAGTGAAAGTAACTCACGTATATCAACAGATCTCATCTGGCAGTAGAGCATCTGTAACAATCCCTGGAGGCATCCTTTCCATGATGATTCAATAGGAAGGTGCCATCTGTTGAAGCCTCTCCTGTAGTTTTATCTTAAGACAGATGGTTCCTATAAAGATTTAAATGTACTTTCTCACGAGCACCTCATATCACACTTCTGACCTTAATTTTAAATCCTTAATGTGAGTTCTGTTTGAGTGGAAAACTTAGCAGTAAGATTGTGGAGAAAGCAATATTCAGGTAGTTGTTCTGGTTAAAATCAGCACCAGCTTTTCAGACTCAGTAGGACTGATCCCTTTTACACATCTAGAATTGCACAGACTCAGAGTGAAGCTGGTTTTAGTTATCTGTTGAAAATAATTTAAGATCTCATCACAGGTGACATGATGGTAGCTTGTTCACACTGCCTCAGAAATTCACAGTCAACCCCGTTGCACAAGTGGCTCAAGGTAGTGAAGCCTGCATCAAGCCTCAGGAGCAGGCATGCAGCTTTGACTTTTTACTAGAAGTGCCAGGCACACATTGACCCATCTGGAGAATGAGCCCAAATTGTCTCACTATATTGTCTGATAAGAACTTCAGATATCAAAGAAGTACGAACATGTTTGTCAGATTCAAAGCTGTTTTGAGAATGTCTTGGTAGTTAAGGTCTGTACATGTCAGTGGAGGGTGTATACTCTTATTCCTAGTTTTCCTGCTAACGGATACGTTTGTTCAGTAATGAGTTATTCTTTTCTTCAGTGTGACAGTTGCTGTTGAACTCAGCACTTTGATTCTCAGTTTCTTTGTGTACAAAAATACCAGATAAATCTGAGTGTGCGCACCTGCTAGTAATTCTAAGGTGAAGCTGACAAGGTGAAGTACTAAATACTAACTTGTGCTGTTCCCTGCATTTTCTTCCAAATCCTGGAATAGTTAAGGGCCTAAGTAGTGCCAGTTAAGTCATTGGGACAATTCACTTTTATAATCCTGTGCAGACTCATGGCTTTTATGGAAGATCTCTTTAATTCTGATAGTGGAATTACTCATGCATCCTTGGAGTGGAGCTGTGGGTAACACTCAGTGAACAGTCAAGAGTGCCTCAGCAGCCTTCTGGGATTGAGAGAAGCAAATTATCAGTCTAACTCATATGTAAGTCAAGTTGTTCAATCTTGGTCAAGTTTATTAAGCCCTTATTAGTTGACAAGACCAATTATCTGTACCTACTCTAGTAACTAAAACAGGGCATGGACTTGCACAGTGGTGTGCTGTCATCTATGCATTTTGTTAGAAAGCTCCCTGGCTCAGTTTTAAGCCACTCTCCCAGACAATGCCTTTGAATGATACTGTGTACCAGGGCCTGTTCCCCTAAAACAATCTGGTATTAATTGCCCTTCCTTTTAGGGGTGCACAGAAGAGAGCTTTTGATATGGTAACACAAGGCAGGTCACTTCAGTAGATCTCAAGACCAGCGGATGGTTTCTAGCTAGTTCTTTTTAGCAGTAGAGAGGTGACTGCAGTGGTCAGTTAGCGGAGCCTGAAAATATACCAGATGGAGAGTGCCAAAAGTGCACACAGTTTCTGGCTGCAGCACAAATAAAATACGTCTGGCTGTAACATGAACTTTCTTCTGTTCTTCTGCCAGTTCAGTTCCACCCCAAACTGGATTGGACACTTTTGGGGCTAAGGGGAAGACTGTTTTTATTGAATAGGGTCTTTGTTACTGCAAAGCTTCTGAGACAACATTACAACACTACCTTTTGGATCCTGTGCTGATGACTTGCTGCTTGTGACAGATACTGAATTGATATTGTAAGTGGCCAAAGTCACTTGCATGGACAACAAGTTTATCATGGGTGCTGACATTTGAAGTTTTCCCAGAGTGATCTGCCAGAAGGTCTCAGACACCACCCAGAAGGCTTCTACAGCTCACTCCAGCCTACAGAATTGTTTCCTTCTTGATTTCCCCTAGGGAGATTGCCAGTGAAGTTTGCTTATAAAGTGCAGTAGTCTTCACAGTGCATGTAAAGCAGTTCAGGTGTCTCACAGTTGAGAGAAATATGCCTCTTGTTAAAGTAGAACAGAGACATTTTTTTCTTGTAAGCTTTTGTTTGATAACCTGGTCTGCCTTAGCAGGGATGTGTCTGTTTTCTAGTCCAGCTACCTATGCAACTGTGAAGGAGGACAAAAGAAGGCTTCCTCAGATAAACAGTAAAGACCATGCCCAAAACAATATGCTTTATTTTTCCTTCAAATAAGACAAGTTTCTCTGTATTGTTGATGCCTTTCTGTTATTCATTTGAAATTGCATTTTTCCAATAGATTTTTAGATCAAAAACAAAGTGTGTCACCAAGGCCAAACCTGAATTATAGAACTTGAAGAAATGTGCTTTTTCCACATGCCCACAGCTGTAAGCAGACTTTAACCTGGAATGTAAAGGAATTAACTTACTTCTGCTATTTCCATATAAGTTCTAAAGCCATAGCTACTCTACAAAAATAACTGTTGTGAATGTTTTTTTTCTTCTCTATTAAAACAAAGTCTTCTTGATTGTTGTATTTTTATTTCTTTTCACAATATGCATCATGGTTTAGTTGTAAGACAAGTATCTATTTATCTGTATATGAACACCTAACTAGTTGCTATTTTAAAGGTCTCCCAGCTTATGTTCTTAAAAAAACCCTCCTACTAAAAGGTCATAATTTCTACACAATATTTTTTATGTGCAAACCCAATTCAGCTGTGAATGTGTATTTTGTAGCTGTCATCTTTGAAAGTTTTCAGGAGTATTTTTGTTGTCACTGAGATTATATCTTACCTGAAATAAGCTTTGCAGTATCCTTAGGTAGTTATCCATATGCACATAGTAGGTATATATTGTGGTACTCTGGGTTTTTTAACTATGTACTCACATAAATGGAAACCATAGATGAAATCTTGACCCTGGAAAGTAAATTACAGTTTTGGGTCAACATCACTGGGGCAGAATTTCAAATTAATCTTCCTCCCTCTATGAATCATTCTTTTCAATAAAATGGACCCATGTATTAGTCTCTCATACTCATCACATGTCTTGAGTTGTCCTTTGAATAGCTAATTTTTCCTGCAGTTTCAATATACAATATATTGCTTGGAAGAAGTATAGGATATTATGAAATAATATTGCAGATGATGAAGAAACTTTGTATCAACATCATATTTCAGGTAGATGAGTGAATTCTTAATTCTTACTGAAAATTATTATGAGCATTTCATATAGACATTTTCTTGCATAATGTGATTACAGACTGAATCTGCCTGTAGTATATGCTTGTTTGGGCACATATTAGGTGAAAGAGCAAACTGCTTGTCAAATACTGCTGGTGTTGTGTGCATCCCAGTGTGATGTGACCACGTAGTACAAGAATGAGACCATCACATCTCAGGCATGATGATTCAACTGATATTACTTTAAGATAATTAGTACCTATTATGTTTGCATTTATTGTAATAAAATGAACCGGGTATTTACCTAGTTTGGACAAAAATGCTATTGGATCTTTTAAATTTCTTCAACAGAGCACTAAAAAGCTATTTGGTGATTTTTTTTTTTTTTCCCCTGATTGCACAACCTGTATAAGATTTGTTGTGGCCAGTTGCTGTCATCCTAGTCACAAGAGTACCTCTCAGAAATTAACGGCAATACAAACCATGTTCATATGGTAAGAACATGTATTCTTACTGGGGAATTTGTTATTGTGATGAAGACAAGAGTCTGGACCTCAGCTGGTGGTGTCTTTTACAAAAGTCTTCTCAAAATGTCCCTGAAAGTATTGAATTAGGGATAGCACAAAGACTGAGTTAAGAATAGTGGCAATAAGGTAGACTTGCAGCACAACACTAATTGAAAATTACAATTTCATTTTCAAATAAAAGAGAGATTATGAAGACTTTCTTTGTAAAGTAACTGAAAAAGATACATCTAAAAAGCCAGTGTTAATGTACTTGGATTGTAAATGTGAAAACCCTGATTTCAGCTCCCTGATCCAAGTTGGGTGCCCTCAAACATTTTGATTGCTGAGCTGTGGAGTCTCCTTGTCATAGAATCATAGAACAACCGGGTTGGAAGACACCCACCGGATCATTGAGTCCAACCATTCCTATCAAACACTAAACCATGTCCCTTAGCACCTNCATGATGCATCTTGTTGTCTGGATCTGATTTGCACATACTTAACAATTTAATAAAAAATTATTGGTGCCAAGAGAGAGGACATAGGCAAGTGGAAGTCATTAGAAACATGAGTAATTCACGTGAGCTTAGAACAGGGAAGTATACTCACTGGTGGAAGTCTGCCGTGTCCAGAGTAAGTGTCTTGCTGCAAGAAAGTGCTAAATATTTATGCTAACACCAATTGAGGATGCCAGTTAAATTTAGGGCTAAACTTATTTTACTGTTAATATTCAAGAAAAATATGATTACACAACACAGGAAATGAGCAACACAAAATATGGAATAGTGCACATAAGACAAACAACTCTGTAAGATAATAACGTTCAGGATAATACAAACACTACAAGGCAATACACCTAAACATTATTACAAAATAAAAGAAATAATGATTAAGAGAGAAAAATACATCACCACTTGCCTTAATCAATATGTTACCATTATTCAGATCTGCAGTCGTCAGGGGTGCTCCAAGATAAAGTGGAGGTTTGGAGACTTTTCCCGAAAGTGGAAAAAACCCAGGCTAGAGCATCCTCTGATAAGTGAAGCCTCCAAAGACCACTGACATTGGCATCCAGCTTATATCCATTACCAACTGGCAAGTCAAGATGACTTGCAGTTTCTCTTTGTGCAGAAACATCTGGTGGAGCACCCTCCACCCAGTCAGGTCTGGGGCCTGGTCAGAGCCCAAAATGCAACGGGCTACATTTCCTAAAATATTTCTACTAGACATTTTGTCACCAGAGGGTTTCAAGAGTTAGTCGCTATCAGTAAAACTATCTCTACCATGTGAGGAGTTGAATCCTATTGTGTTAGTCCTTAAAGTGTCAGCAAAGAGTAAATTTCTACCTATTTTGTTAGTCCTTGAGTGGGCCAGAGCTCATCTTATAAATTAATCTTGGCCCAGGTCTCACCTAGGGCCTAGCACTTCAGTAAGTTAACACAAGAGCCTGGGAATCATTCTGCATCCAGAATGAATAGCCCAATCACATGGCTGGGGACAAGTTCTCTCTTCTGTCAGAAATTCAGCCTGACATTCCTAAGAACTATTTCAATCTAGACCAATGCATCTTGACAGGGCATTATTGTTCAGTGAAGCAATGCTTTTTATTAAAAAAAAAAAAGTTTCATTAACTGATATTTATTCTGACCAACAATAGTATTAGATTGTAGAGTAAAATCTTATTATAGTTAATTGTTTGATCCTGTTGCAAACTCATAAAGGTCATGTTTGCTGTTGAGATCCCATTCCTTTGTGCTCAGAGGGAATGTCAGCCTTGGCGTGGTTGTAGCAGTGCGTTGGGGGAAGGTGTAGTTTACAGTTTGTTAGAGTTCCCACCACTGCCACTGTTACTCTGAAATTCACACACAAAACCAACTGTCATCTGGTTCTTCAGGGTAGTTCTCTAGCTGTACTGATCCTCCACAGAAATACATATCCATCGGGGATCAGAAATACTGTTGCTTGATTTGCTCTAAGTTAGGATAGTTTTGGTAAAAACTATTTCCATTAGGAAAGGATGTGTTGAGAAACAAGTTTTCATGAAATTCTAATAATTTTAATTACTATTCCAAACTTTTCCAACTCAAGTTATCTTCCAGAAGTGTTATTTCGTAAATATTTGAAACAACATTCATAATTCAACAATTCAACATGAAGATTTAATTTTACTTTTAAAATTTGTATTTATTATTGTTAATTTTATGTTTCATGCTGTGTCAATAATTCATAGCATCTATCGTAGTATGGTTCTAATTTTCATTTTTAAAATTGTCATAGGCAGCTGGTATTTAAATGGAAGTTGAAACATTTTGTCTTAATTTCTAGGTCAGCCTGTCCCCTCTTTGCATTGTAATGGAACAGTTTGACATGTTAACACTTGTGCATTATTAGTGCTAGGCATTTTCATTCCCCTCATGTTAACTGGAGTCATCTTCTTGACCCTGAAATCCTCAGATCCCCTGATTAATAAGACAAGTGCTTGTATTCTTTTCTATATCAAAGTGTCACCTGCTTCTATTGTTGGTGGAACAGTTTGATATGTTGACATTTTGATATAGAAAATAAGATGAACTGTTGTAATCTGCACTAAGTAGCAGCTGCTAATGTAAAAATAACAGAATGTTTACAAGTTGGATGTCATAATGTGTCACAGCATGACCTGCTTTGTCATGCAGTATGTACTTCTCTTATTGACATGATGTGTAACCTGCAAAAGCATTAGAAATCATGTAACATTAAAATATTTCTTCAATGGTTTTAAAACATTTTTCCAGCCTTTTTTTCTTGCTTAGTCTTTCAAATTCAGAATGAAATAAACCTTTGTTCCTTCTCCCAGTCTTCTGCTGCCCTGAGAAGACACCTGACCTTTTACTGTCCATCTAGCCTGTAATATCAGCAGAAACGTACTTCTATCCCAGTAGAAATGAGGACAATTCTCAGTTGTCCATTTGTGGCTAAATTCTGTTTCAAACTTGAGATAACATAGGACCAATGGAACAGAAAGACATCTTATTGCTATCTTCCACATTTTATAGCCCTACTGTGTGTAAATCATTGAGTCCATAAATTGCAGAAATAACTTTTGAGACCCTCCAGACTTCTCATCCAGACTTCTTCTATTCCATAAGAATTTCCTGGGTCAGTAGAAAGAAAACGGTTGATAGCAAGTGTTAACTGAGCTAAGGAACACCTGTGTCTTAACAGGTATCTCAGTCCACATGGGAGAAAATGCTTACAGTTGGGAAGAGTGTCATTTCTAACTGAGTTAATAATAATCAATAGGAATAAAGTAAGAATAACTCTTCTACAAGAAAACTACTTATTAAGCAAGAAAGTTATATCATAGAAAACAGGAGAGATAGAGACAAATGAAAATTGCCAGAGGTTAAACTAAATTGGCTCTTGGAAAATAAATTAAAACAAACAGTAGTATAACAACTGAAATGAGAACAAGGAAAGAAGAAATGTGCCACCTCTCTTGAGAATGGCATGGTGATCAAAGATAATCTGGATTAGGTCTGAAAGTGTGATTTTTTTTTTTTCTTTCAGCATTGGGCAATGGTGATGTCAACTATGTCAACTTTGATAGGAACGGTTGGATTCAATGATCCGGTGGGTCTCTTCCAACCTGGTTGTTCTATGATTCTGTGATTCTGTGAACTAAGTGAATATATGGAAATGGAGTACATCATAGCTCTTCAATAGGTTGTTGTGCCCAGATTGAAATAATGGATGCTTTTTATCCCCAGTTCTGAAAGAGCTGGTACCTGAAATTGCAGGAATGATAACAAAGTTATTAAATAAAACCTATGAGGCTGTGCACAGTGTAATACAACAGGGTGCTAGCAGAGGCAGTACCTGTGTTTAGAAGGGCAAAAACCATAATTCTGACAATTGTAGACAATTTGTCTTAATTGTAAATAAATTTGGAAGAAAAAAGTTTTTAAAGCATGGATCCATCAACATTGAATTGAAGTACAACTTTGACCCAAGTAAAGTCATGCAAGAATTCTTCTTTAGCATGATAACTGGTTATTTAGACAGAGGAACTTGTGAAATACAAGTGACGTAGAAGGTTATAAGTAGTGCCATATGGAAAATTATTTATTACAGTGGAGAATGTGTAGTTTGTTATTCTACAAGCAGACACAAGCTTAATGTGGGAAATGCTACTTGCTGTTAACTGGGTTCACCTAGCATCTCTTGTTTGGAAAGATGGGCACATTGAGTTCATGTCTGTCTACAAAATGTCATGTACCCGTGAAGGAGATGAGGGATTAGGCAAAGGCAATAAGGAACTAGTTAGCAAAAAGGCAACAGCAAACAGCTTTGAAAGGAGAAATGTTAAGGTCCAAGGATTTCACTAGTGGAATTTCTCTCCAATTTCTCACCAATTAATGCTGAACCAGTTTTCTTTAAAGGTGTCATTGAAAACCATTGGCACGAAGAGCAACTGTGTACCAACAGAATTGCTTGATGACGCAGAGCGAGAAATGTCATTAATACAAAATGGAGATAGTACAAAGTAAGTTCAAGCTGTCTTGCAGAAAGATTAGAATGGCCTCAAGTACTGGAAAAATGAAGACAATGAGGTGGAATTCAGTGGTACCAAGTATATGTTACCATCAGTTCAGGCTTAATAAGCATTTCCACTGTTAGCTGGGCAACACCAATATGCAGGAAGAGAGAGAGAGAGATCAGAAGATGACAGGGAGCAAAAGGGGTGCAAGAATGTATCGGGTAAGATGTTTCCACCAGAGTTAGGACTTAGTGCTATCAGAGTACTGATAAGATGTGGATTTGAATTGATCGGAAGAATGGAGAGCCTGCTTACTGAGAGAGGTAACAGGAAAGCTTGGGGTTTAACCCATGGAAGGAAGGAAAAATATATACTCTATAAATGCACGAGGGAAAAAAAACACTAAAAAGGTAAAGCTACGAAGTTTTATTACTCAAGTTCATTGAATGTGGATTTTTCCTTCTGCTAGTTGTTGAAAATCATTATAAAAGCAATCTGTCACCCTCAGTGAGCCTGACAGCATAGGATGCTGTATGTTCTTACCTATTTCAATTTAAATTGAAGGTGCATATGTTTGGCCTAGAGGAACTAGGAAAAGATTAAAAAACTAGATTTACCCTCTATTTTCCTTTGCTTAAGTCTCGTATTTTTCCAGCCTTTGTGTTAGGAAAACACATAGTACTGTTCATTTAAATATTTTTAAACAAAACCAGCAAGTTCGGTAATGAGATTTTCTTAGTTGAGATCTAGCAATTCTGATGTCACAATTGGCTTTTGAATTCAGTTGGAAAATTCAAGTTTTCAACAAGTAACTGCTGAAATGCAAAAAGGGAGAAGTGTAGAAACAAGAATTCTCTTTTGCAGGAAAGCAAGGTGGGGAACAGGGAAGAAGGAAGGATCTATCCATGTTAAACTGAATATGAAAGCGTAGGAACTTGTGGGCAAAACAGAATTGTGAGAAAGAGACCATATTCCAGTGATCAGGCTACCCTCTCAGAATTAAAAAGGAACTTCACTGAGGGTGACCCCTATATCAAAGTGGTGAGTGACCTCACCTCTAAATTGACCTTTTTAGGAAAAACCTCCACCAGAGGAACCTGAATGTAGTTCTCTTTCTTCTTACTGCTCCTTCTTTCCCCTACCTTTGAAAAAAAAATTAACCAAAACCTGATCCATTTCTGTGGAGAGTTCTTGATTTTCACAGCTTGATGTTTTCCAAAGGAATCATTTTGTTAAAAACTTCCTGAGCAGCTATTGTTATTACTAGAGGTGAACTCATGTAGGATTTTTGCCATGTGCACAATGGATGGATTTTAATATACATTATAAGAGTTTTCCAAATGTTTTATAGTAGTGCAAGCAATTTAACTCCATGATGGGCATTTTTTTGCTTTCCTTCTCCTAGTAAAGGAAGGCAACTTTCTTTTGGGGGTATAATCGAGTCATTTATTTGCATTTACCACTCTACAGGCCTGTGTATGATGGGTTGTTTTATCCCATGGCTGCATGCTGTGCACAAAAATTCCTGTGCTTGAATTTTTGTTGGTCTCAGACACCTCCCTAGTATCAACTCCATTAAATGCTACTAAGGGGTTTAGCAAATATCTACTCTTCCCTTCAGTTTTTGTAGTTGGGGGGGGGGGTTGTTTGTTTCTTTGGAAGGGGGAGGGGGGGTATTGCTATATCTGAAGCATCTAATTCTGCTGTTATTTTTTAGTGGTGTAAATCCAGATGCACACTCAAATCAGTGCGGTTTTCTCTGTTGGAAAACTGACATAAACAAGATTCTTCAGACTGTAGTACCTCCTGACTTTTGTCCTGGAAAGCAAGTGGAATATAAGACGTATTTTTTATGATAGTTCTCCAAAGAGACTAGCTGTTAATCTCTCTGAGAGTAGGTGTGTCAGCTGCAAGTATTTCCTTCCAGTCTACCATTTCAATCACACTTCACAGTACGCTGAAAATTGGCAAGGATGTTAATTATTGGGCTCTAGAACAAACCACCTACTTTGATTCAAGCATGTTTTCCAATTTTAAAGAATGTTGTTTCACCTACAGAACAGTATAATTACAGAAAATAGCTTGGTTTGGCTAACATCCTTGTGTTCTGAGTTCTGCTTGCAAGGCAGCAAGCAGCACTGGGCAGGAGGCTTACCTGCAGAGGATTTTAACCACTTGTTGACAGGAGTGAGGACTTGCCAGCATTCAGTACATTGTTTTCAGTATCAGAAGCTCTAAACCACTGTCACTCAGAGGTTAAACATTAACATTTTCTGCTTTTAAACCTGAAGGAACCCATATAGGAACCCAATCCATATAGTAAGAAAGTTTGGTTTTATTCTCCAGGGAACTTCCTGTTAAAATTTGTGAATGTTCGTTAAAGCAGCAATTACAGCTGTGGGTTCTGTGCCCCAGCAATGCAAAACTCTGGGTGCATTATGACACTCTGAGCATCACAGTTCAGAGACTGGTTGTGGAGCTGCATTTGTGTAGTGCAGTGTTTAATAAAATTTGCCAGGAGTCAGCCATGTATCCAGGACACGATTAATCAACCAGCAGAATAAATTGCCCATAGATGACTGGGAGTTGACAGAAAAAAGGTAAAACACCTGCCTTGAAGACTTGCAGTCTTAACAGACAATCAGAAAACAGAAGTGGGGACCCTGTTTTAGAAGAGAGATTTTGAGACACACAGACAGAATTGTTCATGATTATATAGCTAGTCTGGCAGAACTAGAGACTGAGCTCTATGCATTTCCCTTTATATGTTCATAGCTCAGGTAACAGGTCTTCAATTTACCAAGAAACTTTTCCACAACACTGTCCTGAAGAGTTGGCAGAATCTGCAGTCAGCATTTCTCACACATATGCCTCTTGGCTTGGGGCCCTACAGTTTGTACAATTAATAACTTACACCATGAATTAAAAACATTGGAAAACAACCCATTGCTCAGGCTCATGTGTCAAAGAATAGCTGTGCAAGCCCAGTCTTATTTGTTGTTACAATAATGAATCATCCACTGATATTAAGATAATTTGTATGGTACCTGCACCCTCAAGGGAGTCCTGCAGTGCTATTGAAAGTGGACATTTAAAAATTGATGGTGATTAAGCTGTAGGGCTGTATTAAAAATGCATGAGTACTTATTTCTCCTGCCTCCTCTTTAACTGTGAGACCGTGTCAGGTCTGACCACCCGCCTGACCTTACAAGCTACATGCTGCGATTTCCATAATGGCTGTGAGTCAGCAATGGGAGAGGGAAACATCCGGGAGGACTGACAGGTGAGAGATGACAGTGGTTTCTCAGGGATTCCCTCACTCCACTAAACCACTAAACCAGATCCTGGGTAAGAATACCCAGATCCCAGAGCAAGCTGGCAATACCAGTCTCAGCAGACCCTGCAGCCTCATCACCTGCCACCACTCTGTGTGGATTATCCAGCAGCTCTCCTGCTGTCAACACCAGCCAGTGGCTCCCAGTGAAGGAACGACAGCTGGATAACCATGTGTAGACCAGGAGATGAGCTACAGTAGTTTGTGGCTGAGTCCCTTGCTTTACTCTCTATATGCTGGTCAACAGTTTTGCACTATAGGAATGTTATGTTGATATGTAATACATTTTGCTGAGAAATACTTGGCTGAGTTGAAGAGGTCTTACCTTAGCCATTCAAAGCATTTACCATATACTCAAAGGAAACCATTCATCATCCTGCTGGGAAAAAGAATTAGAAAAATACGCAATGCTAGAAGACAAAAGGATTTTTTTCATAATTAGGCATGTTACAAAGAAGTATAACTTTATACTGTAATTACAACAAAGCACAAATGAAATGAATGCATAAATCATTGTTATGCTTTCTAAGCAATACGGATATTCTGAATAAACTGCTTACCTTTTTTTTTAATTGTTTTTCAGGCAGACTTGATAGCCTTGCAACAAGAAAAAGAGGCTGCTCTTCAACAGTGTAAAAAATTAAAAGAAGAAATCCAGACACTGAGTGTTTATTACAGGTAAAATAATTAATACTAATCTAAATCAGTGACTCATAGGGGAAATTTTATGTACTGTGTTTGACTGTGAGTGAGGAAATGGCCTTATCAAATAGGTGTTTGTTGGAAATGTGAATACATCAATGAATCAAAACCTGTGTTTCTGCTTTACTGCTCACCAACGCTTTCTTTCAAATCAAAATCCTTTTCTTATAGCCTAAATATTCTATTAGTTTCTTCTCAGGGAAAGGGAAGGTTGCTGGCAGTTGCTCATATTAATGAAAAAGCTGTATTACAGTCATGAGTTCACTTTAAAACATGAGAACAAAAGCACCAGTTAACAGAAGTGCTTCTTTCTTCCCTGTTTTTTTGCACATAGCTAACTCAACATAGATTTTATAACAATAAAATCTGTAATTCTAAAAGATGTTTTCTTTTAAACCCCAACAAAATATATTTGTTTTAATTCCTTATGTTTTATGTAGAATGAGAGAAATAGCCGTTCTCTCATTAATTTAGGTGGGTTGCATTGAACATTTGCATGGATCAGTAGGTTTTAGTCCCTAAGGAAAAGCTCTGTGTGGTCCAGTGACGGAGTTAGGTTGTTTTGTGGAGTGATGTTGGGTTATAGCTCTCATTTCATCCTGACCTCCAGCATGAGAGGGGATTCAGAGTTGCCAGCAGGTTAAAGGCAGGAGAATTGGCATCAAAACAGCTGAAAATTGTGGATGTGAAGGCTGACTGTCTATGATGAGAGAGATGTGGGCTGCAGAGGTAAATAATAAATGTAGTGTGAATATTATGTTCATTAGAAATAAAGAGGACTAGTTATGACTAAATAGTATTTGCTGTAGCAGAGCTATGTATGTTTTCAGTGTTTCAGCATTTACAAGTGAAAAATACTCGGGTTTCTAGAGGGTTTTAGAGTTTCCCCTTCTCATTAAGTTTATTAAAACCTTGGAGGGAAGTTTCAAAAACAACTTTTGTTCCTAAATCTCATAGGCATTTATTTAAAGCCTGTTAATAGGGAATAGAAACCCCAACCAATTTGTGATTATTGCTTTTAATGAATTTGGTCAGCATTTACCGTGTGCACAAATTATGGTGTGATTTTTCAAGCCAGAAAGAATTTATTATAGTGCCCTTATTACTCACTTGAATGGGACTTGTAGAATAATCTAAAAAAAGAAATGCAATTTTTCTATTGATATTTCAGAAATTAGGAGTTTGCTTGTGTTGGTCTCTGTACACTGAAGGAGATTTTTCACTGACTTTTGAGTTATGGTTTTGAGATAGTGTGTCAAGTTTACACTGACATATATTTTTTAACCAATGCAGTAGACAATGGCCTCAGCTTAGTATTGTAAATGCTTTAGATCTCAGAAATGTTAATAATGATTTGTAGAAATCACTATTGAATATTCCATGTTGTTTACTTATGGCCCTTGGTTTGAACAGGCAAAATGTAATTATAGATTTGATGATGGTATTTTGGAAGATTTAGGGTGTGGAAATATCCCTTGGGGCAAGAACTACTGTATCACTAGTGAGTTATATACAGTTGCATAGTAGCTCAGAACATCAAAAATGGAAGATTTTATTTCTTATGTCATTGTTCTTAGAGGATGGATTTTTTTGTAATGGTTCTGAAGTGGACACACAGAAGCACAGAGTGACTGAGGTTTGCAGGGACATCTGGAGGTCAGGTCTCAAGCAGGCCCAGCCCAGTTGCTCAGGACCATGCCCAGGTCAGGTTTGAGACTCCACAACCTCTATAGAGTCACTGTCCAAGCATGCAGAAACGCAGCTAGGAAAGCCAAAAGCCACCTGGAGCTGGTGCCTTTTACACCCTCCACCGGGTTCAAGAAGGGTTCCTATAAATGCATAAGTAGCAAAGTTTGAAGTTTTGTACCTATCTTTTGCTTTGGTTAGAAATTAATTGAACCATTAGGAGAATACTTATCAACTTCTTATATGAACATCCACAGCTTTTGTCATGCAATACTGTGGCAGTACTTTGAACACATGCCAAATGAGGTATACTAAGCAAAGAATATATGACATTTGCATAAAGCTTTGGGGATTTTATCAGGCCAAGGGTTGGCTGGCCACAGTATTCATGAATGACAAAGTAGGGAGTACATTTACCAGACCGTCCCAAATGAGTGAAAATTTACTCATTGTTATGTATTTAGAGGCTAGTTAAGGAATGCTTGTATAGCTATCTTGGGTGGGCAGGTTTATGTCCTTTTGCTGCCTACCAAGCTATGGTAATCTCGAGTAAGCAGTGAGAGTGTTTTTCAAACAGCCTGTTTTAGACTGGTGTGGAAGTTTGGTGCTTTGATCCATGTGAGTTTTTGGAGTTTTTTGTCTTTTGGACTTCAGAACTCCCCAGTGAGCAAAACATAGGCTTCCACACATGCTTCACTCCTCATCTGAACTGTAATAAGGCAAGTTATTAAGCAGGGTGCACATTTCCTTCACCTACTGTTCTCTCATCACTTTGCCAGCTTCTCCCACCTTCTGTTGTCTCTGCAGTGCCAGCATGACAGCAGCTTGGGAATTTTGCCTCCATTTGGTGCCCTCTCCTCCTTCTGCTCTGAGATCTTCCTTTCTTTCACTTAGGAGAAACAAATCTAAGAAAAACAAATATTAGAGCCTAACATTAAAGTGTACAAGGCTAACATTAAAGTGTACAAATCCATGCCTTAACTCACAACCGCATTTTTAGGGGCTTGGTCATAACAGCAATGACTGTGCGCATATAATAACAATTGTTTAATGCATACATATGTAAACAGTAAAATTAAAATGTGTGTTTTAATACTCATCTGTCTTTCATTAACATAAATATAGTTCAGAAAAAGCCAAATATAATTTTATTATACAAAATCAAGGAAGATATATTTAGGCACAAAATATCTGTGTATGTGAACATGCAAATGTATGTATACACAGGCATGCACTAAGGAAGGAAACAAGTGGAGGGCTTCAGGGAAAAAAATCCCTTTTTTTGTCTCCTGGAGAAACCTTCCTGGTATCTAGAATACTGCATCCAGTTTTGGGTCTCTAGTAAAAGAAAGACATCTGTGAATTGCAGCAAGTTTCCAGAGGGCCATTTCCATCTGATTTTTGACCTTCTGAAAAGAACGCACATCCCAGAACAGTCCCAGCCTTCTTTAAAAGGAAAAAAGAAGTGAAAAGCAGTAAAAAGAGGGAGACTCTCTTTCAGATACAGAAGGAAGAGGAAGTTGGCTCCAAATAAACTTAATCAGATTCTCTGCTTCTGTTTGTTCTTGTGTAATGTCTCAAAAGGAAAATTGCATTTTCTGGATTGTAGCTCAAAAATACATATCAGAAATGTAAATTTGAATTTGCATAGCAGTTTGGAACAGTATCGATTTTCTAGTTTCTTTAAGTAATTGTTTGGACACATTGCTCATTAAGCTAGGGATTAATGCAAATCATATATCCTCAGTGATGAAAGAAAGCCATAATCACTCTTGAAGTATGTAGGAGTGTTAGTCCCACTACTTCTTTCTTACATAGCTCTGTTGTTTGAACATCATCACAAGTTTATTATTTGCATGTTTTTCAGTTACATGGTCTTTCATTTTCATAACCAATTTCCTTCTATTTAGATAATGCTTCATAAGTGTACTTCTACATCTTGAAAGGCTGACAAAGACATATGCTATTGCGTGCTGATTACTTTTAACATATTTAAAATGTTACAACTGAGTATGAGAAAAATATCTCTATATAGGGAAGTGTGTATATATGTTGCAATTTTTTTTTTTTTAAGTCAGAAATATTTCACTGAAAAGCTCTGGCACCAGGAACTTCCACAGGCAAATATTTTGAACAAATTCAAAAACCAAAAATTATGCCTCTAACAGATCAACCTCACTGCAATGGAAGATAGGAGAGCAAAACAAAAATACAGGGCTATCCTTACTTCAAAGTATGGTTTTGATAGCTTTCATGTTAGGGTTAGATGCAATGATGCTCCATTCAATAGAATTATTGTTTATGCTCCAACTGTGTAAGATATGTACATCAGTGTTAGTTCACACACCTTTGAATGAAGCTTCTCAGGATAAGAATTGATGTGTCCAGGCTCTGAGGTAAAATTTAGGGATGCTTTTAGTAAGTTTGAGTAGTTATTCCAATGACAGTTTAAGAGGCTCCATTGTGATCTAATAGAGTGCTCTATAAGCCATAGATTTGCCAGGTCTGATATTCATGGAGGGGAGGGACAGTGAAAAATTTTTTCCGAAAACTTTATCCAAAGGTTCTTCCAATTTGGTGTTGAAATGCTTGAGATGCTGAAGTAGCTGCAGGCTGGAAGTCACAATGGGAAGAAACTTACATTTATTGCACCTAATGAACAGACATTTGACAAATCTTGCCGTTTTAAAATGAAATTTACTTTAGAATTATTTCTTATTCTGAAATTGAAATGAAGTAGAGATCTGAAAAATCATAGTAACGTGGAGAGATGGAGTTCAATGGCAGATGCACATCATAGTCTTAGACAATGCACATTGCAGAGTAATTGGAATTTATACATTAGGACCAGGATGCAAGAAAAAGGTAGCTTGTTTCACAGTTTTGTGACAGTTTTCAATAATGAAATAAAAGAGTATCTTCAGTGAACCCCCCTGTAATAGTAAGTACTTTGACCTGAAATAAATATTTTTAGAATCAGGCATTCAGTCAATATGGGTAGTGTCTCCATCAGAACTGCAGGTTTGTTGCTTCCTAACCACTTGCATCACTTCTAAGAAGTAATAGACTGTTGAAGAAGTTCAATAAAACTTTAATCTAAAAGCTTCTAATGCTCCTGATGCTTCAATTAAATTTGACTTCATCTTGAAGTGACACAAGCAATTGGCCTAAATAACAATTCTTTTTATGATGTCCATATATTTTTTCCAACAAATTCTCTTGTAAAATGTTGTATAGGCTCAATTTATAGATATGAGAGAAAAGAGAATCAAGAGGTTTTTATTTCCTAAAATGAAGACTTACAAGCACAGGGACAAATTAATTTTTTTTATTTGGTTACAGTCTGAATCACACTATAACACAAGAAATAGACCAAAAAAAGCTGCTTTGCAAGGCATTATTTTGCAGTTCTGTTAAAAAGGCTGTTTCCTATTCAAAGCTCTGAATACAGTGATGCATGTTTAATTTACTTCCATTCTATAGTTTCATGTCTGATGGTATGGAATGTAACACTCAGATGATAACATTTCAACCACACTCCGTGGATTCTGTGCATGGATATATCCGGATGTAATTCTTGCTGTTAGATTGGTCCTCTCATTCCAGTTTTAAAGGCTATTAAATCCTCTAAATTATTCTACCTAACAAGTCAATATTCATCCTCTTCTTGTATTGTGTTGTTCACAGCCACTGCAATAGGAAGTCAGAATACCTCTGCCTAAATATTCAGTCTCCTGTTCTCTGACTGACCTCAAGTCAAACGTTCAGCCTCTTTGTTCTGCTGTCTCTGTCTTTTTCAGAGATTTCTCCAGTCCAGGTTTCTTTCAGTCAAACATGATGTGGAGCAGAAGATTGGTCTGCGCTAACATCAGCTTCCCAGTCTAAATGAACTGGAGCCCCTTTACAGTGGGATTAGTGAGGCTACAGGTACAGAGTGGCGATCTCAGTACTTCCTCTAAAGCAATAGCAGGACACCTTGAGCAGCTGCCCTTGCAGTTTACCTTGGAAAACCGGGCTTTTCATGGCTGTTCTTTTTCAGTTATGACTGTTGACTCATTTTCCTGCTCTTTTCATCCTATCTGCTTATTGCTGTTCTGGCAGTTGCTGTCATTGTTTTAGTATTAGTTTCCTTAAACATAACATGGTATAATTCCAGTCATTAAGAACAATGGCTGGATAATGATATCAGTGTAACCCTACTGTTCTTTTTGTAGAATGATTTTGGGGAGATCAGGGAGAAGACACCAGTTGTTTCCTCTGTCCTTGCAGCAGTGACTTCTATGTTATCCAAGAGTTTCAAGCACCTGACATCAAACATAAATCTTGAGCTAATTAAATTTCCCACTTCCAAACAGAGGAGAGATTCTCTTTTATATCAAATAGATGAGGCACTTGCATCTATTATAAGGTGGGAGACAGTGTGATGTGTCTACTTGTCAAGGAACCTAACCCACTGCAATTTGATACCACAAACAATGTTTCTTAGGAGACACTACAGTTTTTTTCTTTCATTATTAGAAAAAAAATCAGGTACTATGCAAACCATATTTCTTAGTTTATTCCCTACATATGAAGTTCCACCCATTTCTGTGGGAGATTTGGACATTCATGGAATGGAGATTTAGCCCTTGTTTGTGGTTTGTTTGCATTTTTTTAATGTACGTGCTTTCTTCCTATTTGTTTATTGAATTGAGTGCTGAAATTAATAAAAAATGGGTGGTGGGGATGGGAGTAATTGTCTCTCAAGTCAGATTGGTTAAAACCATACCTTCCATGAGCAACCAATGGAGGTTTCAGTTGATTTTAGTCAATTTGTGGGGATGAAGTATGCGAACAACCTGGTAATTTGGACAGGGTACTTAGAATCTGTGAGTTCAAGCTCCTCCTCTGTTATTGTGTCACTTTCCAGTGGTGATGCAGCCCAAAATAACCGCCATTTTAGGTTGGTGGGTCTTTCTCAGTCTATAGTCCCATAAGCATTTTCCCACTGATAAGACCCTCTCTCTTCTTTTCCTTTGTCTCCTTACTGCTTGTGCAATTGCAGCTCTTGTTAGTGTTACATGAGATAAATGCCCAGGGTTCAGCGGCTGCTTCACAAACTGAAACAGAGAGCTGAGGAGGAGGATCAGTTATCTGCTCTGCTTGGCAAAGAAGCTGCTGATGTTTTACTGGTGCTACTGAGATGGCTGTATTTCACAGTGTCTTGGTGCAGGTGTGTGGTGGAAGCAGCTCCCTATCTTGCTATCCTTGTTATCTGTATGTATTTCATAATTTATTGGATTCATTATTCTCTTCCCCAGCCCCATTCCTAGACTTCTTGTTCTGTATCCTGGAATTGATTATCGTGTCTCCTTCTGCACTTGCTGTACTTTCTAGCAATAATAAAAAGAGACTGATTTTATAAATCAGTGAATAGGCAACTTCCTTGGGAGTGTGGCAGACCAGACGTGCATCTGTACTCCAATTAATATTTGACCTTTTGCACAGAAGAGGGGTGGTAGAGAGAGTCCATTATATACCATAGGCTTGGTGTTTACAGTGCCAGTTTGGCAGGCAATAAAAAGGAAAAACGGAATCTGAACCTGGGCGAGCTGTCGAGGAGTGTACCTTTTTCTTTTTTTGCCTCCCAGAGGAATATCTTAGCCATAAGAATGCTCTCCAAGATTTCTCTGTGTTTCATTCATTTAGGGACATATAGAAGAAATACTTTTGAATGTTTCTCTTTGTGCCTTGACATGATTTTGAAAACTTTCCCAGCTCACCGGGAAAAAAAATTGTTATATGGAAAAACAATTTCATAGTCAGCTTTAGTGATTTATAAAAACTGTAAGAGAGAGGAAGCACTGGACTATCAGAGATCACAGGTGCCTGATTGAATAACAAGCTGCCCCATGCCATCCCTGCAACCAGCACAGAGGTGAATGTCGTACACTTAAATTGCCTTGTGCTGCTGTTGACTCAGGTGTGGATTGATCTCAACTACATTTAATGAAACCTTTGTGCCTAATGTTTCCAGGGCTGGCTCTTGGCCTTCAGAGGTGTCTTGTCAGTAGGAACCACTAAGCAGCAGGACTAAGGAGGAACATGGGCATCATGAATGTAGACCAAAGTGCCTAATGCATTCTGTGGTACAGTTTTGATCTATACTACGTACTGTGCTCATTCTGCTACTGCTTCTGTTATTGGATGTGTTATATTGGCAAACTTTATGAGGTTTTTAACATTTGTTGAGCACCAACCAATCACTGGTTGTGCCAAGCACTTTAAAGTTAGAAGCACTCCACAACTCCTTATATTGTATTTCAACAGACTTGAGCAGACTTCTTCCCTGCCTATTTGCTGTTGCAGGGTAAAAAGAACCAAAACACATACTTTATCATATACCACATACGTTGCTGTGATGGACCTGTTCAGATGAGTTTCTGTTCTTCTCAAAGAGCAGGAACTTATGTGATAGAAAGGAATTCCATATTGATATGGTCTCATGACTCTATACATGGGTGTGCTAGCTTTCTGTTAGCAGGTCTTCTTCACCTGACTGACTCTTTCTCTTTTACCTCTGCTCTTTGTGGGTTTGTGTTATGACATCCTTGGTTTCTCAGAGAGCTGAGAAGCATAGGAACTGTAGTTTTGTTCTGGTTTTTAGAATAAGTATGTAACTAGTGGTTTCTAGGAATTGGTTTTCTAATTTGTTAAAGCCTAATAAAATGGAGTTATTGGAAGGAAGGTTTAAATTTTCTGGAAGAACCATCTGCAAACAATTGACTGAGTGCTACCAATAGCTTGGAGTAGATTAGTGATACAAAGTATTCTAGTCCTGTAGAAATACTTGTAAAAATTAGGATGTCGAGATCAGTAGAGTTATTATGTAGTCTGTGTAATGTAAGGAAACTCAAAAGAAACACTGGAAAATCTGCAAAGAGCGTATGCAGGATTATAAAATCTGTTATCTGGTAGAAAGGTTTTGTAACCTGAGGCTACATACTTGATTCTGCCATTAAAATGCTGGGTGAATATAGATTAATCACGTCACTAAACTCTGCTTCAGCTGATTTGTATAAACTGAATAAGAAGTTTTACTGTTTTCCATGACACCTTCAGACATTCATGATTATGAAAATGCAGGTACTCCTACTATTAAACAAGGGAAGGAAAACAGACACAGGATAAGAAGCTACCATCTTTAGGGCAAGTTAAAGAAATACAGGAAAACTGTGTGTGTGTAGTAAGAGCTGTTTGAAAGACAAATGTTCCCATGAGAAGTTTGAAAAAAAATCTAAAACTGCAAAAAAAAATGTTATCTGCCCTATAAATATTGTATGAAAGGGAATTTCTTTTGTTATGAGTATGATATTAAAAATTGAGTAATAACATTGTTACGAGGAATACCATTTCTTTTTTGTTGATTTTTACAGGACATTTTTTATGTTAAAATGTCAATCTAATAATTAAAAAAATGTTCTTTTTGATGTGTTTCAGTTCAGTTCTCTTCAGCTGTAGAACTGAAACAAAATAGCATTTCAAGTTTAAATGTCAAGGTGAAAGGAAAATTTTCACTTAAAAATTCGCCATGGGAAGCCAACATTGATTTTTTGATGAATTTACACCTTCTAATTAAAAAAAATATATATTCTATTCGTGAGAAGATTTTCCACATGAACAATTTTCAGCCAATGCTAGATGTAACACTGCTTTTCTTACTTTGAGCTTAATACTGCTCATAGTGGTGTCAATGGAAAACTTCTGCTAGGAATTCACGTGGCAGGAAAAGTCCTTTGCCTGTTGCAGAACACAAGCCAGAAGACTTCCCATCTGTTGTGTTTGCAAAGAGAGTAGCAAAGACTGAGGTATTTTCTTTATTTGGTTGCTTTTTTAACTTAGAGCTTTTATTAAATTGCTACATGCATGTCATGCTGGTGTCTTTTACTGGAAATTTTTCCAGTTTTAGATTCTGTCCATGACCTGCTTTTCTAACTAATTTGGTAGAGACTCTGTGTTTTGGAAGCTCAAGATTTTTAACGTTGTGTCTAGCATTGCATAATGATAGGTTACTCATTTGGTAGGCATAATTCTTCCAGCATAGGTGTGAACGCTGTCATTTTTAGGAAGGGTAGGGGCTGACCTGGTAGATTCAGACACAGTTTTCCAGTGAAGAAGTGGGCCTGCTGGGATTTGCGCAATTCTGAGCCTCTCAAATATTTGATTAAAATGTAACATATTAGTAGCAGTTTGATTTTATAACCTACAGTTCATATGGTCATGACAGGAAAGAGACCTAGCACAGAGCACTTGGTTTTTTAATAAGACCAAGAAAGAAGGTGTGTATGCAGCAGAATGGAGCTGCTGTGCCACTAGCAGAGAAGCTTTTCTGGCTGTGAGTCTGGAAGGAAAATCCACAGAGGCAAAGAGGGGGTGGTCTATGCCAAGTGAATCATCAGTAGCAGATTTTCTCTGATAGCAAAGTTTAAATAAGCTCTTCCCCTACCTGAGCCGCTTCATGTTTTGATTTTGCCTTCTTTTCTGTTAACCTGTGTCATGTCAGTGATAAGAGTTAGAGCATGGCCACCCAAAAATGTTTTCATGAACAACACAGAAATGCTGTGTTTTTAAATTTTTTTCACCTTCTTCAGACTAGTACCTAGCCACACTTAGTATGACAGCTACTACATTTAAAAATACAGTATTGCAGTGTGTGATAGTAAAATTTTCTTCTGTAGCTGGTAACTAGTATCCTGAATGAGTGAAAGGGCCTAGTATCAAATGTCAGAAGAGAAACCTTGAAGTCCTGTAATCTCATGATTAACCCCCCTGAGGTTGCTGACAGCAGGAACAAATAAATTTATGGCCTGCCACACAGAATCCACCATTTCGTGTCTCCCGTCATCAAGAGAGCTATTTTTATGCAGATTTTGCCACTTTCTTAAGGATACTGCTTTCACTTTTGAGAGAAAGTTGTTGCTTCCAAGTTTTCAGGTTTAATAACATATTTCTGTACCATTCAGTAGACACCAGGATGAAAACACTGTTCACCACAAAATAAGCTTTGAGATGCCCACATTGTTTCAAAGTTAGTGTAGAAAATAATTATGGCAATTGTAGAAAATGTGTTCATAAATGTTAACATTACAGAAGATACAACTGCAAGGAATCTTTCTCTCTCTTTTTGGTGTAAATTTGTCTTTGGTGCTGGCAAAACTAGACTCATACATGCAAACAGTGTTTGCTCAAATGCTAATAGCCTAAACTATAAATACAGTATTTTGCTTGAGATTTGTTTGCTAGTCTTCTGTATCTTTTTTAAAAGAAACAAACAAAGTAGGAAAGTAGTGAAAAAAATGAGTGCTGTTTTGTCTTTTGTATTTTTCATATGTTGTGTATTTATTTTGTTCGTATTTCTGGTGCTTGCAGCAGGAAAAAAATCCTTTTATTTAATTTGTCTGTTCTTTTAAAATAACACAGTAAGAAAGAAGTGTTGGGTAGAAACAACGTGAAGTCACAGTTAGATATTACTGTTACAAGATAGGAGATGACAATGTTATCTTTTTAGTGTATCTGTTATCTGTAGTGTCATTAAACCTAATGATGTGCTAAATGATAAAAGCAGCATTATCACATCACAGGGCCTTGAATTGTCTTGAAATGGCCCTGCCTATATGTTCCCTTTGGCTTTTGGGAAACTATTTGGAGTCAGAAGAAGCTGCAGTTCAGAGTGCATTTATGTGATCAAAGCTCTTTAGACAGATGGCTGCTACTACAGAAATGATTAAAATATGTTCCAAGCAACATCAGTCTGTGGGCTTGGGGACTCAACCTTTCATTAGTCAATAAAGGGTCTTCAGTTCTTGAAAATGAAATCTTTAAAAGCTAATAAGGCTGCTGGTTTGCTCTGAGCTGTTTCTTTGGATTTGCAGTTGTGGATTGGACTTGGGCCAGTATCTGGTCCAATAATAGGAGGCTTTAAGAAAAAAATATCTGGTTACAAGAGGCCTCCCAGCAGATCTGCCTATTAAACAGGGTGGCAAAAATTTTCAGTCCTGGATGCATAAGTTTAGGCACCTGACTTTGCACTTTAAGAAGTTGGGAAGGGATCTGCAAGTGCCCCTTTGGAAAGTCAATAGCACTCTGTAGCATTGTTTAACTATAGGCACCAAAGCCTGATCATTTTGACCTGTTCTATTTTATTTTTAAGTCCTCATGAGTTGACCCAGGAGCATCAGGGTACTGTAGCCAAGGTCGTTAATCAAGCTTTCCAGAGTTGCTAAAAATCAATATTACCTGTAACATTCACAAGTGTTGTCAGTGGTTGCCAAATATGAATGTGCCGCGATAGAGTTTGGTGCTACAGCACAGCTGGGTTTATTCTCTCTCATTGACACTCAGCAAATGGAGGCTTGTACAAATGTGAAATGTCTGTAACCTCTGGATGTCTATGTGAAGGAAGCAGCAACAAATGTCTGTTTAATATGATATTAACAGATTTGAGCCTTTGGTAATACTGCTCTCACAATTTATAAACTTCTGAACTTGACATATTCTTGTCTCATAGACTCTTTCTGAACAAATCTCAAAATCTGAAGATATGTAAATTCTCTCAAAAGTGCCTCAAGATTTAGTCCACTGCTGGCTAAAAGAAAATAAATTTTAAAATATGTCAGACTTTTGACATACACCAAGAGAAGCAAAGCAAGTCATGGTGATCCCATTAGCTTAATGTGATCCCATTAGCCAAATTGTTCAGCCTGTGTTCTTTCACCTTGGGAACAGCTTTCATTCCTTTTGTCAGGACTTGATGGGGCCAGCAACTGAAATTCTTCTGCCTCCCACAGCATAGTTACTCAGTTTCTCTTTCCCATAGTATCCCTCTTAAGCCTGTGCGTCAGCTTGAACAACCAGTGAATTTTACTTGTTATAAACATAAAATCATAGAATCACAGAATGGTTTGGATTGGAAGGGACCTTAAAGATAACCTAATTCCACCCCATGTGGCATGGGCAGGGACACCTTCCACTAGAACAGACTCCTCAAGGCCCCATCCAACCTGGCCTTGAACACATCCAGAGTAGATGCATCCACAACTTCCCAGGGCAACCTGTTCCAGTGCCTCACCAACCTCATTGTGAAGAATTTCTTCTTAATATCTAGTCCAAATCTTCCCCCCTCCAATTTATAGCCATTCCCCCTCATCCTATCACTGCATACCCCTGTAAAAAGCCCTTCCCCATCATTCTTGTACATCCCTTTCAGGTACTGGAAGGCCACTATAAGATCTCCTCCAAGCCTTCTCTTCTCCAGGCTGAACAACCCCAACTCTTTCAGTGTGTCCTCATATTGGAGATGCTTCAACCCTCTGATCATCTTTGTCACCCTCCTCTGGCCCCGTTCCAATAGTTCCATATACTTCTTATGCTGAGGATTCCAGGGTCGTCTTTTCTACCCTTTTTAGAAATGGGCACAATGTTGCCCTTCTTCCAGTCACCAGGGACTTCTCCCTATTGCCATGACTTCTCAAATATCCTGGAGAGTGGTTGGCAACCACATCAGCCAATTCCCTCAGGACTCTGGGGTGCATCTCTTCAGGTCCCTTAGACTTATAAATGTTCAGGTTCCTCAGGTGGTCACAAACCTGATCCTCCACCATGGTGGAAGGCACTATACCCCCCCATCCCCTTCTTCTTGTCCACTGACCCAGTATGCAATATGTTACTGACTTTCCATGAATGTAAATCATATAAATCAGATTCTGGGTTCTGATTATTGTGGCAAGCTGATTTATCATTTTGTTTGTTGTGAAATATCTGGTTTGTGTGTCCCAAAGCTTTTCATCTGCCATCTAAACAATCCTGTCATCTACTCTGCTCTTACAAATTACTTTTGTACTGAGTCACATTCTCCCTGGCTCTAGGCATATTGCTCCAGGCGTAAGTTTTTCACCTCTGTTTTTCAGATTCCTGTGAACTAATTTTTTTCATCAGACAAAAACAAACACCTGAGTTTCCCCAGAGTAGGCCACACAAGACAAAAGTCTACACTAGAAGCTCAGGACATAGTGAACATGCCTGTTTCTCTTAGTGTTTCCATTTCTGGAGTTCCTTATGGACAGATATATTTACCTTGGGCTCGAGAGTTGTCCCATTGATTTAAGTGTGTTCTAAGTGGTCCTGTTGCTTTATTGCTGTTCTGCCTCCTAAAATTTAAGAAGTGGACCTTATCACCTAAATGAATTGGAACTTTGGGGTAAGGAGATCCATAAAGCTTTCATCAAAGTGTTTTAAGGCTTGATAGGTCATGAAGAAGTAGCACACTAGGAAAGGAGACTATAAAGAACAGATTCACAACGTCTTGAGAGCAGTCAGAATTTCACTCCTTAGGAATTATGTCTCTTTCTATGTCTCGTAAGGTACCACACTTAATAGTAATCACTTTTTCTGCTCTTCCAGGGAATCACATAAACCATCTTATCAAACAAGGAAGCATCCTAAATAGCCTATGTCACTTTTTCTTTGTTGGATCATTTTTCTGAGCTCTGCAGAACTTCTATTTCTAAAAATGCCACATAATGAGAAAGTGCTACTGAATGCTCCATCCATATACTCAGGCCTGATGTTTCCAGAGAACTGAGCAGGACTTAAAAAGCAACATGAGTCTGGAGAGGTGGATGATTTTTACGTGTTGCTGAAGAGCTTGGGGGGCTCCTGCTTTGAATACTCTGATTTGTCATTGTTTTAATCTGGAGTTGCAAATCCCTGAAACTTGTAAACACTAAGTTCTAAAGGTCTTTGTTTGGGGAGTGTAAATGAAAGACCTCTTTTGGAATTTTTTTTTTTTTTTTTTGCCTCTTGATTCCCTTAGCTCTAAAATGTGAATAGTGCTACTCATGCATTTTTTTTGAAAATACATTGGTTTAAGTTTTCATTATTAGATTCTTCTAGATGTTAAGTGGGGTAAACCTAAATTTATCACAGTAGCTATTGTATTGCAGCAGTCCTTCCGAAATGCAAGCACAGAACTGCATTTTCCAGACAAACCATACACTGTGAGTACCCCATTAATACATTTAATGTCTAATGACCAACTGTTTCTCCTGCTTCCTCTAAATTACTGTGAAGTTACTATTCTAAGGAAAGTAACTTTTTATTCTGGAGAAGACTGTGCCATTCATCGCTTCGAGTGAGAATGTAATCTCAAACAGTTCATAATATTTCTACTGCTAAAAGGCAGCAAGAATTTGGAAACCTTTGAAATAAGAATAAGACTCCAATAGAGGGAGAAAAGTATCTGCTTTCCAAGTAGGTATGTCCAGTTGTATTAGTTCAGGTGGATGTGGGGAGGACACCTTTCTTCAAATCAATGAATATATAAATAGCTTTGTAGAAATGTTGCAGTGTCCCTTCTTTCTGTTTGTAACAGTGCAGCTCTTTGTGATTAGGGGAAAAAACTGGTTTAACAACAGAGGTGTTGAGCCTGCCAAAGTTGATGGAGGTGAATTTGGAGAGCCATTTAATGTGGGACAACTAGACAGGAACAGAGAAGAATGTAAAATGAGTAGATCGCTGCAGATTTATGCTTGCCAGAACAAAACAGGCAAATTGTGAGTTTAAAAACCCTGAGTTTGCAGACTTAAGTGAAGTCGTGCCTTTAAAAAATTCGAGTATGATATTGGTATAATTATGTTTCTTTTGAACTATATGCTGGAGGAAGGTTAGAAGAATGTCGAACACTTAAAAATTATTTTTACTCAACTAATGCTTCCATAATGAACGTTAATACTGTTGACATTACTCATGGATTGAATGCAAGCAATTTAGACAATAGATAGTATCAGGTGCTAATAGATCAAACGTAATTACTCTTGAAATAATTTTACACAGTTTAGCAAAATTGTTTCAATTATTCACTGTGAAAGAAAACACCGAGAAAAAGTGAAAATGCTAAGCTTTCTCCTCTAGGGGCATTGTGTGCATTTCTGAGTCATATTTTTTTTCTTCATAGCAACCTTTCCTCTATAACAGCTTCCAGTGCAAGTCATTACAATTCTTTTTTGCATAAGATAGGTCATGTAAAGTTCAGTTGTAGGTGGGGCCACTGTGGCAGATTGGGGGACAGTCTTAATAGATCCGTTTCATTAATTAAGTCATGCATTTTTTTATTAACAAAACCTGTATGTCTGGTTTAGCCAGCTGGGAACCATTCTTATGGGTTGTTATCTTTGTCAGAAGGAATATTGTGAAAATAAGGAATTACTGTACACGCTTTAACTCCTGATTAAACAGAGGAATGACATCCTCTCACCCACTGTCCATGAAAAAATAACTTAGGGGCATATCATAGGCTTGATTCATAAGTTCTGATCTCACATATCTCATTAAGGTAAAAACTCTGTACATTGTGTTCAAATTTTACCCTGAAGGATTTGTGTCATACTAGTCCTGTGGTAATTGAGGTAAGCAAGGTTGAGGTCAGAATTTCCAGTATCTAAATTATTTGTTGTTTCTTTTCACTCTTGAAAAAGAGTAAAAACTTTTTCTTCTTGCCCCTCTTTTTCAATGTATAAAACAATATATTCTTAGATTCTTTCTCTTCTGCTATTCTGCTACAGAGATCAGGAGGAAGCAGTTAAGATTTCTAGGAAGATTTAGTTGTACTAGACACCCAGGACAATGTAAGCTCCTACTGATGACCGCACCTGTTAGCTTTTTGATGCAATAAATTCATGGCATTCTTCAGTAGGCTTTCTCCTGGTCCTCAGTGGGAAATGCTATTGACTTCCACTGTCATTAAAGAAGATTGAACTGGGAGGAGCTTTCTCCAAAGAAGACAGAGTAGCGCTGTGAATTTGTCCCTCACCCAAAGGAGTGGGAAGAAGGTTGGGTAACAAGACTCAAATTATCTGATTTATTTTTATTTTGCTTCTGAACTGTGTGGGATTTTAATGTTATCCAGGCTCATATAATACCACATTCTGGTTGCTTCAATCATATTCTTTAAATGGGAATAATACAGAGATTTGACTTCCATCCTAAGGTCTTGGTGGAGATGCAGAATTACTTATTCTTCTGTTTAGCTGTTCTTCCCTACTTGTTCTTGTTTTTACCAAGAGAGTCACATATTATAATACTTGTGCAGTTTTGACAGTAGAACGAGGACTATCATGATAAAATGGTTTAGTTTTGCCTGTTAAGTAATGTTACTGCTCCTGTCAGAGGAGAGTATAATGTCAATTGAATGTATATAAGTGCAGTAGGCAGCACTCATACTAAAAATTATCTTGTCCTGTTCAAAAAATAAATAAGGAATCAAGCAGTGTTGAATTCTGTGTTGGCTGGATTTCACAAGAGCTTTCATACTCATTCAGTTTCCTTCTCAGGTCCTGAGAAAATAATTAATTTTTTGGTTGAGTGCAACCAATACATTTCCTGCTCCAGAATCTCACATTTATCTGCTGATTATGGAGAAATGATATGCTGATAAAAATTAAAAGCTGCAGGTTTTCTTGTGAACTCCTGCTTCATAAAGTTGCAACTGCTGTTTTCCTCTTCACTCAAGCTAAATCGAAGTGCACAACAAAATTATTCTTTTGAAGATTTTATTTCAGTAACCTAGTGGCCAAAAAACATGAGTGCAAAAGAAGAGAGATGTGAGAGACTTAAAAGCTTTAGAATACAGAAATCAATTCAGCATCCATTTTCAGCCATTTCTCAACTCTTATGCTTTGGAGCTCTCTGTTCACTGATTTTTCTCCAGCAGTTGCCAGCCTGATCTCATTTCTCAAGAGGTACACAAGATTCAGCTTCTGGTGGGCCATATACAGCTGATGGCCCCTTTTGCCTAGGAGGAAGCCAAAACCAACATCTCAGGTGACATGGATCTTCAGCCTACAGTAGCTCGACAAAGCACAGGAGGCTGCTATTGGCTGCCAGCACCCTGTGGTGGCAATGATGGCTGAACCTGAAATGAGGATCAGAAACTGCCTCCTTGTGAGAAACTTGTGGTTTTTCATTAAGGCCCCACATCTGGATCTTTCTGCTGATGTTAGCCAGGCTGATATGTATTGTCGATATACATATACTGTTAATTAGCACTTTTGTGTCTTCCCAGAAACAATAATTTGCACTGAGACCTGAATCAAGATCAGGGCCTCAGGTGTCCCGATGTGACACATGTAGGTAATTACAAGCAATCCTGGGCCCTCAAAGCTTAGAATTTAAGGAAGACAAAAAGCAAGGGAAAGGAACTTTACTCCCAGTTTCAGCTTGGCAGGTTTGCATGTTGTGACTTGCTAAATGCCACACAGAAGAAGTGACATAGAAAAGAGAATTCAAGATTCTGATCCCCAGTCCACTAAATCATTCCCCCAGTGTGTGTCCTTGTTTCACGTTAAGGAGAATGGCCCAGACAAGTCTGCCGAATTGGTTCAGTAAGTATTAGTACAATAGGGAAGCAGACTTCCCCTATATTAAATTTCCCAGGCGTTCCCTTTATCGTTTAAGCCATCACTTTAACTGCCTTATTTCATAGCGCTTAACTGTCCAAGGAGCTGTATGATTTATATGAAAAAGGGTTTGGCAGCAGCAGCTAGGTAAGACTTGGTTTAGTGAGTAGCAATACATTGCCATTGTGTCATATACATGGCTTTCTGGAGGTTACTTGTTAAGTGTGTATCTGCATAGCAATCCCCAAACCAACTGCATTTTTGTGTGGGAGAAGCCGTGATAGCTTTGAAGCAGACATTAGAGGTACCTGTACCAGTGTGGAGGAAAACTTTCAGACTGCAGCACATGCAGTCCTCCTAGTGACTCCCTCGCCATTTCAGAGTGGCATGTGTTGCTGTGCACAGTACCGAGAGTGCAGGGAAACCATGTGCTAGGTATACTCATCTAGAGTTCATCAGTGTGCCTCACTTCTAGGTACACTGGTGACCACAGCTGGGCATGTGTTGGAGCACAGGACACCTTGTTTGCCTTTGGTCAGAGTTGCTTAATAATTTTCAGCAACACCTTTGATAAAAAACAGATAAAACTGTTCAAATACTCTCTGTTTTCTTTTCCTGGGACTGGGAAGAAGTATCCTCAAATTAAAAAACTTGATATATTCAATTTTATTTTTAAATAATTTGATGATTTCTCATCAGCTGAATAATTCAGCAAGAAATGACAAGAGGGCACAGCCCCATGTGAATTCCCTTCCCAGGTCAGTCACACTAATAATTTCTAGCTTTAGTGCTAACTCAGCTCATCCATGAGATCATCCCCCTCTCAAATTCCATATGTATTTGGTTATTCTGTCTTTGAAACATGTTTCTATTCTCTGTATTTCTTTTAATTGCCTTCTCCTGGAGAGACTCTTCTCCTCCATCTACTCATCTGGATGTTCCTGGCCATGCTGGAAAGCAGGGCTGGCTTCCAGCCCTGGGTCCAAGACAGCTTTGTCTCTTGCTTTTCTGGTTCAGTGGGGGAGTTAAGACAAGTGATCACATTTGCAAATCAAGAGAGTCATAAAATTCATGATCATGTCTGATTTATAAAGATAACATTGTACTAAGTACAAGATATTTTCTGAGGTTATTAGTAACAGACTTTCTTCAGCCAGTCATTCCTGAATGGTGCTATGCGCTTTACTGCTTGATTGATTTATAAACCTTTATGATTTTAATTTATACTGTTTTCATCAAAGACAATTACTAGTGATTTGAAAACTCCAGACTGTTCACTTTATCTGTGCCAGTGTCCTGTGATCTTTATTTTTGAAATCTATTAGATGGCATCAAAGGCACTAAAGAGGCCATTTAAACACTGGGGAAAAAATAATGCTTATACTTCTGGGAAAACATTTATGGTGATTCACATTTTGGAAACTGAAACACTATCAATGTTTTATTCCCAGATTATTTTCCAAGAAAAAGCTTGGATCCACTGCTGAATCAGTTTCTTCAAAATACCTAGGCTCATAGTGAAATTGGATCATGCAGAGAAGACTGAAATATTGTGCTGGGGAAGGAGGTCAGGAGACTCCTCCATACTCTGTCCTGTGACATTAGCACAGAGGCATGGAATAAGCTTATCTAAGTCTCTAAGGAGATGAGTAGGTCCTACCTAACTGTAGGATAGGGGTTACACACACTAGATGCTAAAGGATCAAGGGAAAAGTTTTTCTCTGGTTAGTGATCTAGATAAGCTGCTTTGCACAGAAATACAGAAAATTGAAAAAAAAAATCTCTATAAAACTCATTAACAGAGAATATATGCACTTGAAGTTGGGAATGCATGGGAACAAAGAGTCTGAGTCTCAGTATAACGATTGTTTTTCTCTGTGGTGGAAAGAGGGTAAAAATCCTTCGCTATCTTGATGTGAGTGAGAGCGAAGAATTTTACAGAAAGTGAAGCCTTGTAAGAAAATCTCAAATGTGCACTGGTATAACAGGTTTTGAGTGAGTCTGGTGCAGTATTTACTACTACAGTATAAAGGGCTGGGTTCCTTGATGTATATTTCGAGTTGGCATTTTATCAAGGAAATAAACTTTGATTTTTCTTTATTTTGTGACATGTGGATTAGAACTGCATTTTGTCTGTTCAAAGCCTTGATTTAAAAGCATTAAATCATTAAATTAAGGGCTTTTGCATAAGACTAATATTGTAACTGAACAAATTATTTATGCAGAGAGAAGCAAGATAAAGTTTCTTTCAAGAGTTCTTTAACATATCGGGTTGATAAGAGTCAAAACACCTTTACTGCCATTAAATATTTACCAAGACTTGGCTTTTGGAAGAGGGGCAGTTCAGTGCAGTATGTTTGGCTCCATGCAATGCTATTGATTAGCTATCAGAAGGACATAGTTAATGGGTAACTGGAGGTATTACAGAGTGCTCCACATTCTTGTCAGGTCTTTTCTCTGAAGATGACCTAAAATAAAGTCAGTTACAACTGGTGTTCACCCTGCGACAGATTGCACAAGCTCACCTACGGTATGAACAAAAGGTTCACAAGAATCAGTTGACCAGTGCTTAAGCAATCCTTTCTAGTAGTTGTTGTCATCACTCCTGGACTTTAGAACTGCACATGTTTACTTTTAATTAGAAAGAACACACACTTTACATCGCACGGTAGCTATCAGTATCGAATCAGAATTGATTTCCGCTCTCTTTCTCAAATGACTCTTTCCTTCAGACTAATTAAAAAAAAGCACATAACAAAATGACTCATATAAATTTTAAAGCAAAGTAAACACTATTCCCTGGAGACAAATAAAAGCCAACAGCAGACAGTCATTGTATTGAGCTTGTTTTCAGGTGATTCTGATGCCTGCATTATGATTTATACCAGTACTATCAGATTTATTTTATATAGATCTATATATGGATAAATATATGAAGTTCCCCTTTGCACCAAGTGGACACTTCACTAAGTGTTTCATTGTCCAGTGTTCGGGTTCTTACTTGTATCTGAATTATTGCAGTACTCACGTAAAATGAAAGTCAGAAGCCATTATCCTTACCAGTAAGAAGCTGCAAAGGAAACTAAAGGCACAAGCCAAATTAGCCTTAACTTCTTGCATAATTTCCAACATAAGTATCTCTTTTAGATTTTGTTAGTTAAGGAGGCAAATTTAAATTGAAGCTATAGTGACAGGAGATGTCATTTAAGGAGCCTTGCAGAAATGCCTGTCCTTTGAATGTTCACATTCTGTGTCATCAGGTAAGATTTCCATGGCTGGCATTTTTGAGAGTAAATGGTCAAGCCAGCAACCTGCTGTGTGCTGTCGGGTCCATGGGAGCTGAAGAGGTTGCAGTCTGGACCAGGCTGGTAGGTCAGTGTGTGGAGCTTAGGAGCTAATTCTGAATCACCTACTCAGAAGGCCTGATGTTCATCTATGTCATAATACACTGGTTTCCCTGTAACAGACTTTTCAGAAAGAAGCTCTTGGCAAGGATCATCAAATAAAAAAGGAATAAAGTAATGCATACTGCATCTATTTTCTACCTGGTTTAGTTGGTATGCCAGCAACTCTGTTATTTTAGTGCACAACCAGAGTTACTGCTTTCTTAATCAAGTTTAACTTCGAGGGAAAAGGTGTGTTGTTCTTAAAACTGATGTTGTCAAAAACATACGCAAAGTATAAAAAATAAATCACTATGACTCTCAGGACTATATGCTCCATCTCTTTTCCACCAGGTCTGTGTTTCTGCAAATCCCTGATAGAGGCAATTTCCCTGCTGGCTCAAAGCCAGAGTCTCTGGCTCTACACCACCCACGTACACACCCCTTCAGTGATCCATGTCATCCAAGTGGCCTCCAGCAGCCAGCAGAGAGGCAGAGGGGGCTGCCAGTTCAGCCTAAGGACTGAAAATGTGAAAATAACTCTTGCCTTTGAGCCAGCTGTGCCCCTCCTCCCTGCCTGCTGCCCAGTCAAACCAGGATCTGCTCCGTCCCAGCTGCGATGCTCATGCTTCCTGGGAAAAATGGCCAGGGTTTTGTGATACATGGTAAAATATGGAGCTGCTAGCACTATCTTAAACATCCTTTATATTCAAATACTGAGGTCAGCTTTGATGACTTGATGCCAGTTCTGTCTTCGATTAATAGATAAGGTCCCCTCTGTATTTGCAGTGTTACCTTGCAGTGTTACCTAAATGATCTATTACTGTAGGGAATAACTATAGTATTACAAATACTAAGTTAAAGTTATTTTGTTAACTAAAGCCATTGGCAAATATTTAAGAATGGCCAAGGCATATGAAATGGCAATAAAGAACAGAGACAAGATAGCAGAATTCTTTCTTGTAACTTCTAGTATGATAAAGTAAACATTGTATAAAACAATTTTTTAAAAATTTTGGATTAATTTTACTTAGAAGCAAGCCTTCATGGCTGGATAGTTGCACTCTGTGTATACTTAGGCTAGAATATGCTATTGTGAATATGCCAATTCCTTGTCAAAGCATGACAGGAACATTTTACAGCAAGTTTGGTTCTAGGAGTAACATACAGTCCAGTAAAATATGAAGAGTATCCACAATAGTTTCTGTAATATTGAAAACAGAGTCCCCTATTTTGCAGAAGAAATTTGAGAGCTTGTGACTGTGTCCTGTAAAAAATGCAGGTACGTGGTGGAACTATGATGTGTAACAGCTGTCAACATATATAAAGTAATACTCAGGATTAAAACATAAAATCCACAGTGGTCTCTTCTGTAAAGTCAGCTGCACTTTGTCAAAGAGTTGATGTATGTGTGAAAGAAAAGCTAATGCTAAGATATCATCTTCCAGATTCTAATTAATCAGAGATAATAAAGACCCCAGCTCTAGATGCATCATATGCTGAGGCAATTCAGGTGCATTTCTTAGCTACAAGCTTGCTGAAGGGGATTGTACCACAACTGCAAAAATCTCAAAATCGTTTCCTTCTGCTTGTCAGTATTGTGTCTTTTTTGCTCTATTTCAATTAAACATTATTAATCCAGGAACTATTATATTTTTATGGGGGTCCTGAATGGTTTGATGGCACGGTGAATGTGAGGAATGATAGGTGGTGCTGGATGTCGTGTGCACTTTGGTTTCATGTGACACTGTGCTGTCTGAGCAATTTGCCCAGTGGCTGCATGAAGTGAACTGGAAACATTTGATTACTATGCAACTCTGTAAATGAAGGGTTTGTAATGGAGGTATGGTTTCCAATTATTTGTTGTTGAGAGCATGTCTCAGCAGTCTTTCAACTTCAAGAAAGGCTCAGGTGATTAAATAGTATGCCCTGTGTTGTATTACCTCTCCTCAGCTAGTCACAGGGGAACAATGTGGGTAATGCAGTGGTCCTGAAGAGTGAAAATGAGGACCAAAAGAAAATGTTTGTGCTTGCCATCATCAGAAGACCATCTGGGTTTAGTTTGAAGTTCAGACCATTCTGCATCTAACAGCTCTTTCAACAGTGATGGGTGTCTTTTCAGTAGTGAAGTTCAGAGTACCTTGCAAAGCTGGTATTGTGATTGCTGTTTTTTAAAAATTAGGAGACTGAACGCCAAGGAACTAAAACATGTTTGCCTTTAATTTGTATTTGTTGAAAAATAGGAGTTCTAAGATGGTTGATAGTTCAAGCTTTCACTGTAGATAAAGAACCTGTGCTTGAATCATCTAGAGTTTGGACTGTTTGGGCCCTTGTACACGGCACTGGTTCCTGTAGGCTGTTTCAGGAAAGAAGGCTGAAACTTGGCCTACTGCTCACTGTGAATCCATATTCACATATAATTGAATTTGGATGGTATGGACATGCATTCTGTAATATCCTTAGGTTATAGCACCAACCACCACAGAGAAGAAAATGACTACTGAGCTTTGCTCAGCAAGTGCTTATCATTTGGTTTGGTGAGAGAATATACAATAAAGAGCATACCTGAGCTCATCCTGGGCCAAGATTTTGTGGGTATACCACACACAAGACAATGACACTCTGAGATGGACTGTGACAATGCAAAGAATATACTCTACATTACACACTACAGTTCACTATGGTTATAACATGGTCTATGGCCTGAGTCCACAAAGTCGAACACAGCTGCTGTCTTCAGTTAAATTAATAAGAGATGTTGTGGTGATTGTACTGAAGAGAAAACACAGTCTTCTTACTCTTATAATTGCAAAGGAAGCAAAGCTAGTAAAATATTTGTCTATGGTAGGGCAATGCCATCTAGTTACCAGTCTACCAGCTGTCAGGCTTCTGACTCACATGTAGTGCAAACTTGACCATTCTGTATCCTCTGCTTTACAGCAAAATATCAAAGTCCTCCTATGTCTTATGGGATTTTTTATTTAATAGTATCTTATTGCAGTGTTTCCTGAGAGCACCTTCGAGGCAGTATTATCAAGGTCTCAATCCTGCCTGGCCCTTGAGTGCACTCAACACTATGAAGGGACCCTCTTCAAAGCCATCCTGAGTGCAGGCTGAGGTCTGAGATGTCTCCAGAACTTGAGTGGCAGAAACATTTGTGGTGAAAACCAAGATCGGACATACATGTCTTTGGGAACATTGAATATGTTTATCATTGGGATGGTGGAGGAGTGAGGGGAGGGGTACAGAATGCTTGGATTTTGGTGATGTTTTTTGTTCTTTTTCTGAGGAAGATTTCTCTATGTTGTTCAGTAGTTGCTTCAGGCAGAAAATCTCCCATGTTGCAGCAAAGTAGGCCTGGCAGGGAGGGAAGTGTTATAAGAGCAGCAGTTCATACAGTTGATTTTCAGGCGAAGTCAAGTCCCTCTGGGAGTAGTTACAACATTTTTTAGCAGACTTGAAGCTGCTCTAACTTTGAGGGCTGAGGAAACCTCTTGATGTCTGCAGGATCTGCGTAAGTGACAAAGTGACATCATCACTTGTCACCTTTTCTTCTATCTGGATGCAGTTGAGCCCTTGAAGTTCTCAGCCCCAAGCTGGAGCAAGAAAGGGGCCATGCTGCTATAGTAAAGCAAAAGGCTTTCTATGAAGAATATGTGAATTACCTAAATCAAGGAACTGTTTAAATGCTTGTGTGACCCACTCTTCAGGCATGGAACTCCCATTTATGTTTTATCTATTTGAGTAAATATCTTTGAGACATTAATGAGGGAATTTAAAATTGATAAGTATGAAAAGGGACTAAGTAAAAGTATTTTAGCAAAGCACATATTGCTAGATGAAAATTGCTAAGTGGAAATCTAGCAATTGCATGCTTGTTCATACCCGTGGCAGGGGGGCTGGAACTAGATGATCTTTAAGGTCGCTTCCAGGGGACAGGACAAGGGGAAATGGCCTCAAGCTCCACAACGGGAGGTTCAGGCTGGACATTAGAAAAAAATATTTCACGGAAAGGGTCATTGGGCACTGGCAGAGGCTTCCCAGGGAGGGGATTGAGTCTCCTTCCCTGGAGGGGTTTAAGGGACGGGTGGACGAGGTGCTGAAGGACATGGGTTAGTGATTGATGGGAATGGTTGGACTCGATGATCTGGTGGGTCTCTTCCAACCTGGTGGTGATTCTATGATTCCAACACAAGCCATTCTATAATTCTGTGATCTGTCAACCACCATGCCTTTAGCTGGAGGAATCACACTGACGACAAAACATATACATGTCAGAACGTATTGATCATTCAGATGCCATTATTATGAGGTAAAATGTGTAATAGTGTATTGAATATTGTATTCTTCATGGCCAGTCTTTGAGAAGAAGCCCAGTTGTAGCCACAAAGGCTCAATATTTTAGAAAATAAATAAAATACTATATTTTTCATATATTCTGGGGAAAAAATTCTCAGCTGGCGTGAACAATTTAGAGTATTTAGGCTATCCTCTATTTGTTTGGGGTTTTTTATCAGGGACCCATATATTCACTGAATGCTTCATCTATCTTTTTTCTTTTAATCTTGTGCCAGTTGTTTAAGAAGTGGGCAGCAGTGATATTTTGGTAAACTGCTTTCAGCTTTATTTGCATACTTTTGTATTTTTCCATGGAGATCAGTGCTCAGCCATAGTGGAACTTCAGTTAGTAAATTTTATGTGTGACTGTTGAAGTAATTTTGTTTTAAATGAATCTGTTCTAGGGATTTTAATGTCCCTTTATAAATATTTATATTTTCAATATGTCTTCATTTAATTGGAAAGGTTCTTCACACTATTTTCAGACAACTGCAGGTAGTAGGCATAATGATATATCAGCACTCTGACCTTTTAGCTTCTGGATTTCTATTAGTTTCATCCAGATTTTGCTTGTCCATGTATATTATATTTTAGTTTGTATATGATTTTCCTCTGTGGGCTGCCAAAATTAAGGGTGTTTTCCATACAAACACATTAATAAACTGAAAAGGAAGAAAATATCCTACTGTGTGCTAGCAGCTGTCATGCAGACTGTGTCTTTAGTATTGTAAGCAGTGTGTACTGCTGCTGGAAATCTACACTGAAATAATGTTTGATATTTGCATGGTCATCATTCAGAGGGATGGTCTTGAGTCATATCCATCAATACAGCAACAGCTTCTTAAATTCATTAAGTTGTTTTGAGATTATTTCAATTACTTATCTAAAACCAAGGCTCATTCATGGCACTTCAGCATGAAATAGATGGTAAACATGTCCTTTTTGCCTGAGTAAAGACAAAACAGTGGATCAGAAAGGACCTTGCAAGAAATTATGGTGACCACTGTAGATATTGAAATGTCCTGTGATAAAACCCTGATGCTGACACGGTAACTATCTCTATCTACTACAGAGAAGCTATTTAAGACAGTGTATTCTAATACAGGTGTTACTAGCTTATTTTAACTGTCATCAAGAACTTCTTTAAGTTTCCTGTCACAAAAATAATAACCAAGGACCTTTAGCATTGGTTATCATGTGAAAATCATTCATATTTTTAAGTAAGCCGACTGATTTAATTATTTTAAATTTTGTATTGTAGCATTTTTATTCCTTTCATTATATTGAAAAATCTGCAATTTTGCAAATAAAACCACTGTAGTTGATGAGTCTGCTTGCTAAAAGAGTCCTATTTAATGGGAGTAAATATGATGTGAGTAACTTTCATTGGTTAATTCAACTTCATGTATATCAAAATAATACTTTTTTGCTATTGCTCAAAGGTGATCACAAAGATGCTAGAGCTGAAAAACATTACCTTTCCAGATTTTGTTGAATACTTTTTAAAGTTCTGATAGTTGTTGCATATTTCTAGAACATATTTGTGGAAACAGGATGTTCTTTTTGTTTTCTGTCACTTCTGAAATAACACTTTTTGATGCTAGTATATGTGGATCCATATATGATAATATTAAAAAAAAAATAAACTGAGTGTAGTATGTTTGCAGCTCAGCCTTAGACTGAAATTTAACGTGTATGCTTTGTTTTCCCAGCCTATACAAATCTTTGTCTGAAGGAATGAGTCTGAAGGACCAGCTTAACTGTACTTTCAGTACTTCTGAAGGTGGGCTGGAAGGCAAGGAGGACGTTGTGACCCTTACTTATCGCCAAATTGAAGATCTGGCAGCTCAGCTGCACCAGGCTCGGTCAGAGCAAAAGGACACAGAGCTGAAGCTCCAGAAAGCCCTGGAGGCTTCACAGGAGGCCAATGAAAAAGTTCAGAAGTAAGTCACTTGCCTTCTTTCAAGAAAAATTGCAGTTGAAAACCAAATTAAATGTTGTTTCTTCAGAAAAAGTCTTTTAATACAATTCCTTCTTTGTCAGCCACTCAGCTTGTTACCTGCTCAGTGTGAAGCCAATTATTTTAACAGTTTTATAGTAATACTCACGTCAGTGTGCCTGTCATTACTGTTATGGAAACTGTTTTTTATATGTGCAAGGCACAGAGAGTATTTCCATTGCCTACGAGTGGCTTTCACTGTGCTCTTACCCATGGCGATCCTGTTGCAACAGAGTATTTGCCTTTATAATTACATGGTAGAATATTAAGGTTTCTGTTGTCTGCTACACATCAGGCACATTCTATGCCATGGTAAATGCTGATGTGTTTCTTTAGGGTTGGCTTCAAAATCTCACTGAAACCAACAGGAGATCTCTGAATTGATGAACAGGGACTGTATTCTCTTTCCAATCATAAGATTCCCTGTTAAAAGGTTACTGAACTCCAAAACCTGAAGTTCACCTCTGCTGAAGTCCTTATTGTCATGATTTTTACTGCTAGCCTTCAGAAGTCTGATTGCTGGGACATAGGTGGACATGCAGATAGAGCCTCTTAACAGTACGGCACTTCTCATCTCTGTGTTACATTAATCAGCTGCAAAATAGCCTGCTCACATCCTTCCGTGGTGTTGATGCTAAACTGATGCAAATTTTCCAGTCAGTCCACATTTTCTTCAACTTCAATGTCTGCTGCATATTTCCAGACTAGCTAGAAATTGGCTTACAATGTATCTCAAGGACCTAACAAGAGTTCTTTCTGTTTGTTTTTTTTTAAAAGCTGTTGTGTTCTTCTATTAAAATATATATTTTATATTCCTAAATGTATATATAACCACAATACAGTTGAGATATGTATACATATAAATGAAAATTCATGGTTTTAATTATCTCTTTAAAACCTCCAGTGGTTGTTTGAAAATCATTTAAATCTCCGTTCTGAACTCTTAGTTATATTTGAAACTTCAGCAGGTACATGCTTGATAAAAATAAACCCATGAAAAATAATTGGAGTGTGTAGAAGAGAATATTGGCTAAACCTTTCTGTACACTGTTAAAGTTGTTATTTCATTTTATTTATAAACACTTACTAACCATAGATATCTAAGTGAAGGTTGGTTTTTGGGTTTTGTTGTTGTTTTGGTTTTTTTAATTGAAACAGCCTTGTTTAATCACTTATAGCTAGAGTGGCTAGAGTAGAAGTGCAGCCACAACCTGAATTAAAGCAGTACTGATGCACTGCTGTAGTTAAAAGAATGTGTGCAATTTGACATGCTCAACTACTTGGGAAAATTTTGGTCAGGTTAGTTTTCATTATTGCTAAGATCAGACCACTGAGCCTGTAGCGAAATTAAACAATTGGGCAAAGTCCTTTGATGACAATAGCGTGCCCTTTTTACCAAGATACTGTGGAAATGCTCTGTGCGTCTTCCCAGCACCCAGAGTCATCCACCCCCATCTTATAATTCAACCTGCAAACAGATTAAGCAGCTGAGTTTGTGGAAAGTGTGTTTACTTTGAGCTAAGAACCCTTGTGTGACACTATAGAGATTCCTCTGACACCTCTGGGAGAGCTACACAGACAGTTCGTACTCATCAGCAGGGAAACCGGGCTGAGAATTCCCAATTTCTTTGTAACCTCAACCGCTTCATACAAATCAGTGTTTGGCAATTAGGCAGGAACTCATTTGTTAGCTTAGCTTTTTATTTCAAAGATGTAGGATGTTCTACATTTCAAAAAGGAACTGACAATTTATAAACCTGTCAATGGAAAGGCTTCTTCATGTTAATTACAGTAGTATTAATTTTTAGCACTGTCTTAAGTGGATGCTTATTGCAATTTAAAATGTGCCACTACAGTTCATAGCCTAAATGGAGTTCTAAAACATATGTTTACTTGACTTCTTTTAAATGCTGAAGTTGAATTGAATTCTGACATATGAGGGAAGTGGTTTTAGCATCTATATAAAGTGTTTTCTCAGTATTATTTATTAAAATATCTAAATAATGTAGCAACAGTTAAAAATCAGAAGAGGAAAATAAGTATGAGCTTCAGTAAGAAAGAACATAATTTAAAAAATGTTGGAAAAGGATCCACTTAGTGTTGTACCACGTAATTTACTGGTGTTTACTATACCTTCTTTAATCTGTTCTGTGGCAACACTAAAGAATTCTTTAATGTCCTTAAAAACTTTTTTAAGATTTTGCATTCAGTGCCATACACAGAACTTGAAATAGAAATATAATTTCTCCACAGCATTACCATCATAGCAGCCATTTGTGTGTCCACCTGCAATTGTTGCTTTCTGTATGTGAAACTCAAGTCAGAATAGTAGTCTTGTTTTTATTGTCGGGACACAAAGTATCTAAAAATTTTCTGGATCCTATCCCACAAGAAAGAGCAGCTGTGAACCAGAAGTGGGGGTATATTGGAATCTGCCTATAGAGAACTTGGATATAGTAAAATTTATACTGTTTATACTGAAGCAGGGTGAAATCTCACATGTACTCGCTACAGTATGAGTTATAAATTGTCACTGTGTGTTCTTGCCTGTGAAGATCATTTGCCATCCTAGCAGGGGTGGTAGTGTATAACAGAAAATATTGATGCTCAGAGAGTGACCACACAGATTTAGCAGAATTTGTTTGAATCTGTTTTGATTTTGAAACCTTAACGAGATACACCTTAGACCTTTAAGAGAGCACTATTCTAGTTTATATAGCAAATTCACGGTTTAACTGTGTGGAGTATGTACAAATACATGTATGTGCACATATAACTCAGTACATATTTATTCAATAGGAATATGATGGTGCACATAATACTTAATTTTTTTAACCTATACTCTGTAGAATTAAGCTACATTTCTATATAATTTTCTATATTTGATTGTAACTTTTGGTATTTGATTAATGACTCTAATTCACGAGTGCAAAGAATTAGGACAGAGGCATAGAATTCACCAGGATTGTTGGCTTGACACCACAGGCTTCCACAAATTTGTCCTGCCTGAGAACCCAGGAGTTAGCTGGTGCAGCCACATCAGGGAAATGTGGCTGGCCTGGAGAAGGTGGCTGGACAAGCCTGCAAATTAATTAATGCCTCTTCTGGCAAAGAAAGCAAGACATTTTATAACTGTCCTTCCTTCTGGAACCTCTGGGATTGAGGAGTGGCTACTGATGTCAGTGAGATCAGAGGAGGTAATAATGTAACACCAAATCAATATGAGCCAATTGTCAGTAAAGGTTGAAGCCACTGGTTTTTTTCCAGGAAATGTTCTATTTTCCTGCAACTGCTTTGCAGCTGGAGTGAATTTTAATGCAATTTTTCTATTGAGGGCTTCTATTTTTTCTCACAGTTTAATGATTCCAGCTCAGTAAAGCATAGCTTTCTGCATATGAACATAGTCACACTTGCACACTCACACAACTGTGTACGGTGGCAGTGAAGGCAATGTGTGTAGAATTTCTATGTAATCCTCTAAAAGTAAACACAAATCCACAAAGTAATGGTGCAATGTTAAAATATATAAGTATGAAAATCAGCATAAACATCAAGAAATATACTGCTCATGCACTTTGTCAAGGTAGTTCTTGCTATGAACAAAGCAAATATCTAAATGACGTAAACCAAAAATTATTACTTTGTCCTTAATTGTTCATTAAAGGCAACTTTTTGTTTTGATTTTTGTTTTTTTCCATTTGAATAGGAAGTCAGGACAGTTACGGATTTGAATAAAATACGGCAGTGAATTGAAATTAAAAGAAATCTAAGCAATCTTCTTATTAATCAGATAGTTTTATAAAAGGAAATTACTATCTCTCATAAAAGACATACTATCCTTAGAAACATTTGCTTTATTTCTTAAGGTGTGATCTTTTTTGACCACCTAACTTTCATTGTTACTGAAACACAACCTTCTTTTGAGTAGTCCTGGATTTCCCTCCAGCATTTCTGAACATGCTTTCTCTGCGTTCATAGTTGTTCACTGAGTTTTGTTCCTTGACTGATGCTGATAAATAAGTCAAACAATGACACACAAAAATAAACAGGTTTTATCAGCATTTGACACAGCTGAAAAAGAATACAAAAATGGAAAGAAATAAGGAGCAAGTGTTTCTTAAGTGGTTAGAGTTGCCCTCTTCTGCAATTAAAGCTAATCTGCCTTTCGAGTACAGGAGATGTGTGTGTTTCACATCAATGTCCAAGACGTTCTCCAGTGCTGTCTGAGGATCTAATCTTTCCCAGAGTGATCCGAGCAGTGCAGTTCAAGAACAAGAATGAATATTTGAATAATCACACAACAATGTGAGGTGACCCTCCGACAGGGGACTGACCAGATACACATATGGATTTTGGGAAAATGCTCTGATGCTCTTTTTTAGCACAGCTGTGAGAAGAATGTGGCTAAAACCCAGTAGTCTTTCTGGAGTATAGCTGGCAAAGGAAACCATGAGGAGAAGATAATTTAACACATGAGTGTAAGAGAGTCCGCTTCATTGATGTGATCTGAGGGGAATGTCTAATGACTGGAAGAATCAAACTTGGCAATGAAAACACAAAGCTCTTTTCATCAATTCAAACGCAGACTCTAAAGCTGCAGATGGTTACCTCCAGCCTTGCCTATTCAGTGTGGGGTTGTATAAAATGGCACTTTGGTGAATACTAATAGATCAAAACAAAGATTTAATAACATAAAGATGTGGTGTTCATTTTTAAATGGGGATACAGGTCAGTGTCTCAGAAAAGAGTGAAATAAGTATCTTTATGTACTGGTCTAAAATCTCTGGAAATTTTTAACTGCAAACATGACATCTTTAGTGTGCAGATTGTATTCAGTACAGCACAGCTATGGAGGGAACAAGGTAAAAGCAAGATTTCTGAATTATTGTATTAACTGAGCCTCTTTGCAACATGCAAATACAAATGTTGTTAACTAGTTGTCTCCCTTTTAAAATCATACCTTCACATATAGGGTTGAATGCTTATATGCTTTCAGTCACTCCTTGTAGATGAGAATGGAGCTAGTTAATTAGAAATTGCAGAAAAAAGTACTGCACAAAAGAAACAAGTTTTACATTCACAGGAACTTAAAGCTATTTGTTTTTAAGAAACCACTTTAAGAAAGTCAGATAACTTGACTGGCTTTACTTAAAATTTTAGAGATACATTTATTTAATTTCCATATTTCAGAACTATAAATACAATTTAATGTCTGTCTTTATTAAGGTTTTATACTTAGATGCTTAGACTTCCCTATAAAAACTAGACTGCTTTTTTTGTGCTTACAAAACTATATTCAGGTGAATGTCAGATCAACACATTAACTGTTGGAGGCTAGGAGTGCAGCTTCATAGCTATTAATAGTTTCACTGGTTTGCGCTGGTAAATAATTTAGCAGATGTCAAAAGTGATTTTACTTCTAATGAAAACCACTGTGCTCCTTGCTTCTGCAAAGTTCTGCTGAGATTTTATAGTTGTTAATCTTTTAATATTGTTTAGGGAATGATATAATACCTGGCATTTTTAAATGTAGAGTAAGTTCTAGTGACTTGTTGAAGAAGTAGATGTAAAGCTAATTTCCTAGTTATAGCCAACTGGCTTAGCTTAGTCTCGCTGACTTGCATTCATTTGTCCCAGTTAAGGATATGACGTGTAGTTTATTGAGAAGTAGATGCTAGTAGGTACATTCAAAAGAGGAGCAAGTGAGGGCAAAGTGCTAAGAATATTTTACTTGCTGTAGCAAGCCACAGAAATCAATAGTTACAAGGTTTGTATGGAAGGAAATGGGGACTTGAGGAAGAAAACTCTTGTAGCAGTCTAAGATACCAATGAAAATTAGCAATAGTTCTGGACTTCCAGAACTGGATCAAAAGTTATTAAGGGAGATTCAACATGGAAAAACTGCTTGATGAGGATTGATATGCTGACTACCTCATACAACAATTAAAAGCAGATTATAACCTCCACAGGGCCCATAACAGATACACAATCTCCACAAGTGGGGTTTTATGGTGTTTAGGAAAGCCAGACTAGCCAGATGGAAGGTTCCCAGACATGCAAAACTACCACATACCTTGAGGAATTCTGCAGAGTGCAGCAGAGCTGATGCAAAGTTTCTTTGGCATGCACGATATGAATAGGAACATGAGAAAGAATGAAACACAATATCTAGTAGCAATCACATCATATCATATGTGAATATATTGCTATTCACCAGGGTAGCAATAACAGGCAGTATGAATTTATTTGATCTAGGGAAAACAGGTTTGGAAGTAGCCTGCTTCAGGAATTTAGTGAGGAATTAAGACAAATTGAAATGTGTGATCTAACCAAAAGCAGTACAGAGAAGGGTCAGAATTTATTTAAATACTTGGAATTCTGTGCCAATGCCAATGACTCCTGTCAGAAAAATTCCCCTCAGACTGCACTAATATGTATAATGAAATTATTAATTAAGAAGTGTTGTAGAGATACCTGTTTATTGTAATAAAAGAATTGAGTAAGCCAGTGAGGTTATGTACCACCTCAGAGAAATTCAACATACAGAGTGAAATCAGTTTTATGGGTCTGGAGGAAATAAAATATTGAACCAGTATTGAAATATAAGGTGAGCTGAATGAATTCAGTCACTAATGGTATATTCCCTGGACTACTGTAGGTATACTGCATTTCTCTATCACTAGGCAGATATTGTTTCCCCTGGTAAGGCTAACTTATTACTCATTCTGTGCAAAACAAAATATATCTCTTTTGCAAAACTGTAATGAAATGTGTTTTCCACATTGGATTATATTGTCTTTAGTGGATGACACTTCACTTACTAGTTTTTGAATTGTGCACTCAGTGTTACAGTCCAGGTAAAATTTGCAGGCTATAATGGAGGGAGTGCTTGGTAACTTAGTGTGACAAATACTGGTAGCTTTCTAGCCCAAAGAAGAGAAAGCTTGGGTTCGCATGAGCAGAAAAATTCTGACTGAAAAAAACCCAAAATAATCAACTTTTTATCTTTTCTACCTGAATTTCCTGGAGACCTAAATGGAGAAACACATGCTGAACCAGAGTGATGCATGCCAATTGCACCAATATCCACTCAGAGCAGCATGACCACAGACATTAATTTTCAAAAGTTTCCTTGGCACCTATGCCCTTCTACCCCAGTTTTCTAAGCGGTTGTTTGGAAGCAGGAGTACTTCCCCAGGATGTGATGGAATGGAGCTGAGTTGCCTCCATCTGAGATCTTGGTTCATATCTCCTGTATGTCTTTTCACCACATGGGTTAGGTCTGGATGCTTTCTATCCCTGCACTTGAAAAAGGACTGTATATCAGAAAATAATTCAAGATTCTCTGATCAGAGAGTAGAGAATAGGCTACTACTCATCTCTGAGGAGCAAGATGTGGTTCTGATACTTTCCTTTATGGCATTTTCTTAGTTTTATCTGATGCTTATTGAACATGAATACGGAGCCACTATCAGAAAATCTATTTTCCAGGTGAGCACTCTAGATCACCACCCACAGAATGATGCCTTCAGGTCTAATAACACTTCAGTTGTTTCTTCTGTAGAAACTCTTAGCTTCAGAAAGAGAAGTAGAGAAGACTCGTCAGCCCTGGCATGTACAGCTGTTGTGAGAAGTGGCAGATGTGGGTTAAAACCAAGTTTTCCTTAGCTTGGCTAAATGCTTTTTCTGCTAGTCAATATAATTTCTATACTCGTTTTTTAAAAGGAGTAGTGGAAGCACTGTTGTTATCTTTGTCAACTGAAAAGAATCAAATAATCTCAGGTTAGTTTTAGAGAAGGGCGGCTTGAGGACCTCTGGACAGCTTGGAGCAAGACATTTAAACTGAGGTCTTGAGATTTGCAGGGCAAAAAAAGAACAAAAATAGCTATTTGGCTTGTTTAGGAATAATCTTCTCCTTAAACTGCTTGCTGCAAATCAGATCCCAAGGTGTTGCCGTGCTCTCTGTGCAGTCTGGAGGAGGAATGCACCAGTGCAGGGCACACATGTGCAGGTCCCGTTCCTAATACCAGAGTCCTGAAAGACAGATTAGATGATGTTCAGAATTTTTGCTGCTGAGACCCTTTGTAGTGCTAATGATTCATAATATCTTTTGGTATCTTGTTTTCATTTGACGATGGCCCTTAACAGAGCAGTTTGTCATATCAGTACCAAAAGTCTCATATTGCTATAATGTGTAATATTGCCAGAGCAGATTATGGGGCATCATTCTCATGGATATTTTGGATATCATAAATTATAGTGAGAACTTTAGCAGCTGACAGTTTATCATCAATGCCAGGATTATGCTCAGTTGCATACTTAACAGAATTAAGACAAAAAATTCTAACCAAAGGGAATGAAGGATAAGGGCTTCCTGCATTCTTTGCACACCCAAGATACCCACTGGCTGTGGGGAGTTTCACATGGGTGAAGAATACAAAACTGAGCATACAGTCTAAGTGAAGTATTTATTTTCTTTGTGTAGCTATGGTTTACATTTGCTTAACCTCAATAAATTGTGGATTGCAATGCAGATATTGTTTTCTTAAAGTATGTGTAGTTACAATATAAACACAAATATTTATCATCATTTGAATATTCATCTTCTCAGCCTTTCACGAAAATATAAGCAGGTCTGAAACTTCATTCTCTCAAACACTAAAATGTATTCTATGAAAGTCAAATGTTTTCAGAGTCAACATAATCTCAGCATCCCAGTTTTTGACCTGTGTGTTCATTTACAGTTTGCTTATAACTGCTTCACAGAAATGGAAGTTTGTAGATTACAACATGGTTTTATTGATTTATCAGTAGCAAAATACACTAAGTATACTCAGTAAACTGGATCAGCTAGCTCTTGGGCTTGTATTGTATAATATCAACTTGTTGTGGAATACTTCAGAACAAAATCGGAGTGTTGGCATAGTTAACATGAATGGTGTAAACCAGACTTAGAAAGACTAATATTTAGTAAGGCCAATAACACAAACAAATTAGATTTTGAAGTTGTTTGCCCAATAGGAAGAAGCTTGCTGGCACAGTATTTGTAAGCTTAACTGTTCTATGTTAACTGTTCTATGACAAATTATTCAATAACTTTGAAAAGCAAAGATTTGCAGATTTATTGCTCCTTGAAGAAAAGCAAGAAAACATTTTTCTCAGATTTTGGGTTTTTTTCCAAGATGATAAAATGAATGTCACAGCAAATAATCATTTACTTTAATACTTTATATCCAAATAAAATAAGTCCACAGCATGTACATTGCCGTTACTAAATAGTATTTGATTTGTTTGCAAAAGTCATTTATTTGTGGCTTGGCTGAAGGAATAAAAATAAATTTGCGGTTCTTCTGTTAATACTCATACTGTTTCTTAACATATGCAAAAGATTGACTGCTGTAAATGTATATGCAGAAGCTCAACAAGAAACCTCAGACTTTCTGAAGCTTCTGAATTACATATCTTTTAAAGAATCGCTGCAACAGTTCTTTACAGCAACAAATAGAAATAACTGGCTAGCCCACCAAGTTGTTTAATTTTAAGCAAACTTTAACATTTAATTTTTTTCTTGCTTAGAATTAAGTGTACCTTTACTAAACCAAAGGCTAGTTCTCCAAGGAAAAGAGTACAGTTTATGTTTCTAATCTAATACTGCATCATTAATTAATATACAGATTTTTCGTAAGGCTTTTTTTAAGCAATATTTTGTAGAAAGACATCATCAATTGTGTTTATTGGTATGAGAGCTAACAACAGCTTTAATGCCATCATTGGCACTCTTCTATTGGTAAGTAGCTTGGCTTTCCCATTCTGCATTTTGCTGTATGTGATGGGGATATAAGGATATCGATCGAAACACTGAGTTGTTGGAAGGTGTAAATATTTAGAACCAAATTTTATCATGGTAGGTTGTAGAATTTTTAGCCATAGAAGTATCAGAATTCAGCCTTTGGGTGAAACAAATTGCAGGTATTGGAGAGCAGTGTAATAAAATAACTATATTTAGCATTTTATTCTTAGCTTTTTATTCTGTCCACCTCTTATCACCTCAGTGTTCTGTTTTATAAGATAATCTTATAAACTATTAGAAAGATGTAACAGATGAGCACCTGCATCTGGTAAAAGGTGCATCCCTAAGTGGTGAACTCAACACAAGGATAAAACATTTTACTCTGTGCTTTGAAGAATTTATTGAATCTTGATATAAAGCCAAATTTTTAAGTGTTCATCAGCAGATATTAAAAGCTTTTCTTCCTACAATCAGTCCCATTCATGTCACTATCAGGCAGAATTGCCACCAAGGTCTGAGTCTGCAAGCTCACTAGTTCAGAGGAATTAAAGCTGTCTGCAAAATGAGCTAAAGGTCCATGGCTTTTCTCCTTTGTCAACCCTGTTCTGGAATTCATTCATCTCCAAAGAGCAGGAGGGGAAGCTCATTTCCAGTCTGATGACAAGAACATGGAGCTAAATAAGCCCAGAAAGCCAATGAAAAAAAAAATCTCAAGTGAATTATCTTGCTAGAAGGGTACAGAAGACTTCTGGAGACAGTCTGTCTACCAGCTACTGGAGAAAGGTTACTGAAGCTTAGAATCATGGAGGCTTCTTTTTACCTTAATGGCCTTAAATGACTGAAAACTTAGTAAAAAGCCTATGAAGTATTTTAAGGAACACTACCACAGGTAGAGGATACTTTGATCTGTGATGCTAAGTCTCAACTGATAGTTTAATGAGCACTTAGACATCTTTTCTGGTGTCATCCTTGCATAGAGGACCCTGTTGTAACATCATCATAACAGACAAGCTCCGTGCTGATAACATCTATCTATGTTATATTGCAAACATTAAGAGGAGGAAAAAAGGTTTCACCCAAGGATTTTTGTTGTTGTTGTTAGTCCATGACTGAAGGAAGACTGCTCTTATTTTTTTCTAGAAAATACTTTTCAGAAGTATGACTGAGTGTAAGTCACCCTGAAACCAAACGAAGTCTGTGGGCACCGTTGGATCACACCAGAAGAGTAGGGAGTTCACCTCCCTGAGCCTGTCACAAAAGACTTGCCAAGTGGGACCTTAATTAAATGCTTTCCTCTTAAATCCAAATCCATTTCTGTTGTTACTTGATCTCTGAGTGACATCATAGAAGACGTTCCAGCTTGGGTGATATCCCATCAGTTATGCTAGGAAGGAAAACCTATTGAAATAACTCAAACCTAACTAAAAACATTATTTTTAATGTAAAGTGGAAGGATTTTCTTTCCACAAACTCCAGATTACTCTTGATCACAAGAATAGGAGCTGTCTAGAGCCAGCAAGTCTGCATCAAGTTTTGTAAAATATTTGTGAAATCAAGAAAAAAACTCATGTTTTCTTTACTGTTGAAGATTTCAAGATGAGTCTGCCAAAGTTGTGCCCTGATGGGATATATTTGGGAACAGTCTGAGTAGTACCTCAGTATTTGTGATTTACAAACTCTTTGTAAACAGAGTTCTTTGACCAGAACATGCCCAGAAGGGGTGAACTGCCTTGGAATATGCAGCTAAAGGTTCAGACCTGGCATTACAAGGATGACTTCTTTGAAGCATTGAGAAAGGTGTCATGCAGTGGTATCAGACTGGTTTTTTTGAAGTTTAGAGTCTCTTAGTAACCCCATTCTTTACAGGTCCTTGAATGGGTATCAGTCTGCTACTCCAGTATTTTATGAAGAATCCTATCTAACCATCTGTTTTGGGCAGATTTGAAATAATATTTTATTTATATATCAATTTCTGACATTATTTTTAAATATTCCTGAAAAGGGATTTAGAACAAAACCTAAATCCTCTAAAAATTAGGTTCTTTATCCATGTCCTGAAATAGATCTCAGCTGGGTATAGAATAAGAGAACTGGCTAGTTGTTACCAGTTGACATGACCCAAAGCATAGTTTGAGAGGCTTAGAGAGGTGGGATCTATATCCAACAATTTTAGGTCTAATTCTGCAGGTGTTTGTGCTTACACTTTTTTTCTTTTCAATGTGCATGAGGAACCCCGTTTAGCTCAATACTATTTATATTTACAATTAAACATGAAAAAAAATGTTTGGGAGTTTTTTTCAGTTTTCTTGTTTGGTTGACCTTCAGTAAGTCATTTCACTTCTCTGCACACTGTTTTGCCACATGCAAGATGTACATAATGCAAAATAGATCTGATGTCTGCTTTTTGGACAATTTACATAGTAGTTCTGACCATCCTTCCATGTTGTGAGCATTCAGAGTAAAGAATATTTGCTTTTCTGAGTTTATATTGCTCTCAAGAAGAAGATGTGTAACAGTTAAGAGAGAGAATAAGCTTGCCTATGATTCATGGTGCTCTAATGATACCAGGCATCAATATCAATGGGCAGGTCTAGGGTTCATTAGTTAATAGGAAGAAATCTTTTTTGTTCTTCAAATCAATAAATGCTGTGACAGGATACTTTCTGTAAGGAAGATATATAAGCATAAGGTAAAACTGCTAGCTTTTTCTAAGCAAATGACAGAGACTTACAAGTAGTATTTGGCAAGAAAATCCAGGAGACCCTTGCCTATTATTATTCGCATGAAGTTTGTGGAAATGCTATCACTGTAAAGAGTAGGTTTCAATGTCAATATTTCTCCTATGAAAGAGACTAGCTGTGACCCTAAATGAGTGGAAGCAGTAACTGTGAGTGCTAAAGGTAATTCATGCTTATAGAAGGAGGTATATAAAATGGGGTTTTTTTCACAAATAGAAATAGTAAATGCATAAAATTTGCATATAAGATGTTAGACACAGGCAGGAGTAATTAGGTGAAATTCTGTAATCTGGTTAAATAATCTGATCAGTATCATTTTGCCACGATATGCCAAGATAGCCTCTACTTCCATTCTTTGTTAATTTTTTAACCCTTTAATGTCAGTCACATGCTCAGGTATGAATGGTCCATCCAATAGTAAGAGTGTCTGCCTGGTCTAAATGTAAAGCATTTAATTCTCAATTTAGTGAAACACAGATGAGGTTATAGCATAGTGGTTTCATGGTTTATTTTTCTTTCTCACAAGCTCATTTATTTTACGTAATCAGTATATGCTGTCCTTAGAAGCCATTTGAAAGCAAAGGAGCAGTACCTTTCATGAGGTGGCATTAAATCCAGCATAGATGAAAAGTCCTGATTCTGTGTTATCCAGTGCTGTGTACAGGATCTATATCAATGCAAAGTAGGGTAAATGCTGTCAAAATAGACCAACTGTGTTTACCACTCACTTTTCCTGCTGCCTAGTGATGGTACAAGGTGAATAGTAATGCTGGGCTACCTCATAATCTTCCAAACAGAAGGTAGAGAGCAAACAATTTGACAAAATTAGTTATTGTGGACCACAGATAAAGGCTTAATATTTTAGCCAAGGCCAGGTTTATTTTGAAATTTGTCTGCTGTCAGGAGCCCAACTGGCTGTATTTACTCCTACATTTAATCATATACAGACTTACTCTTTTGGGTTGAGAAGATGCTGAAAGGGATTTAATAGGAATGCTTGTTTTGTGGCAGTGCTTTTCAGAGGCAGAATGGTTTTCCCTGCCAAATTTAAGGCTTATAAGTTTAATGAAACATGCTTTTTGGAGTGACATTATAAACAGTGTTGGGCAGGCAGGAATTGATGGCAATGTGTGGAGTGATTAGATTCAGTACCGTGGTCTAGCACAGTTTAGAGCTCACTGGTGCTGCTGAGTCAGTGTCTTAAGACTTATGTTTTAAGACCAGAAAGGACCATTAATAGTGGTCAGTCCAGCCACCTGTGTAATACAGGGCACTGAATTTTACTCAGTAATTCCTGTGTTAGATTCAAAAGCATTGCTGAACTCCAATGTGTCATTTAGAATGACAACCAGGCCCTTATCCAAAAGATGCAGAGGGAAGTTTTTTGAGCAAAGAGAGGCAGCCAAGTGCATCTGAACCGTATGTAGTCTTTACCGCTATGATGATTTGTGAAGGAGTTGTTACAGACTAGTGTATGACCATTAAATGGAACCAGCAATGTTTTTTAGTAGCTTGATCAAAAATTATTGTTCAAAATACAGACTTCTGAGATGGAAAAGGTAATACTTCAGTTGAAGAATAAGAATAATTAAAGATTCACTGAATCACCCAGAGGTAAGAGGATGATGCCTCTGTAGTGTGGTAGATAGGCCACTCACTGTGAGGTCATACCCTTACATTCTAGGCTTTGATCCAGTGAATATTTAAGCATTTTATTCAGTCAGAGCATCCTCGGCATTTGAAACTGATAACAAGCCACCCCAGCAGCTGGCGTTAACACAGTGCTGGTCCCTTGAGAGGGAAGCAGCTGGAGTCCAGTTCCCCCATACAGATAATAGAGCTGAACCAATTTCCTCCAGCCTCTTGAGTAAATTATTCTATCCAAGTGACTGGTTTCTGAGTGAGACTGGTATCACAGCAGCTTCTCTTCTCTGTCATTTATTTCCTTGATTTCTGCAGAATGTGACTCAAAATGAATACTCCATTTAGGATTTGATGAAATATATTTAAGGGGAAGACTGAAGGAAAGGAGAGGAAAAGGAAAGAAAAAGATTTTTATATTTAGAGATGAAATTAAATTAATTTCTTTGCATGACCACTCAGCGAACAATCAGCCATTCACTGAGCTCTACTGCTGAACTGCTTGTAATGCTTTTGTCCGATGCATTTTATTTACCTAATGTATTTTCAAATGCTTGGTTTCTAAAGGGAATTAGTGTTAGCAAAACACATTCCACAAGAAGCCAGAAATCATGCAAGTAAGGCCATCTTCATTGCCTGAGCCTAATCTTATCTACTGGAAAGATAACCAAGGGTTATAGTTTAGGTTTATAAGCCTTTATATAGCATTTCAAAATCTAGGAGGCTTTTGGTTTTATCACTTAACTCCTCTGTCTGCAGGTAGAAGCTATTGTTTTCAGCTAGTCTATGTATTGCTTTGCAGATTAAGACATAGACTACTTAGGGATGGCCTTTGCTTTCAGTTGTATATCTGTGTTGTCTATTTCTGGTGTATGATGCCCTGAAAGACCACTCTGTGACTGTATAACTGTCATATTCAGAACTTGCGGATAAAAGCCATTAATCTCCTTTGGGGTGAGTTCTTTTGCCTAGAGATGGAGCAGCATGGGATAATGTAATGATGTGGTTACAGAGTTTTTATTGATCCCAAGCTACACTTTAGAGCTAGACATCTTCAGCAGAATACTTGAAAGAGGAGAGCAGGCCAAAAATGCATGTAAGAGTCACCACTAGTACATAACATTTTTGCAATTATATGTCCAGCTTCTGGGCTCTGGAACAAACTGCTCTATGAATAAGAATGTTAAGTCTGCTTTATGGAGACTTATTCTAAAACTGAAATTATTTACTCTCAAAGGGAGTAAAGCTTTGTAAGACTTTGCTAAAAATCAAGGCAGATTGTCAGACAGTTAGGGAGCCATATAAGAACACTCTGTATAACAACATACACTCCATATAGGCATTTTGTTAGATGTATGCACAGGTAATAAGAAAACAAAATTTGAAATAACTGGAAGAGGAATTGAGAATGGTTGAGAGTTTTTCTTAGGGAAGACACACCTAGCAACATTCTCGTTCAAGTAGCATTCCTCTGAAGATGAGGGCCTTCTTAAAGCTTAGCAACACTTTCAAAAGTACATATTTGAACTGGTAAAATCATAACAGCAAGCCCCTCAAGGAAATCTTTTTAACTTTTTGCTAAAACACAGATTCACCTGATCAATTCTGAATTTGTACTGAGGAAGTGTGAAGCAGCTGCTGTTCAAGAATCTTCACAATGATGTGTCTTCTTCTAACTTAAAAATAATGATGGACTAGGTGTCTCTTTCCTAATTTGTGAGGGGTTTTATGTTTTTCCATTTCACAGAAGTTTTAAGGACCTTTTAAGAAGTAGGTAGTGTAGATAAAGCATGTTTCTAGCTCTCATCTGTGTGCTTTTCATGGACACAAGTTCTATCTATTCTGAAAAACAGCACTTTTTTAATCTGGATATTTGCAAGTCAGTATAAATAACACCAAATATGTACCTATTCATCTGAATATATAATTTGTTCCTGTATTTTATATGCCATTTTGTGCTCATTTTCCTTGAACACATACAGTAATCATGTAGAGAATGCTGAAATGCCATTTGCTGAGAGAATTTATTTGTTAAGGGTCAAGTTTTATTTAAGTACCAAGAAACAGCAGAGGTCACCTACTGGGATACTCAAAACTCTCCAATGTGAGGAATTGAAATCTGTGAGAATGAGGTATTAAGTGGCTATATTGAACATCCCTAAATGTGTCTGCCTGTCCATGCATATTTGGACTGTCAGCACTGCTACTGAGTTGCCTACCATATCATTCTTCCATCTGACCTAAAATGCAAGCTGAAATACTTTCTTCTTGAATGACTGATTGCTTCATTAGATGCCAATTCACTGAGCATCCACACTTACATCTCAGGAGAAGGTAGTGTCATATTGTGCATTTAATTTATACTATGACTGTTTACTTCACAAGCAAAAAGGCAAATGCCATTTGTTAAATCTCTGTCTTAGTAAATGGTCAAACATAGTCAGTATTGCTTTCAGTCAAGTAAAATATGATGAGATTATACTGATAGATACATCATGGTCGTGCAAAGTAACAGAAGTTGCTTTCTTCAGGTCTTCTCTATTTTGAATAAAACTCTACAAACACTGAGACTTATAGGGTAGTTCCCAGCACTTCCTATTCATCTGTTTAGATATTAGTTACCTTTTTTCTTGAAGTATAAGACTATTCCTTCAGTTTACTGCAGATTAAAATGCGTAGCCTCTAAAAGGAGCTGCCTGCAGTATCTTATGGGGATGGGCATAGAATATCATCAACAAGGGGCAAATTTGCCATCCTCGGCCCTTGCAGGTAGTACCTCATTGACACAAATGGGCTTGTTAGCTGTCTTTTATTACTCACAAAGAAAAACGTTGCTTAGTGTGAGTCAGGGTGGCAGAGTTGGGCCCTTAGTGAACAAAGAGTCTAGGATTATCTTTCCGAAAAGCCCCCTGAGGCCTGTATCAAGAGTTATTAACCACTGGTTCAGCCCATAGCATTATTTTGTAGGCTTAAGTGGGATTTCATTGGTATATTGGGTCTTGTGTCTGTGTAGGGGTGAATTTTGCCCTCTGTTATTTTATCTTATAAATAGCTGTTACAGTTTCTCTTTTGCATTACTGTTTTAATCTCTTTCAAAGATATGGTCTCTTAATCCCCTGCAGCCTTGTTTTTTTTTCTTTCTTCTAATAAAGAATAAATAAATTTGCAAATCCACATATGACTGAAACAAAAGACAACCCCTGCATGGTTTGTATTTGGTGCAGGATACCTCTTTTTGATTATTTCAGTCATCATTCATTTGAAAAGCAGAAGTTATAATCGTTAAGCCTCATTATTTTCAATGATGCCTGACAATTTCAAGGTTAAACAGAAGACAGCTACTTTCATCCCAGTGGTATTTCTCTTCAAACATGGGCAGCTCTTCGCTAACTTGTCTGCCTTAGTGTGCAGTGTCATTGCTTGGTCACAGAGTGGTGCACATCTAAGCCCAAATGCAGGGCAGTGTGTAAGCAGTGACCTCCAACCTGTGTCTCCCCAGATGAAACCTCAGCTATTGAATTTGGTTTTTCCTCACTTGTATAAGACACACAGAATTCATTTTTCATTGAACAGTGATTTAAATAAGCCATGATCTCAGATTTTACTATTTTTCTGCTGTCTCCCAGAAAACAATTTGCAGCCCAAACTTCTGTTTGTCCAGACAGTTTGTAATGTTTTTCCTGCGCTTTATGTCTCTCAAGCACATCAGAGAGGGTGCTAGTGTGAGGGAGAAAGAGGCCTACAGTGATAGGTAAAGTGGCTGAGAAAGTTGCAGTACTGCTAAAAGTGAGGATGGATCTGCCATTGCTTTCTAAAATTGCACCTGGACTGACAATTGATTTCACAGGGAAACTTCTCAGTGAAAGAAGAAAACTATGATCTACCAATAACCAATTCAAAACCCTCAAAACCTAGAAAACATTGATTTATCCACTGTGAGAAAATTTTCAGGAGCAAATAACTTGTGAGAGCCCTGACTTTATACTTTCATGGACTGCACTGTGTTATGACTCTCTGGGTGCTTCCTCCATAAAGACAAAGATACGCAGTAGGTGTATGTTACAAAATCAGGAAAAATGCACTAGTTGGCTAAAAAGAAAAAGCAATACATGGAAAAAATGGAGAGGAATATTTCAGCAGTAGTTTTTCACATATGCTTTCACTCCTTTTGAATCCCTATGGAACAGATAGAACTAGCTGAACTTTCCACATACCTTTCCTGGTGTCTGATAATTACGTTAGGGTGGTGAGTTCTTAATCTTATTTCAGGAATTAAGTCACCTGGTAAGTACAATGAAAGGTGTAGCTTCATGGTGCTTGGTGGTTCCTGGAAAACAAGAATGTTTCAATACGTACCATGTGCGTTAGTCATGACTTGTGACAATAAATCCAAGACATGTTAACTAGTTTTCCTGCACTGAAGTTATTAATGCATCTATGAGATAAAATGAATTTTACAGTTTTGATAAAGCTGTTTTACTTTATTTCCTATCTACATTTCTCATGTTGTGTAATGTATCAAAAAGAAAAATAACCGTCTTTTCAGACAAGAAAAAATAGTCAACTTTGCTACAGTGAATCCAGCTGTTTGAGCCTGCAACTGTTTTCATGCATTATGGAAGCTGTGTGTATAAAGTGATGAATATGGCTCTGAAAGTGTTCTATTACTCACAGTGTGTGCCTTTATATAGTTAGTTTATTTGTGGCAGAGTTTCCATTGAGGGACTCAATAAAATACACTTAAATTGAAGAAACAGCTTGAATGCACAGTTAGTAGAGTGCTGAAGATAAATGTGTGCAAATGGAAAACCCTGAACAAATTTAGGCCTTTGCATTTGCCTACATACTATAACAAAAGGAAAGAACAAATTAAGCCAGTGAGATGCTGGACATGCTTATAGCCTGGGCTTTAAAACTGAGAGAGGATTAGGCAGCTCTCTCTCTTACTTATTTAGGCTTTTAATTTTTCTGTAGTTGTGCCAACATAGTAGTCACACAAGCTACCTTCAAAATATCATCATCCACATCCTTGGAAACTCAGCTTGTTGAGTATTTTGAAAAAGTTTTTGACATAGAACATGTGGAGTTTTAGGCATAAATTTTTAAACTGAACAATAAAGTATCTGTTGGATAATGGGGAGGATATTTTTTAAAGGGAAACAACAGATAAATGTTACATTTAACAAGAGCCTTAGACCACTCATATTTTTAAAATCGCAGGAGTTTAATGTCCTGCTTACACCAGAGTGTGTATGTGGCACAGAATTGCTGCATAGGCTTTTGTGTTAATGCCTTATGGGGACCTCAGATACCACATATACAACAAAAGAAAAGTGAGTTGATATATATATATATCACTGACTGCTAATGGTTTGGGTTGTAGGTTAAAAAGTTTTCCATAAGTTGTCTGCATTTTCCCTTAATGTCTGTCTCTTACAGTGGTGCTTTGTTCCTGGGCATGACCACCACCAGGACAGTGTGGTTCAGTGCAAACACTGTCTCTTTCAGAACATTCCTAACGTTAGCTTCCTTTTTTTTTTTCTCTCCTCTCCTCATCCCCTGCCCCCTCTCAGGTTGGAAAGGCTGGTGGACGTCCTGAGGAAGAAGGTTGGAGCAGGGACCATTAGAACCGTGATCTGATTGAAAGCTCTAGTCTAAAGACGCATACACATCTGGTGACCAGGCTGCTTCATTCAGCACTGTGTAAACATTAAAGCCTTAACTTAGCAAACAGTTGTTAGAAGTGGGACACTCCAGCGACATTCCAAGCTGAGATAAAATCAAATCATAAATGTTTAACTACTTTGCTGCTGAGTTCTGTGATTTGTTGAAATGTTTCACTGCAAACATATATTTGTTTTTAAGCAGATGTGTTGTGGCACTGTGCACTGTGAAAAATTATGTAGATGCTTATTTTAATAGTCTGTCCTCTCAGTGTTACTAGCCTATAGTCTGCTGCAAGGCACAGCTTGATCATGCTTTCGAATACTGCAGGCTTCAGGTAAAAATCATTCAAAGCAGTTTCAAAATTTAAATCCCTTACGCTATTTGTGAGACTACAAACAGTCCAGTATTTGTATGTTAAATATATTAATTGATGAAGTACGTTCATATTCAAGAAATATCTCTAGCTAGAATATTGGGGACTTTTTCCTCTTTACTCATAGCCCATTGAATTGCAGCTGGTGACTGTGGTTACATCTAAGGCAAGGATATGTGTGTAGCTTTATACAACCATTGAATAGCTACTGCTAATACATGGTAGGTTTCACTGGAGGCGCAGCTTCATAAGTTGCAACGTCAAAGCCTTGAGACATTGTACGGTATTTCAGACAGTGGAGAAAGTTTCCTGTATCATTTTTAGCCACTCCTCTGTCCTTTCCTATGATGGAAAAATCTCTCAGACATTCAGAAACCATCTTATGGAGTTAAAATTTACCTTCTTAGTGTATGATGGGTCCCTCACCCCTTTCCCACAAGATTTTTTGCCTGCTTCTTCAGACCCCTGGTTGCTCTGCAGTGCGAGACTACCATTCAGACTGGGTTTGAGGCCAGGCTGCCGACTCTGTGCTTTGTGTACTCCTGAAGTGCCCTGGGACTGAATTCAAAGGTTGAAGGATAAAAACCTATAGGGAGGGGAGAAACTGAGTGCTGAAGAGGAAAATTTGGGTTACACAGACATTACAGAACTTACAGAAACAGGAGGCTCAGACCTAGAGTTGTATTTGTGACCTAAATATGTCCCTGTATTCAGTATGTCTTTGCCACATGACCAAAGATGAGCAGAAAGATCAGGTCAGCACTTATATAAATCTGCTCATGAAGGCAACTGTAACCTCTAAGCAGCCCAAATTCAGGAAGGATCCTCAGAAGCATGGTGGGCTTTAAGCTACTCCCAGGACCAGCCATCTCAGGTTGGATGGATGTTGCTCATAAGGCTTCCATTTGCCTACACTACTTTGTGTTTAATGTTGTTATGCTGTCTTCCTTCTTAATGTTTGCTTGTACAGATGTCAAGACAGGGAAGTCTAGCTGGAAAAAAAAAATTAATTTTGGACAGGGGGAGACATGTCATGCCCAATTTTCTTTTCAAGCATTTCCACATTAAACCTTCATCATCTGCACAGCTAAGCTTCTCCCTGTTTCAGTCAATCAAACCTAACTCCTTGCAGGGAGAAGAATTCCTCCAAGCCAAATTTACCTAAGTCACTTCCAGAAACTTCTGAAACACTCCTTTTTGACCTTTGATCAGTCCTAAGATAGCCAGTGAGTCTGGAATCTCTCCCCCACCCTTATTCAGTGGGAAGAAAGTTCCAGACCAGAGGACTGTCAGCTCCCAGCACCTGCACCATCTCTTGTGTGCTGCTGTCCAGCACTTGAGGAACTCAACTACTCTTTTTCCTACTGTTCTTGTTAAATTTTAGTGCATTAAGTGAAAGACAGGGTCTCCCGAGATGCCAGTGCTGTTGAACCTCTGCTCTAAGGAAGTGATGAGGTAGGAATAAATATAAAAATATAAGGACTACTATACTGTGCTAGACCAAAGGTCCAGCTAACCCAAAGACTGCCTTTGGCAATAACAAGTTGAAGGTGCCTATGAAATGGTATAAAGTCAGGCCAGCACTAGTGACCTTTCTCCAGAATGGTCTTCTAGCAATTTGTTATTTAGGGGCTTTCTGAGCCAGAGGTGGTGTCTTTGTATTTAGCAACATTATTTCATAACCTGTTTTTTAATCCATTTAAATTTTTAGTATCTACTTGTTTCTGTTGTGGGGACTTATGCAGTCAGTGATGCATTGAGTGAAGAAATATTTTCTACTCTTTGTTATGAACCAGCTCTATTCATTTGCTCTCACCTAAGTTTTGCATTAAAGAAATAGTGAACAGCCATTCCCTGTTTGTATTGTTTCCATGTCCCTTGCAATTTTGTATCTCTGTCGTCCTTCCCCCACCATCTTTTTTTCCAGAGAGGACCCCTAGTCTCTTGTAAAAAAGCTGTCTCATGTTTTTAATTGGTCTTGTCATGCTAACCAATTTCTTCTGCAGTTCTGCTGTGGTTTTACTGAGATACAATCAGATTTGTGCCTGGTATGCAAGATATGGACAAATTGTGAGTTTCATAGTTGTCATAATAATGATGTCTGGTTTATTCTCTTTGCTCTTTATAGTCATTTTTAGCATTAGATTTGCTTCATGACAGATTATTTTGTGAATGTAATATTTCTGTAATAATAACAACTCTAGATCTCATTCCTCAGTTTTAGTATTAAGGTCAGAGTTCATCAAAAGATGTATCAAGACAGAACTGTTTTGTAAATGTATAACTGTACATTTATGGGTACTGAATGTCATCCATTGTTTTAACATCCCTGGTGACCACAAGCTCCTGTTCCATCTCTTCTCACAACTCATCTTCACTGCTCACAGTAATATAGTATCATCAGCATCTCCACGCTGAATATAGTGATAGGAAACATCAACATCTCCAAATTACCTCCCTTTTCAAGGTGATTTCTTAGTTAAATTCCACAACATGGGCTCTGGAGCAAATATGCCTGTAGGACATTAAGGTAACTTTCCTTCTCTATGTTTATTCTTACTCATTGTTTTAATCTAACTTTTAACTACATATTTTTCCATGTAAATATCCTCCCTCTTATCGGCAGCTTTGATGAGGAAGTTTGTTTGCTGCATTAGAAATGCAAGTTTTCTAAAGAAGGGCTTGTTTGCCATGCATGAATGTGCTCAGTTCCAGCTTCCCCTAGGAGCATCAAGAAATCCACACCTTGCCCCAAGTCTCTCTGCCTCTGAGTGAATACTCTTGTGAATGTAGGCTTCATATAGCAGCACTATTTGACCTCCATCCTTTTTTGTCAGTTGGCTTTTTTCAGAAAGGTAGGATTGGCCAGGCAAAAGCATTCTAGCAGGTGTAATGTCAGATACATCTGATTGTGGGTAATACTTGATTCAGTAAAATTAGGTGATAATTTTCCTTCATAATTTTCTTTTTAACACATTGCATCTAAGTGAAAAGGTTTTTCTGTATTATGTTTTGTACCAAGTAGCCTGAAATTCAATGAGCTTTTTGGTTTGGAGTTTTTATCATTCTGTAGATAAATTACTTTGAATCATAATTAACTTAGGTGTTGGTTTTTTAAATTCAACTAGACATATTTGTCTTCTTTGAAAAGGACCTTGAGAAATTTACTGTGCAGAGTGGCAAAAATCTGGAAGTGGTTGGGTTCTCACCCTTTCTTGCTAACAACGTGGTGTGTGGTCTTAGTGACAGTCAGAAAAGGTATGCAGCCTCTGAATAGCTTCATTGGCTCCTCAGGGGAGTTTGTAAAAGCGTCTGTGTGGCTAATATCAAGATACTTCCACTTCTTCACCTGCTGAAGTGAACAGCAAAAGTCACACAGGTCCAGTAAAGCAGACCCATCCTTTAGTACCCTTGAGTGAATTTCTGGCCCCACTGAACCCCATCTGAGTTTTGGCTTTCAGTAACAGGGCAGGAATTCTATAGGCAATAATAAAAAAAAGGGTTAATTGGCTTTTATTACATAGTTTATTAATTGAGAGCTGATTGATGTCCACGTGGAGCTCTGAAGGTGAAAAGAAGCCTGCTCCATGTAGCAAACAAATGCTATTGTCACTTCTGTTCTGTTTATGAGAGGAGGATGAGATTGCATCAGATTATGTACCAGCAGTAGCAATTCATTAGCCTCCTGACAGAACAGTAGTTCTTGATTAAAGGTGGCTCACCATAGGCAATGCTTATAGTGATGGTTGTAATTACTGGTCAAATTAGTGTCTCTGCTGTCTTGAAGAACACTGAGATACTCAGAAACATCCTTCCTCTGCAAGATTTTGTGTGTTTCTCTTGATGATGCTGCGGCACGTTATGCATTAGGAGCTATTTCTGGTATATGCCAGGGTAAAATATGTAAATAGCATCATGTTGGCTTGGGATAAGAGCGTTATTAATGCTTTTCAGCACTGTAATTATATTCATAGTAAGCCTTCCCTAAGCCCTCACTAATTAACAATATTGTGACAAATCAACTTTAACAGAAAAGAACTGTGGACCTTTAATCATTTAGTGCTGTTTTTCATTCAGCCCACAGCCCAGACTGGTAGCATGGTTTTCTGTACTAGTGTTGGGAAAACTGCTGATATTTGAAAAGTTCAGAGATAGCTCAGTCTTGTTAGTGAAATCCTGTAGATGAAGTCAGTTAGATTCCTCTTTAAATATATTCACAAGTAAGGCTCATTAGTTAATCATTAGTGTAGAGGAATATTAAAACTGCTTTTATAAATAAGCCATCATACTGAAATAGTTTAGCAATGTCAGTATGTCGTCACAGGCATATTTATTTATTTAATTGTTCCAAATCACAAGACATTTTACAAGATACCTTAATTTTCAAATTAAAGTGGCTTTATAAATATTCTTATCAAGTGTTCAAGATTTGTAACATCTTCACGTGCACAAACAAATATGAACAGGATTTCTCTGTGCCTTTATTCTCTTCATTTAGAATAATTCCAGATGAAGGGTGTTAGGTTTGGGCATTTTTTATTTGTAGTTTGTACCTAGAAGGTTTGTCTCCCATGCAAGAATAAACTGTGAGGCATATGAAATAGCTGATCGGCTGTAATCACAGCTGTACCTGCTATGATCACAGCATTGCATGTACTGACTCTTATCACTGTACCATTTCACATCACGTCTGCAAAACTGGAGTTTCTTTGTTTGTTCTTCTCATGCATTGATAAATAAAATGTATTCACAAGTAAAAAAAAACCAAGGTGGTGTTCTCATTTTAGGTTGATTATAAGTCAACTGTTGAGCTACAGTGGTCTAAACATTTCATTCTTCAGTTTTGTTGGGAGCACACGTGTTCTGGGAGGCTTTTAAACAAATACTTGAAATGGTTGAAAGATTTACATTGCCACTGCCTAGCTAAATATGTAGTCTTTAGAAAAGACATGGTTTATTTTGGCACCATTTGAAAAACTCAAATATTTTAAACATTTGTTAAGTTTGAGCTTGCACATTTGAACTAAAAGTTTGCATTCCAAAATTGCATCTCAGGTTACCTGTCTCTCTGTCTTTTGTATTTTATAATCCCTTTATTAAAATACTCTTTGCAAAAGGAGTTGGGTTTAAAAGTTGTGTGGGTTTGGAGAATTTTTTGTTAATTGTGATAGATTGCCTTAACTTAATCAATTTTAAGGTAACATTTACCTAGGAACTCTATTCAACTAAACATCAGAAATGCAATGCCAGAAGTGCTTTCAGAATTTAGGGCCTTATGTTGATAACCAAGATTTGGTTGTAAATTTAATCAAATATGGAAATAGTGGCCAAATCCTGCAATGCTTTACCGTTAGTCATACTCTTTACTACAATTATAGAATCACAGAATCATAGAATCGTAGAATCACCAGGTTGGAAGAGACCCACTGGATCATCGAGTCCAACCATTCCTATCAAACACTAAACCATGTCCCTTAGCACCTCATCCACCCATGCCTTAAACACCTCCAGGGAAGGTGAATCAACCACCTCCCTGGGCAGCATATTCCACTGCCCAATGACCCTTTCTGTGAAAAGTTTTTTCCTAATGTCTAGCCTAAATCTCCCCTGGTGGAGCTTGAGGTCATTCCCTCTTGTCCTGTCCCCTGTCACTTGGGAGACAAGGCCATCACCCTCCTCTCTACAGCCTCCTTTCAGGTAGTTATAGAGAGCAATGAGGTCTCCCCTCAGCCTCCTCTTCTCCAGGCTAAACAACCCCAG
>WAAB01009327.1:187282-236753 GCA_013389865.1 Piaya cayana
GCCTGTCCAGGCCAGAGGCTGACAGTTTCCGAAGCAGAATGCTGTGAGAAACTGCATCAAAGGCTTTGCTGAAGTCCAGGAAGACCACATCCACAGCCTTTCCCTTGTCCAGCAGCTGAGTCACTTTGTCATAGAAGGCAATCAGGTTAGTTTGGAAGGACCTGCCTTTTGTAAACCCATGTTGACTGGGCCTGATCACCCGGTTCTCTTGCATGTGCTTCATGATAGCACTCAAGATCACCTGTTCCATTACTTTCCCTAGCACTGAGGTCAGACTGAATGAGTGAGTACTCACCCTGATGGTGAGTGCAGGGCCAGGCAATGAAGTAAACAGGTTGAAAAGGTGTACTGAACTGATAAAATAGAATAGTTGAAGGAAAACGAAAAGCTATCTTTTACCTGAAGTTGGTTTTCTTTCCTTCCTTTGGCAGAAGGAGAAGGGGGGGGGGGGCAAAGTTTAGTCTAATTTTTTTTTTTTAATTCTCTTTTATTTACTCATACGTTATAACCCAAAACTTGTACAGAAACTTAAAAGATTGAGAATGTATAAATTGAAACCACTATGTTTTATTTAAAGCCTGCAGGACCCCCCCATTCAACAGATCCTGGAGTGCACCATTAAAATTGTGCACAGGCTTTGGTGTGTCGCCCAGCCCACCAGAAGCTGCAAAGAGTCACAGTCCTTTCCAGTCAGGAGAAGTTTGGCATGTTTCCTCACCCATTACCTTGGGATAAAGGTCCAAACAGTGTCACATTCACATTTCATTGTTATTTGAATGCCTTTGGCACATAGTAGAAACCGATCCATTGTCATGTGGTAAACCAGCAATATAGCTGGTAGAACTGGTCACAACTGCTTCCCAGTGGCAATGCTAAAACAGTGTTATGGTAAACCTTGCAGAATATATATACATGAATTTACAATAATTAATATTCACACATGAATGTACACACTATTTTTTTAAAAAGTGAAGAATGTAATGGTTTCTCAAAGAACTCAAAAGATGTAAACAATGGTATATTTGATCATGAACTATTAGGAAAATTAATTTCAGAGCCAAACTTATAAAAGCGAACAAAAAAAAGATCAAATTATTAGGGTGTAAAAACATACTTCGGTACTACTCTAATTCATCATCTGAACACTCAGGACTTTTTTCATTAGTATTTGACTTCCACTAATGTAGTCACACTATTTCACAGATTTTGTGATCAAAGAAGTAAACTGTTTTCAAAAATTATGACATTTATGACAAATGAAGTTCCTGTTGCCTAATTTGATATAAATACTAACATACAGATACCAGCTGAGAAGCGGAAGTTTTGCTTAGAAGCAAATTTTTTAATATATGTAAATAATAAGAAGATTTTAAAAAATAATTTGATTTCTTCACTTTGATATTTAGCTTATTCAAACAATGTAATTAAGATGCAGCCTCTGTGAAAGTATACTTGACTAGAAATAGAAGACAAAGAGTAGGAAGTCTCCATTGACACACATTCATAACACTAATGTTGCCCCATTTGTTGTTTTAACTTGCTATATAAAATTATCAGCTTTGTTTCTTTTGCTTTATATAGGGAAAAATTTCTCTCCCACCCCTAACACTCTACGAATGCATTCAGAAAATCAGTATTATACATGATCATTACTAAACATTACTGGTAGAGTTAAGCAGGAGAGGGAGAGGTGTGAGTAGATAAAGTTTAGGAATGTGATCAGGTATGGCATTTGCTACATCAGTTGTTTTAAAATGGCAGTGCAGGAAATGAAATGTTTCAAGCTCTGACTGTGTTATGGCAGAACAACTCTGCTGCTCAACTGTGTACTTACTGATGGGGATGCTACCCTCATCCAGAGTTCAAAAACGTAGGGCCTCGTGTCCACATCATTGGACATGGATATGGAGCTATGAGGCTCAAAAATGCCATTTCAAACATAAGGTTATGAGCTCTCGGTGTGTTGTCCAGTCAGCAAAATGAGAAAGATGTGGGTAAATCGTAGCCCTTCTTCCCAGCTGGTAAGGAAGGCACAAAGCAGGACACCTGGACTGACCTGTTGTTGCTAAAGCAGTATAACAAAGGAAGTGCAAGATGATGGAAACCAAATTTTGACCAGAACAGCAGAAAGGAATTGCGTGAAATGAAAAAATACTTTGCTCTACTTACACATAGATGTCTTGAATACTTGATGGAAGTCAAAGCAAGATAAAGCTGTTGTAATCTTTGAAAGTAGGCGTCTCACTGATCTCAAAGATGATATGTGAACACAAGGCTAAGAAAATCATTGAAATTTGGTTGTGTTCATTTTTTTTCACTAAATTCTTGATTGATAGGGCAAGCTACCTTAGTTCTAAGTTTCAAATAATATAACATTTCTAATTAACAATTAGCCAGTTCGATCCTTGTATAGTCAATATGAAAACTGGCAGTGTACCCTCTACTTCTCAACAGCTGAGCAATAGGAATGGCAGTTATCCTATCACTAAGGCTTTCTTGATGTGAATAAGAAGTTATGATATCAGAATAGTACATATTGTATTATAAAATATTTAATAGGATATGATCCCTTTTACAATTTTGATCAATAAATCTCATCATATATTTTAAAAGAAAATTAATAAAAATAGTACTTTATCACCAAATTAGTAAAAGAAAAGCCTAAACGAGCATTTGACTGTATATTGTATTTCTTCACTCTGGGCCTGATTAGAATGGACTAAACTAGACTGAGGATCTTCCAGGTGGATCTTTTACCATCTCTGTTGGTGCAGGCAATGCTCCCAAATGTCAAAGCACTATTCTGGCTCAGACGTACTTGTGAAATGCTACCTCTAGCCATCCACAGCTCTTTATCAAATTTCTAGCAGTTTCACTCTCTGACTTTAAAAGTCATGGCTTCTTCTGTCCAAGTGAGTAGAAAAAGGGGGCCAAGAAGAGCTGCAGCCTTTTCAGTGGACCAGAATAGTAACCAGTGGGAACTTCTGGGAGATCTGATCCTTGCTAATTTACAGCTCTAAGGCATTCATTCTGAGCTGTCTCCATTATTAGCCCAAGATAATGAGATGCCACTGTAAGAGTAAAAGGGCAATGTCTATAGCAAAGTTGTCATTTGGTGGCTTAATATTAATGTGCCTTTATTTGCTCAGTAGTTGCTTTAAGTCAAGCTATAAAATCATATCAGGAACATATTTGATATGTACAAAAGGAATTTTGTAGTCTTTAAGAAAAATAGTACCCTTCTTGGACTGCTTCATAGACTAATGTTTGGCTGTTGGTCCATGGAAGAACCTCTGGAGCTGGTTACAGCTTCCCAAGAGAATAAACAAAACTGAATTTTACATTTCTTACACATTTTATTTTTAATTCTTGCCAGTAGCAGCAGTGTTCAGCTTTACAGAAAGGAGAGGGGCTCCCTCAGAGGCAAAGGGGAACCTGTGGAGTTTCAAGGCAACCAAAGATGTAGGGGTAACACTGTGAGAGTGAGTGGGTTTCTAGGGGATGTGTCACAGGGAATGACACTCAGAATGGTCAGTATGGTCTTCGGGACTGACTGTTCTCTCAAGGCCTATTACCCCGGGGGCCAGTTGCATTGTATGCGGTTAAGTGAGGTTCCACAGCAGCATGATGTAGGGAGTCTTGCCTTCTGCTGACAAGATGACAAATGGTCCCCTTCCCCAGGGGTACACGATTCCTTGCCTGATGCACACACACACACTGTCAACGTAGAGGTGTTCAGCTGGCCCTTCAGACCACGTGACAGCTTGAGCCCAGGCATCTCCTATGCTGAGTTAATTTCTTCCTTAGTTAAATAAATCCCCATAAAAGCCACCCAAATAAATATTGACAAGACCAGAGGTGGTCTGGTGGCCAAGAGGTCTAGTGCTGCACGTGCTGGTGAGCCAAGTGAGGAAGGAGAGGTCAAGACAAAAAGGGAGTGAGAAAATGTGGAGGGTGACCATGTTTTGCAGATCCCTGTAGAGTCTTGAGATACTATCTGGCTGTGGGGTCCCAGCAGACAGGGAAACCCCGGCCTCTGCCATAGAGGACTGGAAGCAAGTCTTTCATATCATTCCCACTCCTGACAATGACTAATCTCTGTCCATGCCTGAAGTCACCTTTATTTTATTCAGGCAACCATTTCTCAGTTTAAGCTGTTAAGAGAATCCAGTTGTTTGAGCACATTCTTTTTTTCTGCACATTCTTGCCTGAGTATTACATCATAAGTGCATGAAACAGGGTTGTTCCCAAATGATGGCTGCAGCTCAGCATGTCTAGATTACCAGGTGAGACAGTGCAGGAGAAGCAGATCCCTAGAGGAAAAGATGGAGCAGGTCAGCTACAGCCAACTTCTGTGCATTCAGGGCTAGCTCCATGCTGCTCCCTGGGCTGGGTTGCCTGGTAGCGGGCAACAGAAGCACATCTCAGTATCAATTCTGTGGTATCCTGAGGGTAGCAAAACTGCATGAGGGTGTTAACCAAAGCACAGAAAGTGGAGACAGCTAACAGAGGAGCTTTAAAAGTGCACCACTAACACAGACAAAACACAAATGTAGATGCATCCTGAGTGAAATCTGCCTCAGGAATTCACTCTCTGGAGCCGTCTCTCTGCCTGTCCATTTGCACAGAGCAGGGCTCACTCTGCTGGGCCTGTGATTCCCCCATTCTGACCCAAAACTTTTGCACATGAGACTAACTACATCCATTTATGGTACTTCTGTACTAGAGTTCGCTAACCTCCTGAGAGCCTGAAGTGCAAGAGAAGCAAGGGTAAAGATATGCAATTTCTTTCTGCACTCTGTGTCAGGCAAAGGCTTGACTGAGAACTGTGCTGCCAGTATGCAGGGATATCTGTGGAGGGTGAGAGGAGCTGCTCTTACCTAAGCAACTACAGCCACAAACATCTGAATACAGCAAGTGCCATGGGGTGTGCCATAATAAAGGGCAGAAAGCTTCATAGTTTTGCTCTTCTTTGATCACAAACACAGTTCAATTGCTTTTTAAGAAGCTAAATGCCCTGTTTTGTCCACATTTTGCTGGTCTGCTCATGATAACTTTATTTCCCCAGAGCTCTAACAGCCACTAAAGTAAGACTCTTATAAATCTGAACTGCCTATGCCTAAAGAAAATATGCTTTAATCAGTATATGTTTATGTGAAATCTCACAAGACAGTTCTCAACACTCCTATATAGCAAATCCACAACTACCTGTTTTAACTGTCCACCTTCATTTTCAGTGATGGCGTTATCCTTGTAATTTTCCAGTCACTGAAGTCTAGTCTGCAAATGACTAACATTAATGTTATGAGGTGTTTCGTCCAGAACTTCACCCTTACACAGCCTCATTTCCTGTAGAGTCAAGCATTTGTTATCAGGTCACCTGCTACCTACTGTCTCATTAAAAGTCACATTAATTTTTTTCAATACTGTTGACAATTTATCTTCCTAGGGCTCTCCTAAAACCAACTGCTGCAGGTGTCGAACTAGGTGCTGTGACTACTGCTTTCTGCTGGTAGTAAACCAGGCCAAGGTCTGGCAGGCTGAACTAAGTATTACCCTCTTGACCCAGGATGTGCAGGAGATATACCACCACCTGTCAATGGCATGTCCTGTTCCCTCCTTCCACCGTACACTCCCACTTGCAAAACCTGTAAATTAAGTCTTTAGTTCCTTTTCAGTTACTCTTTTACCAAATTGGTTCATATACAACACGCATATCTAGCTAGCTACCATGTGAGTTTATGGTGAGTATAACATGTGTATACGATATAGTTCAACACAAAATAAAATATTTCCTTGGCTTTAAAAGCTGTTCTGCACAGTAAAGGTGAGAAATGCTATAGAATTGTTCAACATACTAAAAAAAAAAAAAAGGCAGGCTCCCTCTTGATGTACTGTTGCTTTTTCATTGCAGTCACCCTAGGAAAGCTGGATGCCAACCAGAACTCTACTGATTCCAGCATCCCTTGGTCTGTTACACCTAAAGCATGAACCCAGTCCTCCAGGTGGAACTACAGAACCCTGACTAAAGACTCCATAGAGAATCTACTGCTGTTATCCAGCTTGTTTTCTAGTCTGTCTTTGTCTTCTTTCAACTTCAGACTAGAAGGTCTCATTGCACTGCTTTTCCCTGAGAACTTAAAGAGCAACTTACTACCCCAAATCCTTCCCCATTTTTTATAATTGGGGACCATGAACAGATTACCCTTAATCTTCTCTTGGATAAACTCAGCAGTGTGAGTTTCTGATACCACTTATCAGGTATTATTCAGACAGTGAGGCATTTCTAATTCTTGGGCAGGTAGGTGCTTAAGTTGCACACAACACTCCTTTCCTGCTCTCAGACATGGTCTGTATGGAGCTGACCTCTTCCTGCCCTTACTGAGTACTTTCCTGATTCCAAGGACTGTGCTTACTCTTTAAGGCACAGCGTTACCCCCGGACCTCACACTCCGTGTCAGTTTTGGGGGTCAGAATAGGTATATTTGTAGTCCATTCCTTCCAAAAATTTTCTCAATGTAGAAGACACCAGGTAGAAAATAATCAGAGACAGAAAGCAATGGTGAAAGAGTAAGCTGAATGAACTCTCCTTTGTTAATGTTGACCTCTGTGTCTTGTTATTTTGTTGCTGGACCATGAAGCTTCCCCAGTAGGGAAAGAAGTAGATCCCTCCCTGACATAACTATCTGAAAGTCAAAAAAGCCAGAGCCAGCAAAATGTTTAGTAAGGCTGCTACCAAAAAAAAAAAAAAAAAAAAAGGCTAAGTGATCGTGTAGTTAATCTTGTTGGTTTATGGTTTAGTTGTTCTCGTTTTCCATGGTGATTTTAATTACACTGTAATTTGAGTTGAATTAAAGGATGGTAGGAATAGTGTCTGGGTAGAGACTAGTGGAATGTGAATGGAAAGATGTGATTTGGGGGGCAGATCTGACGGGCAGGAATATTGCTCTGCTCCTGGGAATGGGGTGAGGCTGTTCTTGGCATGAGCACAGAAGGGAGTGGTGCCAAGAGGCAGGTATGACTGGCAGTAAGGGCTGACCAAGCCACTGAATAGGAATAGTGATACTGCATTGACCATGAAAAGGGAGAAACATTGCACTGATGCTAGTTAAGAGGGAGCAGATCAAAAGCAGGAATCAAAGATAAAGGAAGGCTATCACAAGCTCAGAACTGTGGAGCTGAATGCCAGAGTTGAGCATCCACCCTCACTGGCAAACACTTCACACAATTTATGAGCCTGTACCTTGAATTCACTTGAGTTTTGCCCTGCCTGGCAGCAATGTCTGCCTCTCACATTTAGAGGGATAGCCAGCTGTTAATTTAGCTTTCTGACCCATCAATGATCGCTACATTCAAACAGCGTCTATCACACCAATAGACCCTGTATCACTACTGTCTGAATAAGCAATGCTGTCAGACTTGTGTGTTCTGCAGCTCTTGAAAGAAAGGTCATTGAGGTGGACTGATGTGGAATGGAGGTAAGTTTTGACCAAAGTATTCCTTGGAATGCTTACACTTTGCTTGAAATAACCTAGCACGGCTACCTTGAACTGTAAAGCCATGTAAGATGCATGAAGCAATTGCTTCTTGAGTCCATGCTACAGCCTTCTTGTGGTAATAAGGAGCTGCTGAGGGACAATATTAAGAACACTCATTTTACTGATGGGGCAAAATATTTTGTTCTGATGGGGAAACAGAGGCACAGCTGAGAAAAGATAGGCTGGATCTTGTGTTTATACAGTATGTGCTCTATATGTGGCAAATAAGACACTACTAAGGGAAGAAATGGTAGTTTGTGCTGGCACATAATGTATTTTAATGTCTCATAGTTCTCAAAAGACAAAAGTAGTCACAGTGATGGCAAATGGCACTGAGCATCGCAGAACTGACTTCATCCCGCTAGTCAGAAAGCAGTGAAGGTCCTGCAGACCTTTAAAAGACAAGAACTCCCCTACAGCAGACTCGTACTATCTCATGGGATCAAGACCACAGATTTCCCCTTTGATTTTCAAGAGCTCTTGTCATACCAAAGAGAAGTCAGCATTAAATAGGTGCTACCTTTGCCCCTACACTTTGGGAACCTCTTATCACAGCAGAGACTGCATTTCAGCTCTCACATTTGGAATGACACAGAAACTATTGCACTTTTTACAGTCTCCTGGAACACTGGTTCTAAAGCAGAAAACTAATGATGGAGAAATGGAGAAGTTGCCAAACAAATTCTATGAAGTTTGCTTTGTGAAGAATCCAATCCAAATCTTTTTTAGCCCCCTCCTCGCCCACCCCTCCCCCACTTTTTTTTTGCCCTTCCCACTCTTCCACAAAAGCAGGTCTCAGGGTAGCTAGCTGGAAGCCTTGTTGCCTTTTGCAGACACAGCATCTAATTTGGTAGATTTAATAGTAAATTTCATATTATATTTCCTTCAGTTATATGCTTGCATAGATTATATTTTAATTTATCTTTTTTTTCCAAGGTTAAAGGTATGGATTTCCAAGTCATACAAATTAAGAACTGAACCATTTTAGTAAAAATTACTTGAACTGTGTGTATTATTTTCATAATCCCATCTCCCACTCCTGTATATCCACATTTTTTCTGTATGTGGCTTGCATGTGGTCTTGCTTTTGCTATAGCTGTTTCTTGACAGCAGGATCAATCCTGCTCCTGCCAGGTGCTGAAACTGTTGAACTTGCTTTGGCTGAATAAAAACTGTGGGTTACGACAGCAGCAGCTCTTAGCCCCCCCCTCTGTGGAATGCTACATTTGTATCAACGTGTGTCTTTCTTTGTGGTTTTAGGTTTGGTTTTGGTTTTTTATTGGGTTTTTGGGGTTTTTTGAAACTGAAAATTGTGCCCTTTTAAATCTCTTCCTGGAGAGACAGAGAGGTTGGGAGAGAGAGAAAAAAATACACTCCCCTTGGAATTTAACCTTAATTTGAACCAAGATCAGTGAAAGAAAAGCACTTTCGTGCATTGTTCACCAGCTCCACCCAGTCAGCCCCTTATCTAACCTGAGTCTCTGCTGCCTATAGCTTGGTAACTTTTGCAGTAGTACACTCCACATGCTCTTACATGCTTTAAAACCAGCCTGGAGACACTGTGACAGTGGAACACCAAGAAACACCTAATGATCCTATCTTGCAAGTCCTTAGACTGCACAGTGCCAGCAGGGACTGTCCTTCCATGGGTTTATAAAAGGCCTGGTGAAAAACAGCAAATAAACAGCTGTGATTATTCCTGATCACTGGCAAAGGTGACAGCACCTTCTGAAACCCCTGAGTCAGCCTCTTCCTACACCCCAAACCAGGAGATACTTAAACATTAGTTTAAATTAGTAGCTCTTCATTTTGATCTGATTCCCTGGATTACTTTTGCCTTTAGAGAGCAGCAGCCACCCCTTGATTTACATGACGTCAGCTTGGGGTCAAAATTCAACTTTAAACACACATTAAAAAAGCCAGCTTCCTTGTTTGCTCTTCAAAGGCGGACTTCCACTGTATGTCTCCAGTCATCTGCATGGGGGACAACAGCCTGTAGATTGCTTTCCTATTGCTTCTCACTTCCTAGAAAAGGCAGACAGCTGCTCCAGGTGTGGTCCACTTTCATGCTGCCCCCTATCCCCTATCAGCCATCTGCTCCCTGCAATCATCTCCCTTTCCCAGCATCCCTCAGTTTCATAGAATCATAGGATCACCAGCTTGGAAAAGACCCATCGGATCACTGAGTCCTATCTAACCATGCCCCTCAGCACCTCTCCCACCTGTGCCTTAAACACCTCCAGGGAAGGTGACTCGACCACGTCCCTGGGCAGTCTGTTCCAGTGCCCAGTGACAGTTTCCATGAAAAATTATTTCCTAATGTTCAGCCTAAACCTCCCCTGGCAGAGCCATATTTCCTCACTTACTGTCTGCTTTATATCTCTTCCTTCCATGTCCTCAATCCTTCTTCTAAGCCCTCATTGCTCATTATTCCGACCCCTGCTTCTCTCATGCGCCCCAATCACAAGCCTCCCCCTGGTTCTCCAGGGCCTTGCATGAGCCTGGCTTTCCCAAGGCCCTGGCCATTTTTGTAAAGTGCTCTTTCCCTCCATCTTCAGAAGATATAGCAGGCACCTGGCAGAGTGCAATGGGTAATGCCACCCCTGGCAGCAGAAAAAAAACTGTCCATCATCAGGGGAGCAAAATTCTCAAAATGAAGATAGGGATGAGGCATTCATGATGACTGCTCGAAATAATAGACCAAATATCACACAGTTGAAAAGGGAAGAGAGGATACCATTAAATACATCAGTGCCTTGCCATACATATATCTTGCTCTCTTTTAACAACCAACAGGCATTTTTAGAGTATTTTTTAAAAACGCCATTTGGTTTTGTTCTAGATAGACTTGGAATAAAACCCTTCAGGCCAATGCTGCATGTAGCTTTGTTTTTCACACTCCTTGAGAGTTTAAAGGACTCATTGGAATGAGTGTACACCAGGAGATGGGAGAGAGGAAGCAGGAAAAATCAAAATAAGAATATCAGTTAAGCATGAATCATTTCAGTCTTTCAGTTCAACCTGAAATGAGATCAGATTTCTCATTCACCCTCGATCAGGTTGGCATTTTCATAGACTCGCCGCAAACTCGTTAGCACGGAGGTAGCTTGATTTCATTATTATTATGGAGGCCAGTGCCATACATTTATGCTCTTAGATAAGGAGGTCTGGAGGGGGTTCTAATGCTTTAAAACAAGCAGCTGATCAGAAGAGCAGTTACTCGTGCTTCATAAGTAAACGAATAAAGAACCTCACAGGCGGGTAGGCAGTTTCAGGCAGACAGCCCCCCGCCGGGGAGCTGCAGCCCAGGCGCCTCAGCAATGGCTGGAAGCGCAAATGCCTCCGCGGAGAAGTGGAAGCGGCTGCAGCCCCGCGGAGCGCCGCGGAGGGAGCTCGGGCGCGGATCTCGAAGCCTCGGAAGCCGCCAGCGCCGGCTGCCTCTGCCCAGGCGGCCGCGGAGCTCGGCCGGCAGCAGGGAAAGGAGGAAGAGGAACAACTGCCCCGGCGCACGGGAGCGCTCGGGCACAGCCTGCGGCCGCGGGTCGGGGCCAGCTGCCTTCCCCGCCCCCGCCTCCCGGCACCGATAATCCCCTCGCCGGCGGGGGCCGGTGTGTCAGCGGGACAGGGGAGGGACGAGGGAAATCCCCGCGCGTCGCCGAGGGCGCGGGCTGCGTTCCGGGTCCCCCCGCCCGGCGCTCCCCGCAGCCGGAGCCGCCGCCCGCGCCGACAGCAGCCGCCCGGGAGCCCCCAAAACGGGGAGGAACCCCAGCAACGGCTCGGAAACCGGCGAGGGGAGAGCGGGGCAGACCCGCCCGCTACCCGCTGCAGTTCCAAACGCCGTTCGGCGGCCCGAGATCTAACGCCTCCCGATTTCGTCTTTTCAGTCCCCGCGTTTAAGAAACCCACCGAGAATTTTGCAGTAAAACTAAAGTTATTTTGGAAAAACTCTTTTTTTTTCCTTCCCTCCCTCCCCTCACATAGATCTTTAATGTTCTTAGTCTCCTGCTTCACTCATACTGGCTGGGGCGCTTTGCATGTGCCAAACCGCAGAGCCTGTGGAGCACAGGTCCTTGCAGATGAGGAGAGCTCCAGCCTGGGCCTTCGGCAAATTAAAGAGCCCTCTGTCTTCGAGGACCTGTGTATTGACTATTTCCACAGGAGTTAGCTGCGGTCTGCAGCTCAAGATTGAAATATGTTGTTGTTAATTCCAGGGCAAAATTAAGAAGATGGGGTTTTTTCCTTTCTTTTTTTTTTTTTAAAGTATAATGACTGCCCATATTTTCTCTTTATTTTTTCCTGTTATATTTTTTTTTCCTTCACAACCTCGTCAGCATGTGCTGTGCACTTGCTGCAGTCCAGGGGATCTGACTGTAAAGGAGTATTCGATCCATAATATGTATATTGATCGTTTGTTCTTAGACTACCCTGTCACAGGCAATCCACGTGGTTGAGTATAGTCATCTTCCTTCCTCTGAAATTACAAATTTGAACAGGAATGGCCGCTTTCCATTAATGTATTTTCTGATTAATAGACGCAGTATCTTCTATTCTACTCCAGTATTTCCAGAATAGAGACAATGCACACAATTATACAAAAGTACAAGTATTTGGGGACACGCTTATGCCTCAGGAAACACACTAATTCATATCAGTTTTGCACATTACCTGAGATTTAAAGGAGCTGTCAGGTCTGCCATTACAGCAGACCAAAGTGTTCTGGTTTCTCACATCAATATATATTTGCCAAAAAGTTCAGAACTGCTGTGCAAAGAACCCCTGTTGTGAGCCAATATGTGAAAAATATTGTAAACCTTCTTTATTTATAGTGAAAACAGCATATTTTCATAGCATCAAGGTGAGACTGGAAACGTGTACAGTTTCTCCAAGCTTTAAAAATCCAAACTACTGCTCAAAAATACTGAGTGGCTTTTGCAGTTGCACCCTATAAAGTGCAGTGCATCTCTTAGAGACACTTAAAAATGCTATTATTTATTTAGGTTTTGTTTACTTATTACATTCCAGTAACACGTGGATCGTAACACCTCTGTAACAGAGGGAAACAACGGTCCCTCTTTTAAAGAGCTGATAATCGAAGGTCAGATGTATCCCCCAAGGCCCCCTGCTTGTTCCATTAAGGTATTTTCAGCCTCCATTTGGTTAAAGTTAACCTCTTAGTGCTGCCTTTCCCGTGGGGTGCTTTGAGTCCACTTGTGTGTGTGTCCGTGCTCGTCTCTGTATGTGTGTGCTTGTGGGGGGAAGACTGAGTCCCAGTGAGGGAAAACTCACCAGTAGGTTGGTCTCCCGGTTCCTAGAAGGGGCAGAAGGAAACCTGCCAGCTAGTCTACACCGCTGATAATGGAAGACCAGAAACAATCTGCAGCCCAGAGTCCTCCCAGACATCCTTCGGCATCCTAAAACACCTCTTTGCCTTGCTTAGTGGTGTTAGGAGGGTGGTCTCCGCTGCCTTTATTCTTAAAGTGTCAGTGAAGAAAAGATGTCAAGGGAAGAGGAAACATTTGGAAAAGGCTTTCATTCAGTCGGGCATTGCTATGTATCTCTTGGTTGTGTCTCCTGTCTATCTTGGATCTCAAATGAGTTTGACCTAGTGGCTTTCACTAGTACAGCCACGCAAAAGGTTTCACTCTATCGACTTGTCTGCCCCTCGTTTGATTTATTTAATTTTTGAGATCATGATCAGAGCGAGCCATTCCCGCCTTCTCTGTTGTCAAACGGCAGCAAGAGACAACAAGCAAAAAAAAAAAAAAAAAAAAAAGTGAGAGTAAAAGCTGGGGTGTCTAGGTGTCTAGGGGTGGAGGAACTGGGCTGAGACTGTCCACAGCTCCCTCCATAGCGTGACACAGACACACACACACCCCGATGGTGGCAGCAGAAGCCCAGGGGACACCTCCCCCTGCCCCCAGCTTGTCACAAATGATGGCCAGACTGGTTTCGAGACAGGCTGAAGCTGCTGGGTCAGAGCTCAGGGTCTGCTTGTCGCTAGGTTTGTTCCCAAAGGAGAGAATGTTCTGAATAACTCCAGCCACTGTGTGTGAGCAGGTACTCCCCTCTGCTGAAACACCCGCAAAAACTCAGAGAAAGGAGTTTTTCCCCCCCGGCCCTAGTCACTCACCGCCCTGCAGAGGTGGGGGCGAGAGTTTGGCCGTCGTGATGCTCTGCTAGTGCCCAGCCCTTGGAAGGGAAAGGAGATTTCCGCCCTAAATCTGCTTGGTTCTTACAATTTCAACCCGAATTTGGGATATGCAGGTGACTGCAGGGGGAAGAAAAAAAAAAAAAAAAAAAAAAAAAGCACTATCAATGATGCTTTTAAACCAAATCGCTTTTGCACCGATTTCACTGGAAATACGAAATACTGAAAACTAAATCCACAGAGCCATCTTAGACCTCTGCCTGTTAAATAGTGAGGAATTTTTTTTTAAAATTTGAATTCTGTTTAATTTAACGATTCTCTGCTGTTTGTTTTTTACTTAGCACTACATAGCATTACATGCAACTTTTGGCCCTGGAATGGATGAATGGATGAAGGTCGGGAAACCCTGGACAGATTTAAACCAGAAAGAAATGCAGACTAACTGATGTCTGACTGGTCCAGCGAGCTGGAGATGGTGCCTTGTCCTGCTTTTTACTAGAAAGAAATCTAGCGTGAAAGCAGGATCTTTGTTGCCTAGGAATTAAGTTGTTGCTGCTGCTTATTCCTTACCTGAACTCCTAATCCTCTGTTTGTGCTACGGCACAAACCAAATTATTTCTCATAGACAAAAGGGCTCCCTTGTAACAATTAAAGTCTATTGTGTAAAAGTATAAACGGCACATTGACTGCTAAGGTAAACTGGCTTGCAAAAAGTGATTCTTGGACATGAAGTCTGTGGTTATTTAATGTATACTTTGTAGAAGTCATTATTCACGGGGAGGTAAACTACCAACAGTGAAATGCTTAGTTAGCCGGTTAACATGTATGCTTGGTCTAAACAGACCTCAGAAGAAACAACATGAAGTCTGCTCCTACTTCTACAGAAGACAAGTGTATTTTGTTACTGCTTGCCCTAGAAAAAAACCACTTTATTCTAGATCTGTTTAATTTCTTAGACAAAGAAGCGGCCCGCTCCCCTCAAATAAAAATTAACCCCTAAGGCACTTCACAAAGTGGGAAATATCCTGAAATCCTTGAACATCGGACTCTACTGAGGTCAGTGCAATCTCGGTCCATGCTCGTTGCGGGGCGGGGGGGGAGGGGGGAATCTATCCCGTGCTCAGGGAGTGTCTAAAAAGAGGAGTGTGGATCCACAGAAACCAGTTCTGCCCAAGTCAGCTTTGTCTTGAGAGGAAAGGGACTGGGTCAGCATTACTGCACGTGAGGAAACCCCCACGGAGGCTGGAAGAGAGTCTCTCTCTCTCCTCCTTTCTCTCCCTTTGGCCAATGCGTCACTTGTTGGGGCAAATCTCCCACCAAATGCAATGGGATTTCTTATTCCCAAAGTGAATTCCTCAGCTGGACAGTCTAGGGTTCCTGGCTCCCAGTTTAGGGTGGAATGGGAGAACTCCTGATACTCGGAATGCAATTTGACTTTTGGGAAGTGGGGTGTCCCCCTTACCCCCCGGAGCAGCCAGGAGGTTCCTGGGTGACCGATATGCTTTACCGGGTCTCTTCTGTGTAGCTGCCGACAGCTAAAGGGCATTGTCTGGGGAAAACATTTTCCAAGACATCGTTTGCAAGGTGTGGCAGACACCCAGGGTGTGAAGCTGTGTCTCCGCGCCTTTCCCCGGCGCTCCGCGGGGCCGCTTTGACGGGCTCGGCAGCTCCTCCTCGGCCCCCGCGCAGGCGTAAGCTCTTGCGGGGCCCCTGCAGTGGGTGCTGGGAAGTCTGGAAGCACAAGCGAGTTCTGCGGTGGGATGGGTGCACGTGTGCCGGTTCGCAGAGACACGTGAGACACCGAGTTCTGCGTCTCCGGACCATCTCGCCGCCGCTCCGTTTGCCCGCGGACACGCGTGTAACGCGCCCGCACACCGTCCGCACAGGGCCCGCTACGGCCCGCTGCACCTGCCATGCCTTTAACCTCTCAGTGCTCTATTTCGCTTGGCTTTGCAAATTAGCCTGTTTGGATAAGACCCAATAGAAAACGCTCATTCTGGAAGCCAAACGGGCAAATATTTTAATCTCTCATATTAACACAGCGGTTTTCCAATCGGTTGATTTTTTTTTTTGTGCACGATGATTTATTTATTTATGTGTGTGTTATTCATTCATTCTCTCCACTCATTCATTCCTTCATTCATCCACTCCGTCATTCATTCATTCCTCCATCTCTTGCCCTCCACCGACGAGGCAGGATCCGCGGTAACCTGGGCTGCGCCTGCTGCCACCGGTAACCTCTGGCGGGGTTAGTCTGCGCGCCCGTGGCCCCGCACTGCCCCGGTGTGTGACGGTTCTGAGAGCCCCCACCCCGACCCTTGCTAGGACAGACTTCGGGGTGTCCCTTAGGTCCCTGGAGTTGGCGGGGGATTGGATCGGGGGTGGGGTGGCCGCAAGGCTATTCGCCTGTTTGACTGCTCTGTGCTTTTGCCGCCGTTCCCCATCCCTGAGAAGTGTCAACGAAGTCAACGTGAGCAGGCGGGGACCGCAGGTGCTGCAGCTACACGCGGGCCAGAGCCGGTGTCCCAAGGCAGGGAGGGCCCCCCGCCCGCAGCCCGGCTGACACGGGGATGGGCGCTGGGGTGCTCAGAGGCAGGTAGCGGAGCGGCGGGACTCGCCGTCCCCGGGGCCGTCCCGGGGAAGGAAACGTCAAGAACCTCCAGCCCAGGAGGTACCGGCTCGGCCGACCAAGGGAGGAATGCGCAGTCAGACCACCAACGCGCCTTGAGCCCTACAATGCGCCACTTAATACACTTCTGTAATTTAAACTGCTGGGGACCCCCTCCTTCCAAGCCGATTTTCGATATAGGTGTTTTCTCATTCCCCCCCTTTTCCTTTGAAATGCCCCCACCCCCCTCACCCTCCCGCTCCCTTTCTTCTGAGCCCCGCTCTCTAATTCTAGATGAGTATTACTTTGCTCTTTTCGTTGGCCAAGCACAATTGTGTTATTGGAGATAATGAATTCAATCCCCATCAAAGAGTATTAGGAGCGCCTTGGCCCTGTAGTGCCTTTTTTTCAAACCGGGAATGAAAGGCAGAAAGAAAATTCTCTGGGTAGCCTCCGCGATGGTAGCTTTTGAAGTGAAGGGAGGCGGGCATTGTTGTTCACATTTTTGTCCATACGGCTGAAGAAAGACCGGCGGCTTTTGATGAGAAGATGAGAACCGCCTCGTAAGTTGAGCAACAAGTTAGATGGCGAAGTTTTACCGCTGCCTACTGCCTGTGGATAACATATGTCCCGCATTAATAGGGGCTCAAGGGAACAATTGCCCGGGGGGTGGGGTGGGGGAGAGCTCTGCCTTGCACCGGCCAGCCACTATTTTTCTTTTTTTCCCCCGTCCTCCGGTAACCGGTGCCCCCGTGGGGGTGTTTTTAAGGGAGACTCGAGAAGATGCACCCCGGCTCTTGGGGGGGCTGCTCAGGTGTCCGTGGGGCCAAGCCCCGGTCAGCCGGGAGCGGGGAGGGGTGCGGAGCTGGCGGAACCCCCGACGTACCCGCGGGAGGCAAGAGTGTGCTGGGTGCCCTCCACTCGCAGTTCCTGATGGTTCTACCAGGGTTTCTGATGGACGGTGAGTGGTGTTAGGTTTGCCGCCATGTCTCTGGAGGCGAGGGCACCCCCACCTTTCTAAACAGAGGTCTTTACGACTGTGGTTTTCCACTAAATGTGGGGTAGGGGCTAGAATTTGTCGCTTTACCCGCTCCCTCCGCTTTTTTTATTTCATGTAACGTAATGACACACCTGAAGTCTGTAAAGTACTTCCTTAGATAAACCAACCAGACAAGGAAAAAAGGGAAGAGGGAACTGTTGGTCACGTCAGATAACCTTAGAACTAGAAAACTTGTTGCATGGATTTGAATAAGTTCAGACATGCTCTTATTCCAATCGCCTGCCCCACAGTTCAAAGATTCCCCGCCCCTGGGGCTTTATTATGCTAAAGAGGTCATTACTGAGAGTCACTATGGAGAGATCCTGGTTTGCAGAACGAGGCCCACCTCCTAGTTACCAACATGTTTACACTTTCCGCCGGTCATAACCGGAGGAAATGCGAGTTAGCAACCCGCCGGGCCGGCTCGGAGGAGAGAAGGAATAAATGAGAAAATAGATTTCAGCTACTGCGCAGTAGATCGCAAATGTAGAGGATTCATTAGGGAGCACTTAGAGGTACAGGGCACAAAGGCAGCGTCTGCCGTAGGAGGGGTTGCCGCGAGGGGGCCAGATCCTGCTCCCGGGGCAGGCGGCTCTGCGCCTCGGTGCCCGGGACTGGGAGCAAGGAGAGAGCCCGCTGCTCGGGGCCCGGGAGCGGCGTGGGGCCACCCTGGGGCCGCACGACACCTCCTCGTGACCCATCAGGGGCACTGGGTGCCCGGGCCGCTAAGGGGATGCCCCCGCCCCAGTTGCCATCCTTTTACTGCCGAGAGGCGTGCGAACGGGCCTGATTTCGGAAGCAGCAATGTGGTCAGCGTGAAACATTCCCGGCGAGGATCCTCCATCCCCACCGTTCCCAGGGCAGGCGAAGGACGGGGTTGGCAAACACAAAGCTGGGCTGGACCACAGCTGGGCACACCGAAGGGTCAGGCCAGCGGGGCTGGGATGGAGACCGGGGAGGGCCGGGACGGCAGCGGCACCCGCACGTCGCACCCCGCACCCCGCAGCCGCCGGGGCGCCCTCCCGCCCGCTCCCGCGTCGCCTCCGCGCTGCTTCCGAGCATCCCCCGCCTGGCCATGCCCAGGTGCTGAGCGTGTTCCTCCTGCTGGACGGAAGAGTAGTAGTAGCAGTACTAGTGGTTGTAATAATAATAATAATATTAATATTAATACCATTCGGGGGGTAGCTGCCCTGTGGAATAACGAGCAGGTGTATGAACATTTCATGGGAAAAATTAGATTGCCGACAACAGTAGCCAAATAACGACGAACTCCCCCCAAAATGAGGCGCCTGGGCCAAATTCATTTGAGCGACGCTCCCGCGGCAGCGGCGACGTTCTGGGAAGTGATACTTTCAATCCATTTAACCAAACGGAAGGCTTTTGGGGGGGGGGAGAAAAGAGAAGGTGGTAATTTTTTCTCCTCGCAGAAACAAATGGATTCTGCCATGAGGCTACAGATCTTTTAAACCCTAATGGCTGAAGACAAAGGTGAGCGCTGGCAGTTTGGTCTGTCCAAAGTTCAAAGATCTGAAATCTCAGCGAGTTTCTGTTTGAGGTGAAGGGGGGAAACACAAACACTATGGCACGGTTTGGGCCAGAAAGTTGCGCGGTTTAGGAGTGAAATGAGAGGTTATTTACACTATCCTATCCTTAACTGCTACTTTGACACAATGGGCAGAATAATTAGTAGAAAATAACCAGAGAGAACAAAGGCAGGTTTTCCTCTTATCGCCTCCCGTTTTCCACTCTTGTCTTCCCTCAATTATTTTCTCCTGCTGAAAAAGACCTTTCGACATTGCAAACAGCAGAAAATGTACAATCTTTTTTTTTTTAATTATTACTTTACCTTCGCTAGTAGCTGAGAAGCCTGGGTTGCATTAAGAGAAAAAAACCCGACCCATTTCGCAGAACCGCCCTTGACATTTAAATAATAAAACTAATTGCATTTTTATTTTAGCTATTAACCATTCTCTTATATTTCCTAACACAATATTGCCGCGTGGGAGTTTTGCGAGGACTTACGTGTACATTCCGTACCCCAGTCACCCTCTGTGCCCTATTGTGGTCTGGTTTTTGCCTGGTCATTGTGTGTTGTGTATATATACACTTGTCTCCCCTGGAAACAAATACGTATTAATTACATGTATGGTAATATATACAATATATGCATCTATGTGACTCCCGAGAGAACTTTCTATCCCGTGTTTATATGAGGAAAATTTACTGCTTCACGAACAAATATGGCCAACCAGAATGCACACGAAAAGTATGTATTTATTAAGTCTCTCTTTTAAAAATATTTTTTTCAGGGTAATTAATCACATATACTCACACATAGATGCCCAGATCCCGTTTTATCAGAACGGAAAAGAAATAAAACCACATGCATTGTTATCCCAACCAAGAGCTTTACCTGCAATACTGCTGTAAAATTAAAACCGAGTCAAGTGCTCTTTTAAAGGCTATTTGGCGTTACAGCTAGGAAATTCATTTATTTCGAGTTTGTGTTGACGGACCAGTAACCAGTCCAGTATTCGATGTCTACTCAACGTTTCAAAACAGTTTTTGAAGCTATGCCAAAGGCTGGAGTGTTTTCTCACTCGGTTCTTTTACGACTTACTTATATTTTATTGACATGACAGTTTCGAGGGGAAAACTGACCGGGGATTATATTTTTTTCTCATCTTTCAGTCCCGAATATTTTAAATTAATTTCTTCTAATAACGCGCACCCTCCGATTGTTTGCCGATGTAGGTGTCAGTGTTGTCCATTTACACTCGGAAAACAACCCAGGAGGTACTTGTGATCTTATTTCTGCCCCGTGATTTGGGCGGCTGAAGTCGGTCTTATTCTAACCGGCTCTCCGGAGGGAAAGAGCCGCTCGCAGGTTCCCCGAGGAGGAGCCGCGGGTCCGTCCTTGGCGCGGTCACCGGGGCCACCAGGGCACGACCCGCGGAGGCTCCTCGGGTTGCCCCGGCCCGGCCCGGCCGAGCCGCCACCGGAGCCGCCACCAGAGCCTCCTCGACGGCCGCTGCCCGGCCGGGCAAACGCCTCCGACACCCCCCCTGCCGCGGGCCACCTCGCCGCCCAAACCCCGCGTAAATCTTCACAGCGATCCCCCGCCGCCCTGAATTACTCCCTGCTTGTATTTAATGACGTTAAATGAGCCGGTTTCGCTCCCTCGCACGTGGCCGGTCGGAGATAACTGCCGTGTAGAAAAAGGCGAAGTTGCCCTGTAATTCGCGCTGAGGGCCGGAGCCTGCGGCACGGCGGGTCCCTCTTCGCCTCGCCTCGGCCAGAAACGGGCTGGGACATTACCTGCCACACGGGCCAAACCCCGCACCCACCAGCATCTTCCCTCCTGGGCACAGAGAGCGCGGTCCGGCTGGAAGGAGATGCTCGTAAGCTCCCCTCTATGTATCGCGGGGCGGGAGGGGGGGTGCACCCTCTTTCCTATGGCGACTACTTTTAGTTTATTTTTGCACCGTGACCTGGGATCCTTGAGCTGAGGATTATAGCAGAGCAGAAAACAGGAGACTCTTCTCCCCTCTGTTGACTTCCAAGTCATTTAAGACAGAACGCTGCACGCGTTGCGGCGGAGACCCGCATTTTCAGTACGAGCCGCATCCCTGTTATGTCAATGGATCGTTGCCCACCGCAGCCACCATTTGTTTGCGAGAAGAAAGGGAAGGAGTATGATCTTGATGGCGAGAGGCAAAGGGGCACGCGCTGTATCCGTGACAGGCTCCGCTCCTTATCTATAAGAGGTTTGGAGCCGCGTCGGTCCGCTTAAACCTTTTTATTACCCACGCCCTGAATATTTCCATTACACACGGTTTGTGCTCCTCAGCTGATATGCGAAACCTGCTGCTTTATCGCTGTCCTTCGATTGATATTTTCTGTGTACAAGCCCAGGGCATTAAATCAATGTCTTCACCCTGCAGTGGTATATTCTCTGAAGGCTATAGCCTGTGGGAGACGGGTGAAATCCTACCGAAAACGGACTTCATCCTGCCTCGATTCTCAGAGAACTCCTCTTGGCAGTAGAAGGGGGACTTTAAATGGGATCCGCTTGCCGAGCAACTCCGAGCTGCCACGGCTGCTGGGGATCTGCTGGTGTTCGCCAGTTCAGAAAATACAGGAGGCGAAGAGGCCGCACAGACGGCGCCCCGGGCACAGACCCCCCCGTTCCCTCCCGCTGCGGGACCCCCGTTAGCCCCCGCCCGAGCGCACCCGCGCAGCGCGATGCCGCCGCCGGCCTCGTCTCACCCGCAGAGCCGCGTCCGCATCCCGGCCCGCGCCCCCGGGCACCTGCAAAGCCCACGGCAGAGAGGCTCTCCAATATATAGGTTTTTTCCTCACATTCTTCGCTGAGTAGTAGTGCTGGAGGAATTCGATGAGTTTTCTAGGACGCTGGCTTTTCTTTTCTAAATCGACCCTTAAATTTAATTTCCCGCCGTTGTCCCTAACCCGTCAGGGGGGCAATTATGTGATAATTATGAAAATTACACAGTTCTTTTATCTGGCGGCAGAGCAGGAAGGGGGCTGAGCCCAGAGAAATCTGTTCACGTTTAAACCCACCCCCGGCCCCCGCCACGATGCCGCTTGCTGGGGACCAGCGCTCGCCAGGGCAGCTGCTGTTGTTACGGAGGAGGATCCGAGCCAGGGCTGCGGAGCGGGAGGGAGGACGGCAGCTCGTCCCGGGTCGAAGCGGAGCAGCTCTAGGGATGCTCCCCTCGGGAGTCGCCCCGTCCAGCGGGGAAACGCCGGGTCTGAGAGCCGCCTTCCCGGCACCGGGAGCTTACACCGCCTCGGGTGGCTTTCTCCCTCCCTTCCTCAACAACGCCGGCACTGCGATTTAAAAAAAAAAAAAAAAACAAAAAACCAAACCCAATAGAAAAAGGACTCCACCATACACACCCGCAGCCAGCGGTGCCACCGCAGCGACCCGCAGACACACCCTGCGGGCGCGTCTTCTTCCCGACCGCGGCAGCGCCGGCCCCCTCCGAGCCCTCCACACAAGCTGCTTGGCCGTACGGATCGTTCCACTCCACACACGCGCTTTAGTGGCACGTTTGTTTCCCTGGCACAGCGTCTCCGTCCTCCGCAACCCGCCCCAGAAATTTCGGAAAAAAAGCAGCAAAGGCTTTAATTGTTAACATTTGATTTATTTAAAGTCCTTAACTGCAAATGATCAAAACCATACTTCACGCATTAAATTCTCAGTTATCGTTTTAAATCAAAATATTTTTTCAATTACAATCACATTTATAAAATTAACAAAATTTCTTAAATTCACGTGTAATTCTTTTTTTTTAAACTGTCATTTAAAGCAATTTCCAGTTGTAAAGAAAGAAAAAAATATAAACCATGCAATAAATTAAGAACATTGAGACAGCGAACAGGAATAATAATAAAACCCGTCTGGCTATGCTAACACCATGTAAAACTGTGGAAAGTGCATTAACACTGGATGAAACAAGCTAACGATGACGATAATTAAATGGCCACAAAAGAATTGGATGTGGAATTTATTAAACAAGTTGGAAAAGGGGAGAGAAACAGCTCTCTTTCTTGCGTCGGTGTAATAGCCAACGTTTCCTGGGGGAGGGGTAAATAACCGTGTTATAGATACACAGTTCTAGCTGGTACACAATGAAGACACTTAAATTAAATAAGCATGTCATCCACATGTCAAGAGTTCCTGATGAATGAGAATCTTCAGTAACAGATGGGAAGGAAAAAAATATCCAACTGGCTGTGACCTCTTGTAACTTTATATTACATCCCAAGACAGGTAACACTTGGAAAAAATAAGGGTCGCATCCTGCACTCCAAAGCTCCAGTTGGTCCCCTCGGGAGTGCAGGATCCGTCCCGCAGCATCTGGGTGTATGCAGGTTGTACTAGCCAAAGGTTTATTTTGCAAGTATCAAAAGGATGATCCGAGAAAGTAAATAGTCCTCTTGTTGCTTTGAGATTCTCTTAGTGTTTTGCTACTTCACAGCAGTATTGTCCTTCAAAGCCTTTTTAATTAAAAAAAGTCTTACTTGTCTACTCGTTTCTTCATCTCCGTATTGTTAAAGTATTGCCACATACCTGTAAACTTACATGAGATTATAGAGTACAGAAAGGGGGAGAAGAGGGAGCAGAAAGCACAAACAAGTAGTTTACAAGCTCAACATTTTTTTCTTCCTTTTAATAACACCCTGCAAAGGCTAGAGGGAATCTCCAGGGAGAAGGGCTGGGTAGCAGGAGGGGGTATATACAAGCGGGACGTGGCTGGCTTTGCAGGAGGTTGTGGCGGATCGTAACAACACACAACACATTGTGAGACAATTAAAAAGTAACAGTCCTTTGCACACAGCGTGCGGAAACACCTCGGTTTGTCGTAGGGAGAGAGAAAGGAGGGAGAGAAGCCAGGAAAAGGTGGGGGGAAAGAGGTTCGCCCTCAGCACGGGGTAGGGGGGGTGCAGAGCTAGGAGGTGTTTAGCACGGGTCTGGAATACACACCTTGGTAGTAGGAGGGCTCTAGGGCCGAGGGCTCGATGCTGCTCCGGCCGGCCATGGAGGTGCTGCCCAGGGGAAGCCCACCAGGAATGCTTGCCCCGTAGGAGGAATATTGCAGTGCCTGCTCGTAGGCTTTGAAGTCCAGCTTGTGCTGCTGCTCCGAGGAGGACATGAGGTTGTTGATGGAAAAGGGATGGTTGAAGGAGTAGTGGGGATCGCCCTTGAGGTGGAGCTGGGGTTCATGGGCTAAGGAGTGAGGAGGGTGCGGAACAGAGGCCAAGGTGGGGACGGAGCTGATGGTGGAGGAGGTGGCGGAGGCCGAGGTCTTTAGCTCGGTGCTTGATCCACTGTGGTCCATAGACTGGGGGCTGGTGGATGGGTTGGAGCTGGAGAGGGAGGTGGCTGTGTCCAGCTGCACAGGTTTATTGTGGCCTCTGTGCAGGGGGGAGTTGGAACTAGAACTGGAGGCCCCAGCCTGATCTTTCCTGCCCTCCTGAGGGGCTTTGCTGTTCGCTGGTTTCTCACACTTGAAGCGTTTTTGCCGGCGGAGGTAGCAGCCGTTTTCAAACATGTTGCCAGAGTCGGGGTGCAAGGTCCAGTAGGAGCCCTTGCCGGGCTTGTCAGGGGACCGGGCCACCTTGACAAAACAGTCGTTAAAGGAGAGCGAGTGGCGGATGCTGTTCTGCCAGCGCTGCTGGTTCTGCCGGTAGTAAGGGAAAAGGTCCATGATCCACTGGTAGATCTCACTCAACGTCAGCATCTTGCTGGGTGCTTGCTGAATGGCCATGGTGATGAGGGAGATGTAGGAGTAGGGTGGCTTGGCATGAGGGTAGCTCCGTTTAAAGGTTTTGGCGTCCCGTGTCCTGCCGAGGTTGGACTGGGTGTAGGCCATGGGGCTCATACAGGGGTTCATACCACTGTAGGGGCTCAGCCCATTCATGGGGGCCGGCTGGGCTGACATGGCGTTGATGCCACTGGGGCTCAGCGCCGTACCCATGGCGGCCACACCAGCTGGCATGCCGTTCACTGGCCCCGCGGAGCCTGTCGGCATGCCAGCCACGGCACTGGGGCTTAGCCCAGCTCCCAGCCCTGTGTTGGCGTAGGACATGTTGAAGGAACTGGAGGTCATGTTGCCACTTGTCGTCATGGTGTTCATGGTCATGTAGGTGTTCATGGTGTTCATGGAGCCCAGCCCCGAATTCATGTTGCTCACGGGCACCGAGGAATAGGCCTAGGGCAGTGAAACAGAGAGAAGGGGTTAGAGGAGAGAGAGGTAGGATCCCAGCGGGGACAGATCTGCCCTTTCTGCCAAACGAGCCGTGCAAACGTCCTGCCACGGGACACTGTCTGCCTCCCAACACACGGAAAGCGCTTCCCAAAAGCTGCACTGAAAGGCTGCTGGTGCGATGCAAAGATCTAGTTTATATTTATACGTGTTTATAAATTAGATACAGAGAGGAGCCCCTTGGCTGCCGTTACCGGTGTGTTGCAGCTTGCACGGCGGATGTGCTGGGATCACCAACCGACGGCCCCCCCGGAGCGGCTCCGCAGAGCTGCTGCGGGCTTCAGCTGCCCCGGGAGGAGGTTTCCTCCCAGAGCATTCCCGTGTTTGTGCTGATTTTGTGTGCCATCTTGCTACCTAAATATTTAAACTCCCGAGATTATTGAAATTTAACAGCGTGCACTGTGCCAAGGAGAATTCAATTGCCTGCATTTTCTTAAAATAGTCTCACCTGTCCCTCCCAACCTGCACTGATTTCAATTCCTGTTCTTAAAGAAGATGCAATAATATCTTGTCCAAAAAAACCACCTCCAAACCCATGCAACCCCTTCCCCCCAAAACACCCCTTCCCCCTTTCCACCCCCAAAAATCTAACAGAACAGAAAAACAACAGCTCACATTCGCATATTTTCTCTGTGGAAAGCTTCCCCCTCGTCTGCATCTTCTAAAGTCAGCCTTTAAATTAAAGTTTAAAAACAAACAAACAAACAAACTTTCCCAAAGTACGACAAGCTTTCCCTGCCTGAGATTTTCTATAACCGCCCGACGAGAAAAAATTGCAGCACCCTAAGCACCCTACTATGTAACACAACTCTTGGTAAAGGTGGAACTGGGGAGCCTGAAATTTTGCTTTTGGAGAAAGACATTCCCAGTTTACCTCGAACAAAGGCATTATGGCTAGGGGAAGGATCTTTAGGCTACGGTTAAATATATGTATATAATTCCCTGCCCATCGCAGGGGTGTTGGAACTAGATAATCTTTAAGGTCCATTCCAATCCAAACTATTCTCTGATTTTACGATATAAAATTCATTACTGTTCACTACAAATTCCACGGGCTTATGAGAGCGCTTTTAATTTAGAGGATCACATTAATTATTTGAGATGGTAGAACGTGGATGGGTTTCCCACCTTGCATCCACGACGTGATTCCAGTTAAATAGCAGGGGAGAAGAAAAGACCGAGGCTAAAAAATAGCAAAAGCGAAGCTCGCTTAACTATACGTTTGTGGACAGCGAGCACGGCGAGGATAAACGAGTCTGGAAACGGCACGTAATTAGGATGACCCTTGTTTGCCCTTAGCCGACTTTCTTCTCTGAAGCAGGACGCCAGCAGGGTGACACGTATCTGCCTGCGCTCCGTGCCAGCTCCAAGGTGCCGGGACGAGGCGTGGGGGCCGCGGAGCCGCGTGTCCGGTGCGGTGATGCAACGCCCGGGTGCGCACACCTTGGCTCCCGTCTCGCTCCCGCACTTCCTTGAAACGGCCGCTTCCCGGGCGGGGACCCGCGGCGCTGCTGGCGGCGCTGGCTCCTCCCGGGGACCCGCTCGGCAGAGCCGCGGCGGCGCAGCGCCCACCCCGGGCCCCGCGCTCTCCGAGTTGTTGGCGCCTGGGCTGGTTCTCCCCACTCTCGGCCCCCGCGCTTCGCACCGCGCTGTCAAACGGGGGGGGNGGGGGGGGGGGGGGGGGGGCGAGAGCGCCACCCGGGGTGCCGGGGCGGCGGGCCAGGGCCCCCTCCCTCCGCGGCTGCCGGGGGCGCTCTCGGCAGCGCCGCCCGCCGGCCCGCGGCAGCAGCGCAAGCCGCAGGGGCCCGTCTGGCAAAGGACGAACGAACTGCGATTCCCCTCCGCCCTTTCTTTTCGCCCGCCTTTAACAGGTGAGGCCCCCGGCGAGGGCGCGCAGAGAGGCCGTGGGGCCCGCCGAGGAGCCCGGGGAAGGCGCTGCCCCCGCCCGGGGACGCGCCGCCTCGGTCCCCGCCGCCCGCCGGGAAGGAGCCGGGGCCGGCGGCGCGGAGAGTCGCCCGCCCCGAGCCGAGAGTTCGCGGGGCGCTTTTGTGCGAGCGGCGAGCCCGCCCGATCCCGACCCGGGGCTGCCCCCGACCCCCGCCCGGCGCGACCCCAGCAGCCCCGAGTCTCCCCCAAACGCCTCTCCGGACCCCGGGAAGCCGCGTTTTCCTCGGGGAAGCCTGAGCGGCTTCAGCGCCGGAGGGAGGGGGGAGCTACGTTTGCGCTGGCAGGATCTGGAGCGCAAACCGATTCCTCCGATCGCTCGCGACCCTCCAGCTCTCACCCCGGCCCCCTCCTCCCCCTTGCAGAGGGGCAGCAGCGGAGCCAGACCCTGGGATTTACTCACCTCCTGAGTGTCGGCGTAGTAGCTGTTCCAGTCGCTGGTTTCATGCCCTTCCATTTTCACAGTCCCTAACATTATGGAGCCAACCTGCCCGGTGTAACCATCCAGCCCTCTTGCAAGTGAGCGACGGGCAGCAGGAAAAGAGCCCGAAAGCCCGACCTAGCAGGAAGCCAGCTCTGAGGGGCGGGGGGTGCTGAATTCTCCTCTATAACGAGTCAAAAAGGAGGCAGGGAGCGGTGTGGGGCGAGACAGTTGAGAAAGTGAGGAAGTGCCGGCTGGATGTGAGTGGAGTTGAGCTGATGTGGATCTTACGTCGCAGAAGTACCCACCTCCTCCTCCTCCTCTCCCCATTTGTCCGCCGCACAAAGGCGTTCGCACCTACAAAGCCGGAGATGCACCTGCAAACAAGGCAGTTCCCCTCGCCTGCAACTCCCCCCGGGGCGGCACTTTATTTGCAAAGCGGCGTAATTGGTTTAAGCTTGTGGGGAAAGAAGGAGAGACAGAGGTGGGAGAGGGGGAGAGAATAGGAAGGGGGAGGGCGGAACCCACCCTTTCAGATGGACAGGACAAATGCTAGGAGGGATCGGTGGAAATTAGATGAGGTAGATAAGAGAAGGGCAGCCCCCTCTGTTTGGAGAGAATGCAAAGGGCCATCCAGTCTTAAACCCTTGAGATTAAGGGCAATATTTACTAAAGTCCAGGAGATGCTCCTTTAACGTGATGACCGGGACGTGCTCCAAAGTCCCGAGTCTTGCAGTCTGCAAGCTCCCCGCCATCCCACGCCCCCCCGGCTCCTGCCCCTCACTTCAAAGCTGGTTTCAGAACAGGTACCTCTGCGGCGCCCTCCGCCCCTGCCTCGGCACCCCCAGCTCCAAGGGCCCTCGGGGCGGGGAACCGGACTCGCCTCTCCGGGCTACGAGCAGCAGGACTCGGCTCCGTGTCCCCCCAAACCCCTCCCCCTCCCCCTAGCCCTTCAAATGGGGCTACTGTCCTGTGTGGATGGTGGTGATATTTTTTTTCTGGTGCCTTGCATTCAGAAATCATGTGAGTCACCATGCTGAGACATAGCACTACAGGCACCCAATAAATGCGGACAGAGGCTTGAATGCGGATCCACCGATATTAACTTCCCCTTGGCAAACATCAGGTGAGTCACTGGAACCATTTTATATCTTTACTGAGGAAAGCCTCCAGCCCAGAAGGCTCCTTTGGAAGCCTTCTGTTTTGCCAGGCATCCAGAAGCAACAATAATAAGTAGAGGGCATCTCATTACCAACTTCTTGCTCATTAACTTGAATTCTCAGAAAGGACAGAGCAGGAGGAATCTACACAGTCTGGTAAAAGGTTAAAAGGGGCAATACCGATAAAACAAACTGTCATTGAACAACTCTTTTTATTATTATAGAGGGAATCTCGCATTTTCTGATTGATCATTTTGAACAGATTGAACATTTTCGGGTTTTGCTCCTGTCCTGTCCAGCTCTTCGAGCTTAAGTCGAGACCACAGACATTTCCTGGGTTTCTCTGCCCTGTTCTTTATGAGTTTGTTCCTACCGAACTACTAGAACTTTTATCACCTGACAGTAAAAAAAAAAAAAAAAAAGATAAAGCTAAAGAACACCCACCCACCAACCAACTAACGAAAAAAACCCACAACTCAAATAACTTTCTGGGTAATGGGTATTTGAAGGAGAAATAAAGTTTCTTGGGATTTTGAAAAAGGCTTGCGTGCTGTACCACGCAGACTAAAATACGCATCCAAGTCTGAATTTGTGCCGGGCATGTTTATCATCCAAAAGGATCAGAACTGCTTCCACAGTGATTTGTCCTCGAGTGATCTGCAAAAACGTCACCCTAACAGATACGATTTTAAAGTTTTTTGTATAGAGAGACCCAGGATTCATGTGACGAGATATACCACATCTCCGCCTCTACAAATATGTTTTAACTTGTCCTCTAAATGCGTTTTCTGTTATCCCATTCTTTGTTCTTTCCCTCCTAGTCCTTCTTTCTTTAAATCTGGCAACAGAATTAAGTCAAATCCTGGAAACAAACAAAACTCTGGAATCAGCAGGCGAGAACAAGGGATCAAAATGTGTCTTGAATGAAATAAAATAGATAAAAGCGCTGGATTAAAACCCTACGTACTCAAATGGTCAAACTACACCCATGGAAACTGGAACAAAACCCAGTGGGAAATCTAAGAGATATGAAAATTGCTGTCTTCATGTACGCACCCTCCTTCTTTCACTAATGGAAGCGGTCTATACGTCTGAAAATAGAGACCCTTCGGTGGCGGCCTATTCATTTCAGTACTTGATGTCCGTTCAGAAACTCTACGGCCGGGCTAGGGGGTGCGGGGGTCCGAGCGACCCCGCTGGCGGCACCTCCCCGCCGGGTGACCCAGAGCCCGACCCCGCGGGAGCGACACCCACCGGGACACCGGGCTCACTCTACCCGGAAAAAAAAGAGCAGCACGAAGCCGGCCACGCTCCCGGGGATGCTGCTACAAACCGCGGAGGAGCTGGGCCAGGCGGAGCAGACGTGGCACCCGGCAGAGCCGCTTTCCAAGCGGGCCGGGCCCTCGGGAAGCTCCCGCCGGGATGCCCGCCGGCCGGGCGGGGAGGGGGACCCGGGGTTGTGCAAAGTCGCAGCGCCTCCTATTGTCCAGCTGCGTCTCGGGCTCAGCTCCCTCTCTCAGGCTGCTTCCAGAGGTGAGAGCACAGACGAGCTCCCATCTGTAATCTTCTTAGGGAGCGTTTCGGCTTAGTGTACAAATCAGCAGCCCCGAGGCAGAATCAACCGCTGCTGGAAATTCCCCTCAGCACGGGTTGCTGTGCTGCCGCTTTGGTGGAGAAAAGCCTTCCTTGTGTGAAGAAGAGGGTCCTGACGGCTTTGCCTACGGCCACAGGAAAAAGGGTATTTCGGTAGTTGTCCCTGCCCCGCACCTGAGCCTCTGCGAAACCCTGTGTGTGAAGCTCCAAGAAACCGACACGATTTGTCCGTACCCTTCGCAGCAGGCTCAGCAGGAGGGAAAGGACTCTCCTAGGATGGAGGAGGACGCGTGAAAGCAGGCAGGAGCTCTCCAGATGCACGTAGCTGCTTGTGCGTTTTCTAGACTTCAGAACTGTAACCCAGGACTGATTTGCAGTCTCTTCGCAGCTCTGGTTAGAGTAGAGCCAGTTTCTGATCAAGTTCTACATCGATTTTTTTTTTAAAAATCATTTGTTTTTTGCTTGTTTTCAGGGGGAACTGTGTAGCCTGGAGGAAAAGCACAGGCTGAGGTGAGCTGTATTTTGACTGTCTAAACGAGAGCAGGTCCCGGCTCCGGGCTCCACCGGTGCGTACAGCCAAGGAGGGAAACGTGATAACTAACCTGAAAGTACGTGTTTGTGGTTTGGGTGCGTGTGGAGCGGGGGGAGGACGATCACGGGAGCCCGTGTTACCAACCCAGCGTCCGTTTTTTGGGGAAGAGCATCGCTGCAGGGTCTCGGCTGTTAGGGCTCTCTCCCTTGGGGTGTGGGGGAGATGTCTCCGGCCACGCCAGGGAGGACGGAGCAGGCACGGGGGCTGCTCGGAAGCGCCGCCCGCAGGTACCGTCCCACGCGCGGGGCGGGCGGCCGTGGGAATCGAAAGGGGCTTTAATTTTCCCAGTGGAGCGCCGGTCCAGTTCGCTCCAGCCTAAGAGCGACTTTTCTCCCTGCAGAGGCAGCGCCTGCTGCCCACCCCTCCGGTTTAACGTGCAGAGTCTTAATTGATTTTGCCAAACACCAACGTTTTCTGGCCGGCGATCTCTCTGCAGTGCTTGTGCGAGGCGGATGTGTAGCTCGGGAAGGGGCTGCGAGGTTATCTCCACATCAGGATGCCTTCCCTGCTCCTCACTGTACAGCCTTCTTGTCTTTTCCCTGGATCCGTCTCCTGCGGATGGTCGTTGGTACCCGGCTTTCCAGGCGGCCCTCCCACCCCCGCGCAGCGAGTCTCTTCAAACTCCCTCAGCCTCCCCCATTCCTGTTCTTACTCATCCATCCCTCCTGACGGCGGGAAATCCCTTTTCCCATCTTTTCCAACACGGAATCGCCCCCCAAGCTGGCAAAAGGTAATCGAATAGGAAAGCGCCGCTGCCCAGAGCCGGGTTCTCTGGACGAGGTGGAAAGCCGGGCGGTCGCCGGGGGTCGGTGACTGCCCGGAGCGCCCCTCGCTGCTCAGGGAGCCCAGCGAGACGGCGGCGGGACTGGGGGGCTTGTTTCCCTCCCTCTCACGGGCAGCGCTGCCGTGGCTCTGCGCTCCTGCCGCTGAACTCTCACCGCGAAGAGGCGGCGAGGGTGCCCCCGCTCCCCGGAGCAGCCCCTGGCGGGGCGGTGGCTCCGGCGGTCCCAGCCCTCGGAGTTCACGAGCCTGTGCGATGCGATAAGGTGGCGTTTACCTTCCTCTCCCGCGGGAGCAGCGCCCGGGCAGGTGAAGGCACCCTATTGGGTCAACGCTTGCTTTAGAACCTGTTTCACGTAAAGTTATCTACGAGCACCACAGCCAAGCGACCCTCTTTTCCCGACCAACCCGACGTAGGAGAGGGGAACCTTCTCCCCTTTCTGCACCTCCTCCTCCAGCACCCACTGTCCGGATCTTCCTGGGCGCACCACAAGTGCCCTCCCTACGCCCCGTCCTCGACTGGGAGGGTCCTGCCTCCCCTTTTCCGCCCTTTCAGGCTCCCCACGACGGGCTCGGGAGCGGCCGGGATGCCGGGAGCGCAGCGGCGGATCGAGCCCTCGGGGCACCGGGACGGACCTGCCGGGCTCTCAGGGCTCGCACTCGGGGGCACCTTTCGTGGGTGCTGTACAAGATCTGGGACGCATTGTGTTGCTTGGTGCAGTAGAGACTTTCCGTTGTTTTGTTTTGTTTTATTTGTTTTATTTTATTTTATTTATTTTATTTTGTTTTGTTTTATTTTATTCTTAATCTTTATTTTAATTCATTGTATTCATTTTGCTAGGTGTCATTTAGCAGATAGTGACTTAAAGCAACATTCCTGATATGAAAAATAATACCCAACCCAATACTCATGTATCAGATCAGTTAAAGGAGAAGGAAGCACAAATAGCAAAAAGAAAAAAAATACAGATAATTTACTATCCTCTAGTTGAAGAGATGAGAGTAAAGAATTCTATGTTTTGTTTACCTTTTCTTTACTGTAACAAAACAATTCTTGACTAGGTAAATCATCACCCCTTGTATGCAATCCGTTTTTTTGCTTTTAGGTCTGGATGTGTGTACGCTGTTTGCAGAACTCCAGTTGGCAGGATGCCCACAGTGCAGCGTGTGATTGGCCAAGTGTGTTTTACCTTCTTCATGGAAAAATAAATGCACTTGATATTTCTCATTTGACTCAAAACCAGCCATGTAGGTATTTATTCTATTTATTGGGTGTTTTATTTACGTTATGGTTTACTGAAACATAAATGGAAATGCTTCTGTTGTTTATGTGTAACAGTGTAACGGTTCTTATGCAATGACTCAATGTATTTTTTAAAGTTTTGTGTGTTTTGTTTTGTTTTAAAGTAACAGCAGTAGTATGGCATGGAAGAAACATTAGCAGAGGACAAGGGAATTTGATTATGCACGGAGATAAAACATATACACCAATAGCACCCAGTTTGTAGAATCTCAGCCAACTTACATAATTGATATTTCAGGACATATACAGATTTTTTTGCAATACATGTATAAGGAAACAGAGACTCTCAGCAAACTGAGATGATGGGGGCCATTAATCTATACAAACCACTAAGAGAAACAAAGCTTGATAGAAGAGAAACTTTTGCACAATTTCTCTTATTGTTTCTTCGATAAAGTTGTCCAAAATCAAAGTCTGATCCCCCCCCCCCCCCCCCCATATGCTGGTTGAAATCTCCACAAGTCTTGTTTCTCCAAAATCTGCAGTGGGTTCTCTGCAAGAACATCTGTTTTACTGATGTAAACCAAATATCGCTGTATTGGACAAGATACGCAAAGCTGATCAACTGTTTGTTTTACAATATTCCTGCCAATATAATACTCCAGTCCTTCTGCAAACTAACCTTCTTATGCAGACATGGACTTGTTTTGGTCACTTGCATTTTGAGTGATGGAGAGCAGAGGAATGCTACCCTTCTTTCACTTTATAGCACCATGTTTTCAAATTGTTTGCTCCATTCTCCTTTACCTGTAAAGAATTATCCATTTTCCTGCTTCTGTCTTTACAGCAGTTTTACAGAAAAGCATTAGGAGACGCCAGTATCCATCATAAATGTCTTTCTTGTCTGGCTTCAGCTCTGAAGAATCAAATGTACAAAATCAAGGCTGGCTTGTTTTAACTCCTCCCCAGGGAGCAGTTTCACAGCTTTACCCAGCTTGCAGTTCCTAGAGCAGAAATTAATTCAGGCTGAATTAACTGCACTTTTTTTCTTGAGCAGCATTAACAGACACCTAGCAACTGTGGGATGTGTGGCAGCTTGATCACACATATAAGGAAACACTTTGGCCATTTACTCTATTAGGGGACATACATTAACCTGTGAGTAGTAAAAATGATGTTTGCCCCGGAAAAGGGTGCCCTGAGGCCCTATGTAACACATCCCACAGTTTTTCACTGAAATGTGAGAATGTGAATATCAACTAGTAACACCCTAAAATCATAAGCAACACCATAAAATAGGATAGTCAACTAGCATCCATGGGAAAGCAGAGGAAGGTCTGGATTCAGTAACATTTTAGGACTCCTCTGGGGCAGCAGCTGTTCAGTGTTTTGGAGAGTGGTAGGTCTGCCCAGCAGTTGGCCTAAGCTTCTGCTGCCGCTTCATGCATTTCAAGGGTGAATCTCCCTGCTGAGCAGGTTTAAGGGAATGGCATCAGGAAAGTTACTTAGCTCACCATGTGCCTTCCCTTCTGTTGTCACGTTTACTCAGTTCTCTGTGTAACTACTGGTGAGACAAGGAAGAATCAGATTTAAATAATCCTTTCTCCACCCCTCCCCAGCTAACAAGGCAGCTGCTAAAGTTTTTCTGCAGTGCATGAGGTTTCAGGTTTACTCCTTTTTAGATAGTGACATAAGGTAGGATGACTGGGAGGGAATCCAACACCTGACCTTTCCTTCAATTCCTCCAAAAGAGAGAGAGCCTTTCTTCCATCCCAACAATTCCATAGCTGGATCAGGTGGCTTTTGTATTACCCATTGAACAAACAATCCCTTCTCCCTTTTCAGGATCAGTATGAAGGATCACCATCCATCCTGTGCCAACAAACCTTTAAATCTTTTTCAACATTACCCTTAGAAGCAGCTGGAACTTCAGCCTCTGCAGACACCTCTCCTCATCCTTCACAGGACGTTTCCTTTTGCTGAAGAAACTGATCAGATGTGAAGGTTTTTCCTCTGATTAAATGGGATTTCTATGTCCCCCAATGCTGAGTCTTCAGCTGTGAAACCTATGAGACCTACAAACACACACATATATATCTACATCTATATATCCCAGTTGAGCTGTTGTCCTGAGAGAACAGAAGAGTTGGACTGGAATAACTGACTGGAAAATCTGCTGTATTAGCTGAAAGACAATGGAGAACAGAGATAATATGTTCAAATTTTAAAACTAAAGCAAGTAAAGGGCTGAGCCCAGCAAAGACTTTGGTGGGTGTTTAGCTGTAATTTCTCCGTTTATTGCTTACAGCCTTCTTCAAAGCCAGGAGTGCCTCTGACCTTGTGCCTATAATAAAGGCTGTGTGTGATGGGTTTCCAGAAGTAACTCATGTAATTTCTCTTGTGCTATATAATAAAATGGCACATATCTGGAAATACTAGTCATATCACACTAAAGAATAAATCTAGGATTCATGATCACTCAAAATCACCAGATTATTTTCTCATTGTAATGATTTTCTCATTATGGATATGAATTTAAATAAAAGGACTCCATCTTGTTTCCAACTTTTTATTTATTTTTGTTTTGAATTATAATGGAATCACTATTATTTAAACAATATGTTTCAATCAGAATAGAAAAAAAGTCAAAAGCTTGAAATCATACAAGGAAGGAAAATTTTAACTATATCTGCTGGCATAGTACTGGCAAATACAGATATCTCACAATCATAATGGAGATTAGTAGAGCTGGGTGTGCATATTTGTTATGGATCAAAGATAGGATATAGTGATTAGAAGAATGACAATGCTTTCAACACTCACAAAGGGATTGAATGTGTAATCTATAATACTAATTCCACAAAACCTTTCTATGACTGCTTACTGCACAAGGGATTCAATACGGATTGATCACCAAAAAAAAAAAAAAGCACTTCCTTCATCTCAGCTGGATCAAACTCTTGCAGCTAACTAAAAAGCTTTTCAGTATTGACACTTTCCGAACTAAGAAAGTATTCCCTCCCAACCTGTTTACTCCACTTTTCTGCTACAGATTACTGTCCCCATAGTGTAACTATCAGAGAAGTTTGTGTGCTGCATTCCCAGTGGCCATACCTAACAGTTCAGCATTTTAGCTTGTAATTAATTGATTTTCTCTGAGTATTTTTGGCCATTTTATACACATATATGTCAGAAATATTAAAACAAATATGTTGACATGAAGAGGAAACAGCAGCATGTAGCCTGAGGATACACACCTCTGATTTTCTATTTGCTAGCAGTCAGAATCGCAGATTCGGTTATGAATCTGCTACTGGCTGTACTAGAGGAGTTTGGAGCGTCATTCATGCTCCCTTTGTCTCTGAAAATGGGATAATGCTACTTGGACACCATGGTGAAACTTTATTTGTAAATACGCTGTTATCCTTGCTACAACTATTGCATTGGTGAATAGTTTTGGTGAGTGCACTGCCATTTTGAGGCAGACCAGAAGAGCACTTTTGCTGTAGCTCACTGAAAGAGAGATAGCAGCATTTCCCAGCAGGACTGAGGGACCTTTTAAATATTTAATGTGAAAAGAGTTCCACACCCATCTGGAAAAGGATACCAAGATGAGGCTTAGCATCATCACAGAAGAAGTAACAACACATCGACACAGAAGAAGTAAGAAAGTAGTTATGCTCTTACTTTCCTTTTGCCTTTAAGTAATTGCTGTTCAGGTTTCCAAGGACTCATTCTGGCATTTACTGGATAGGCCATACCAAGCTGTACATATTTCATATGCACCTTGCTATCCTGTTTCATGATTGCCTAGATGAAGGTGACTGTTTGAAAGCACCATTAACTCCTCCTGACTGTGCTCTTGTTACCTCCCAAAGCCTGTGGGCATATCAGTCTCAGTCCAGCGTGAACTTGGATCATGAAAATGATGCGTGCGGGAGGTGGGATTCCCTGCGTGGCGTGTACTCAGACAGCTTAGGAGAAAATAAATTGCATTTTTTACTTTATCCAACTAACTGAACATTTTTTTTTAACGATTGCTTTTCTTTCTAAAAAAGAAAAAAACCCCTTCCTTTCAACTTTAATAGGCTAATAACTCAGCTGATACAATTTATGTGATATTATAAAGCTTAGTCATCTGGTGAGGCCTAATTAAGAAAAATAATAATGTGTACCCAGGCACTGAACTTGCACAAGGTTTTCCAAGTCTAGATCCATTTACTAAGCATAAGGATTCATCTACTGATTAAATTTTGGACTTTGCAAACTACAGGGATAGGGCTTTAACTGTTTAACTAAATACTTAATAAAAAACACCTTCAGGCTTCAAGCATCACTATGGTCATTAAGCGAGGGGAACATAGTAAAAGTACCTGGGGAAAGCTTTCCCTGTTTTCCTGTGTATCAGAGACAAAAAATCTCAGCAGCTCAGGCTGAGGATCTAAAGGCTATATTGGCAACACTCACTTCAGGAACGGCTGCTAAGCAGTGTGTATGGCTTAGTATGGTTAAAATATAGCATTTAGGATATAACTTGACATCAGCACCCCTTATGTGCTTACTCCCTTTGCTTGCAAGACTTAGTCTAAATGCTATAAAACAGTAAACACTTATGAACCAAGGTTGGAACCTTTCTTGCAACTTAACTACATTCTCCAGGAGCCAGTCCCTGGTCTACTGCAAGCAGAACTGACAGAAAACAGATACAGTATGATAACACAGCATACTTATTTTTCATATTTACCACAACTATTAACCTGAAAAGAAAACCAATGTATAAGTATTTTTCCTTCTTCCTAAGATTTTTTTTTCTCTTTTTTTATTTGCTGCAAATACTTCTTGCCACTCATCAGCTTCCTACTGGAACTTCCTGATGCAAATACCTCTTCACATGCAGGGTCTTTTCTTCCACATCCCACTGTGACTCCTGCAGAGAGGAACTGTTCTAGGTAAAAGAAATTGGTGAGGCTTTACTTACTGTTTAACTAATTTGAAACAAATCTGTTCTCTAGGCTTACAACTGCATTAAACTGCTAATAGGATTCATCTTTAGTAAGGCAGTTGAACACTTCATTCCTGTTCTGAACTGCTTTAACGTCCTGGACAGGAATCCTTCAACACAGATCAATTACTTCATATTCCACCTTCTACTCCTCCAACTACTCTGGGATTCCTGCTAGAGAGGAAGAAGAAAATCAGGCACCAAATAGATAAGCTTTCTAGTGTGTATTACAGGACTTTAATCAGTTATCTTATTATCAGAGGAAGAAAATCTGCTGTTAATTGGGATGTAATGTTTTTGGCTAATGAGGTTTTCACCTTCAACAAGTTTTTAGTTGCTAAAACTGTGTCATTTATCCCAGTGTAACAAGGATTTAGTTCAAGTACAACACTGGCTACCCTCTTGAATTTCAGGAATACAACTAGGTAGGGAAAAAAGATACAAAGCTGTAGCTACAGTGGAAGTAGAGGAGAATAGAAGACATTTACCTTTTAGATCAGTGGAGACTTTCAATCAGTTGAGTGACAAGTTTGAATCCAATACACGCGGTTAGTCTCTACAGTTCCTTGTTATCACATGGGTGTCTGGAGACCCAAACTGTAGAAAAAAAAAGAATTTATTTTTACCCACTGTAAGAGACATAAGTTGATTACAAACAGGATTTTGTGAACTACTGCAGCCCAAAGATTCTTGGAAATTCCAGTGCTTTGAGTTCAGATTATATGTGGGAAACTTTCCCCTGCCTCCCTTTACTAGTACCCACTTTGCCTGTGTTCTAGACAATGAGCCTTCTTGTGAACCTGGTCAAAGTGACCTTGTAGGATTGTGCCATAGTCATAACCATCTTGACAGATTCACTTTGACTTTTTACATTTTCTGTTAGTTATATGTTAATTTTTATTTTTCCCCCTGAATTTTGATTATTTTTAGCACATCTTATCATCCCTGAATTTGTTGGACATTGAAATGATCGTACTCTTTTTTTGCCACCCTCTCTTAGTTCATACTTTATGTGTGAAAAGAACTACTGTTAAAATTTAACTTTCACCAGAGAGCTGTCAAATATACTTGATACTCTGTTCTTTGAAGGACAAGCTAGTAAAAGTGTATGACACAGGGTCAGAATTCCTCCCAGAAAACTGGTTGCAGACTTTTAAACTCATGTTAATACTGCAAAGCTGGTTGGTTTATAGAGTCTGAGATGAAGTCTGTCCTGTTGCAGGCAATTCCTTGTATTGTAAATAAAAACTTGATCACCAAAGCTTTATTGATGATGATAAATGGGTCAAACGCAGCTGATTTGGGCTTTCATCTCCAAGATGACTCTTTGAAAATTAGTTTGTCAGGAAAAATGCATCTGTAATTGTGTTCAGGCAGTGGTTCCATTGTATGCTCACAGCAGTGCCATTCCAGAGTTCGGTTTTCAGGGCAATATTCTAAATATCCCGTGAACGACGGCAGAACAAGGTTTGCCAGACATAGAAGAGAAGCGAGGCTACAATGGTACGAATAATAAAAAAGTACAGAATACGAACAATAAACAAAGAATAACAAATAATTTTAAAAGTACAGACTACTACCCCCCGCCCTTCAGAAACCCGCGGTTCACTTGAACGTTTCCAACAACGTCTCCAGATGACGCAGAAACTTGCAGACTTTTTAGATACAACCTCACTCAAGCGAGTAAATTCCCAGCAAAGCCCGACACGTCCCCTCCTCCCGGGGGAGGGGAAAGTGGGAAGCTGTGGGGCCCTCCCCGCCGCCAGGGGGCGCTGCCCGCCTGCTCCCCGCCGCGGGAGCCTCGTCGCTCGGTTACGGGGCGTGTCCTTCCCTTGCCCAGCGGCTCGGGACGGGGCGGCGGTCACGGCCACTTGTCCCCGGGAAGATGCTGTCCCCCACCTCGGGGATGCTGTCCCCTTGTCGGACGCGGCCCCTACCCGTCCTGCCGGCGGCCCGGCTGTGCAAGCGAAGCGCTTTTCTCNTTCTGTCCCAATTCCCAGTTTATGCTGCCAAAAGTAGAAATGGTTCAGTTGTTTCCTCAGGTAAACCACTAACACCCATTGCTGGTGCTTATTTATGTGTTCACAACAGTCTTGTCAAAATCAACAGGGCCCGTAGAAAAATGGAGTAGTCTCTGCAAGACTGGGTTCTCTGTTGGTATATAAAGTGCAAAACCTCATTTCTGTTTGAATTTACAGGCTGTGTACAGTAGGAGAAAATTGCTAGAGAATATGAGGACTTTGTGCTGAGTTATGTGGAAGAGCTGAATATGATTAAGGCGCATGAGACTATGTGCAGAGTCTCAGTGGGATAGTCTGAAGATCAAACAAGCAATAGTTCCTGCTGCTAGAAATGTGAACATTTAGGCCTTATTGGAAGATTTAGCACCAGATCAATTGCGTCAGTTAAGAACATTATCCTCTCTAGAGGTCAAAGAGTCCACATAAGCCTGTCACGAATATAAATAAAAATATTCCTAATTAATTCATTGGATGTTCTGATGTTCACAAAAAAATATGGATGTCTTCTGAAGTAAGAGACATGAAAAAACAAACTCCTGATCTCAGGGTGCTGACTTAAAGAAATAAATCTGTGGAAGAAGACAGTGCTGACAAAAATCAGAGAAGTTTCTCTGAAAAAGTTAAGAGAGAATGTCACTTGTAGTCATGAAAGTACAGTTTTAAAACTGCCAGTAATAGCAGGTACCACTAAAGAAACTGTAATGGTCAAGCTCCCAGCACAACCACAGAACTGAAGTTACTTCAGGTCTAATTTTCGTGTTACTAACTTCTCTATGTCATTAGAAAACACAACAGCAGCTAGAAAAGGATAGAGTGTGTATACTACAGATAGATCCTCAGAATTTAAAAAGAGATAAAACTGGAGAAATAGATAGTTCTGAATATAGCTGTACAGATTCTGATATGAGTATAAACATCGCAAGAAAGGGAAGAATACTCAGGGAAAGCTGTAAGAAGAGAAGCAGAGCAATTTCAAACGTAAAACGACAAGATTTAGCTGTTGGATTGGGAAGGGTGCTGAGAAAAGGAAGTAAGCAGCCAAGTGTGAGGTCTGCTCCAGACCAGTTGGATGAGGCAAGAGATGTGACTAGACCAGACACTTCAAAAATATACGAGAAGAACTTCCAGCAGAGCAAACCTGAAGGTCGTTCTTCCACACCAGCATTGCCTGTGAAAGTACTTGGTAGGACTATTGATGAAATAATTGCTTCTCTGCAGCCTGCTTTGCTATCTCCCTCAGACCAGATGATCAAAGAACGCCTGGAGAGTGTTCTTGGCCAGAACTACAACATAAAAATGGAAATAAGTGAACCAGAACAAGAATAATATTTTTCTCTTGGGTAAATATTACTTTCATAAGATTTGTATGTTTTTTTTCCCATCTCCTACTATGTGTTACAACACAGAAGCCAGACAAAACAAATGGATAAAGATGCTAATGTATCATAGAATATTCTTCACTCTTTCTTCTGCCAGATTTTTTATGTCCCTTAGAAATGAAAATTAACCAATATCAAAATATATTAAAGCATAAGCTTTTTTAAGGTGTTATTTTTATTATAGGTTATAGTTTAATAAGCTTTTTTTAAGATAAAAAAAGCATTAAATGCATTTGGGATATTTTTGAAGTAATGTTTCTTTTGGTTATTTTTTAACTTATGACATCTTGATAAGACAAATTCTTTATTGTCACAGTTAGGCATATTGTGTAAGCAGCTGTAAGAGAGTCCCCCCCCCTTTTTTTTCTAGTTTTGTTCTAGTCCCAAGAGGGCTGAAACTTATGTCACAAAAAGCACTATCACACCCAATATTCATGCTAGCACTTGTTAGGGATGTCATGGAATAAATACACCCTTGGAGAGTGAACTATTCCTTTTCAGCATCAGCTGCCTCTGCAAAGAAATAGGGAAGTCTGATGAGAAGCAGGATGACACTAAGCTGAGTGGAAGTGTCGATCTTCTGGAGGGTAGGGAGGCTCTGCAAAGGGATCTGAACAGGCTGGACATCTGGGCAGAGTCCAATGGCATGTGGTTTAACAAGGCCAAATGCCGGGTCCTGCGCTTGGGGTACAACAACCCTATGCAGAGCTACAGACTAGGGGAAGTCTGTCTAGAAAGCTGCCTGGAGGAGAAAGANGAATGGCTGAGAGACCTGGGGTTGTTTAGCCTGGAGAAGAAGAGGCTGAGAGGGGACCTCATTGCTCTCTATAACTACCTGAAAGGAGGTTGTGGAGAGGAGGATAATGGCCTCTCCTCCCAAGGGATAGGACAAGAGGGAATGGCCTCAAGCTCTGCCAGAGGGGGTTTAGGCTGAACGTTAGGAAAAAGAATTTCACAGAAAGGGTCACTGGGCACTGGAACAGGCTGCCCAGGGATGTGGTCGAGTCACCTTCCCTGAGGTGTTTAAGGCACTGAGGGGCATGTTTTAATGTTTGATAGGAATGGTTGGACTCAATGATCCGATGGGTCTTTTCCAACTTGTTTGTTCTATGATTCTAAGAAAAATACTACAGAGCAGATGAGAAGAGAGCTAAAGAACATCCTGGATCTGGGAAACCATTCTTGTTCAGCCTTCCCAGAAAAGCTATTACATGTGCTTCATTCTATGTTTTCTCTTACTCTATTATGAATATGGCTTATGCAGTAGGTAAGATTTTAAAAGTCTGGAAGCTAGCAAATCCTAATGTTCTTAATTTTAAGTGGAAAGAAGTGATTTTATATCATTTTTAGAGGGAGCAACTGGGCTCTGGGGTTTGAAAATCTGACCTTTGGACTGGTGTGATGTTCTTTATTTCTAAATCTTACAACAATCACATTCAAAGTCAAATGAAAATTTCAGCATGGTGATGAATTTCTGGTGCAGTTGTTTGTTGTTTAATTTTTTTTAGGTATGGACATATGGACATTAGTGAGGATGAAAGACACCCTTGTTGATTACTTTTTTTTAATCAAAGGCATTTTCAGCAGGTGTGTTTTGAACTTAAGTGACCTTATGAATAGGATAAAGACTCTAGCAATTCCTTATTATTATGATGCATGGTTTATTTACTTTACACTGAGCTTCAGGGCTTGGCTTCTCTAAAGAAGTGAGAAATGTAGTCTTTTAAATGAAACAGAAATACCTAGGAAAATAAAAGAACTGCTAAAATGAAAATAAGCTGTCAGAATTAAATGTGGTTTTAATTTCTTACCAAAAATATTCTGTTCTCTTTATCTTATTCTTGATGCTGCATTAATGACTGGTTAGCATTGATAGATTATGATACTGCTATGCAGGCTGAGCACTATTTTCCCCCCAGCACAAAAGAAAACACTATCTGTGGAAAGGAATGCCAGCTCAGTGGGACATTAGTACTTAGTCCTGTTTCCTCTGAGGGAAATCAGTTATGAATAATGGTTTCTACCACATTTTCTGTTAAAAAGAATTTTTTATTATAGGAATAATATAATTTCCAATACCTGGAGTAATTTTGTTGTCTTGAGGCTTGTTGCCACCCCTGAAATATATTGAGTTATTAAGTCCTATATTGGATTTAGCATCCCTAGGAGTGTGTTTATATTCATTTCAGAAATGCATTTTCTTGGTATTCAGCTTGATGTTCAGCTTTCTTGATGATGAACCTGCAGTTCATCATCTTAAGTTGATTACTGTTTTGAGCAGATCTGTTCTTTGGTTCCTTAGATCAGCTTTTGAGTGTGGTGACTAAACGAACAACATTTTTATTCACCAAAAATAACATTAAATTTGAATCCTTTTAGTAAGCAAAGATTACACAGTGCACCATACTAGCCGGAAGACAAGACAAAATATACTTTATTTTTAACAACTCTGTCTAGCTCTTGTCAGCTAATCTCCATAGTTAGACCGTGGAAAGATTTTATCTGAAGAGCATTAATACTCTCTCAAAAGTGGTTTGATGAGACTAATTATTCTTCAAATTCAAGAAGAGGTAGACATGTATTTGCTTTATATCTATAAGCAAATACAAATAAGTATTTGCTCATATGTTTACAGTATCTCAACTATTTGCTCTATATGTTCTTCATATTTAATGAAAATTACACTAGAGATTATATATTGTTTTCTGATAAAACAGTATTTTTAAGAGGCTTATTGAAAAGATTTATTTTTTTTCCTTTTAGGTGTCATAAGATGTGTTCTAAGTCTAGGTTGACTTTGTTTTATCTTTATCAGGGTATTTGCTGTACTGGTAGTAGAGAACCTTCTTGTCACAACACAAAGGAAAATAGTTTATTTTAATACCGTGTGACTTCAAATGAAGAATTAAAGAAATACTGACTAATAATTAAGTAAGATAAATTTAGAGGTAATTATTAAAAAACCTCAAACAACAACAAAAAAGTTAATTTTCTATATGTCAGGACTCACAATGAGTCTTTTCAGCTACAAAATATGCAACAGACATAGAAAAATGACTGAAAGCATTAAAATGATTTCTAATGAATTATCAAGATGCTTGGGTACCTACATAGGTATCTACTCCTGCAGGAGGAAGTTTATGTCTAATAAACCTAATTTTAAAGGAAAAGTAGGAGTTTCCATCACAAGGTTAAAATATCACTGTATGAAATAGCTTCCTCAAGAATGGGCAGAACACTGAAGAACAGATTCCCACAGGAGTTAAGAGTTGCCACAGTTCTCAACACTTTTATTTCCCTAAGTTAATCATACCTTCTTGGCTTTGTTTTTACTAATGCTAACACACAACCCACAGTACAAATATACACAGTACACAATATTTTATTAAAATAACACAATAGCATTGTGCCTGTGATTCTCCCATGGATAGGGGACAAAAGAGAAAACACCACACCCAATGAAGGAAAGCAATCACACTATATCTACAGGTGTCCAAAATTAAATTAAGATAATATTTGCTCATATAATTCTGTTGGTTTTGACAGAATAGGAAAATTAATATGGAAAATTGTAATTTACATATTATGCAATAGTTTAGAAATGTAAGTTGATCCATTCTGCTTAAATGAAAGGCTTTGTGAAAATTTCTCTTTAGTTCCATGAATTGGATAATAAATTGCATGTGTAAAGAATTGCCATCAGCTAAGATAAATTATAATAATTGTCCATGACAATCACCATGTTTGGAAATGTGTGTGTTGCAGAGAAGATGAAGATTATTTGTACAGCTTGACAAGATAATTCCGAATTTGGTCCCTCTATTCTGAGTTGTTGCTGCATTCCTCTATAAATATATGTAATATGAATTGTTTTATTTTAAGCTGTCTTTTCTGTCAAAGGTAGAGAAATTACTAAGGCTTTGGTTGGTTAAAAGCAAAACACTAGTGTGTACAGTCTTCTAAAAGGCCATCTCATTTTATTGCTTTATAGTTTACATTTGTGGGGTAGAATATGCATCACTTTGTATTGTCCTAGAGAGTCCTTTTTTCATTTTCATTTTCATTTTCTAATATGCAAGGCAAAAAAATGTTACAGCTCAGAATATGCTTCTTACGTGTTATTAAAGTTACATGCATAAAATCCTAGGCATTAAAAGAATTAATATTTTTAGATTGTTAGGTTGATGATACACTCAACAGGATAAAAATTCTGCTATGATGTGGAAGATTTACATTAAAAGAGCCAAATGGACATTTACAGTGCCAGCAAAAGATTTTTTTTCATGATGTGACAGTGATTTTAACACACACCTAGTCTTACTGCATTCTTGCATCAGCTTGTGGCTCTGAAATATATATCCCAGAAATATTTAACATTTCTGTAGCAGTTTTAAAGAACTGTGTTCTAAAATGAAATGTAGTTTAGATGTGATACTTCTGTTTGTTACTGTTATCTTTAAAACTTGGTTCCTCAAGCCAGCATATGGTGCAAAGGGTAAAGTACATGTGTGCTGAGTTACATACATGTATGCTAACCAGGTGCTTAGGAAGCAGATTGTCCTTAAAACTACCATCTGTTTTGAGACTTGTTGTGGTGTTTAATTTCTGCTTTTTTTTTTCTTATGGATGTACCTTAACCAAAAGAGGATTTGTTGAACTGTTCCTTCAACAAGAAAGAATAGTATGCCTGGAAACAGAGAACTTCAAATTTGTAGAAGCTTTTCTGCTAGTGGAGCAACTATAATTTTCTTACACTCAGCTTTTAAACTTCTTGACTATAAACAGTTCCATGGAGAAGTTACTTATAGTTAAAAATGAGGCATGTGTGTAAATGTTTACAAAGATGAACCTAAGATTATTTGTCTCTGAATCTACTTGTTGCTTTCAAACTAATTTGTGTAATGAAGACACAAAATTTAATTTATGCATATATATTATTTTGGCATTGTTTTGTTTTATAAGGAGGAATGAAGATTTTTTTTTCTTTTTAGCATTCTAGTTTTTTTCTCTTCTATATACAACATGTACAGATTGAACAAGAGGGAAAAAAAAAGAGTCTCAGTCCTGCCAAGTTTTCACAAAGCAAGCCTGGTTACATTCTGCATTATCTAGGAATGTTGAAATATAATAAGTTAATAGTGCTTCTATTTGCTTGCGGAGTTGTTAAGATACGTGGTTCATATTTTAAACTGATAAAATTGGAAAGGAAATGAAATAGTCCTTGTAAGCATTTTGGTACTTCATAAATCACAAATATACTTTTATTTTCCCCTCTTTTCCTTTTCTATCTTTTGTTCATTCCTTTTCTTGTGAGGTTTGATTCTTCAGCTGCTGGATATAAAGAATTATGCTTTCATTAAGTAGCATGCTGATTAGGGAAATGGCATCATAAGGCATTAATATATATTGATGTGTATTAGTCCCCATCATTTTATGACTTTCATTCAAACTGTTGTGAAAATTTAAATATTTGAACTTAGATATGTTTGGGAGATTGCTTAATGTTTAGAGGCATTAATGATTAATTTGCTTTAAAGGATCATAGAACCCTTGATATAAATTTCTGTATGTTACTTCTTATATTTTGCAATTTCTTCTCACAAGTGCAATAGTAGAAGAAATAGATCAGATCTTTGGTAAGAGATCTCTATAAATATTATCATTGAGCGTTAATCACTGCAGGTCCTTTGCCTATTACTATATTTATTTTTGGAAATCTGGTTAGCTGTTGAGGAAATATTTGGCTTAAGATAAAATTGATACAGTGTTCTAGATGCTTCATAAAATGCATGGATGATGAAAAATATTTACATATAATAAATATTCTACTGAATCACCTGCCAGGAAGCACAAAAGTGGTTTAAAAAACCCCACTGTATATTCACCTCTTACACTGATTGTTTTTCCCTTTGCCTCAGAAAACACCAGCAGCTCAGAAACAATCTCAAGCAGCAGAAAATGAGTATTGGGTTAAAGATGAGCTGTTAACATAAAATAAGCAGGTGAAGCAGGTAAGCAGGTTTAGTACTATTGTGAGGCAACATTAGTTTTCCCATGCTTAAGGTTTTGATGCTTTAGAGCATACAGACATCTGCAAGCTGTTTCCTTACCACTTGCCCTTTAAAAGAAGCTTTCCTATAAAACAGGTCTTCATACTGGTCTTGCAGCTTAAGGTTAGAGGAAGAACCAAATTAAGGTTCATTCGGTCAGAAGTTGGGTTAGGCTTTTCTTTATGAGATTGAAAAGTAGATTACAAATGAAACAATGTATATATAGAATCCTAATTTACATTTAACAAGTGGAAGTCTTCCTGGAAAATGGCAAAATGCTCAATATCCTCTTGATTTCGTGATATTTCACACATGACGAAAACTATCATTACAATATCAACTCTATAAAGCTTAGATTTTTAGAAGTGACCACATATCAAGTTTATAGAGACAGTACCACAGGGGACAAATTTGTTGCTAAGACCAAATAATATGTTTTCCCATATATTATCACTTTCTAATGTTTTGGTATTTCAAGGGTATAATTAGATACTAAAATAAAACCCTAACATAGTTCCTTCTGCATCTTCCGTGTAAGTGATTACTTTGCCTTAAAGTTGTTATATATGCTTATTGTAGAACAGAAAAACACGAATATGTTTACAACAGTATAATGAGAACAACCAAGACTGGGTTATGTTTCCACTAGCTGGTTAGATACCAGATAGCCTTGGCCCAAACTTAAGTGAGGTGAACACAAGGTTGGACAAGATATGGGTGTTGAAAAGAAGGAAATAAAGGGACCAAAATGAAAAGACGATGAAACCAACAGATGTGGGATGCTTGTTGATGGCCCACTATTTGTGAACATGTTGTTTCAAGGTCTAGCCATCATAAGGCAGATGTTTATTCAATCTTGTCACTGCATTCTGCAATAGGGTGGTGGACATGAAGTAGCACCCTGAGTGACATAGTGATGCTGGCCTGAGCGATTCCAATTGACGGGCATTCTACTGCAGCTAAGGATTCATAGTTCATAGAAACTTTTGTCGTAGCAAAATTATTTCTGTTCGGTAGGTTAGTTTTACTGTTGAAGAAAATGGATGAAAATGGAATGATATTACTTTAAAACAAATCTGCTAAATTAGAAAAAAAATTGTGTTTTGAAATTTTCCTTACAATATTTGTGTCTACAGGTCAGAAATGTTTCCAATCCTTCAGTAAGTGAAATCTCATGTGCCATCCATACTTGACTATAATATTTTATAGAATTAATATAGTAATTATGCTTGCAGGTAGTTTTAAGATTATTCTCTGTAACATCAGTTGATCTGTTGGTTACTAAACTACATATACTAAGTGATGTGAAAACAATACACAGTACAGTGTTACTGATGGTCATTTTTATAATATCCAAGAATATAGTAAAATTGTTTATTACTTCTAAATTATATACTACATGTCAACAGAACAGTTTCCCAGTTATTTAACCAGTATTTGAGTACTATGATGATGGTTTTTAGACAGTGTTATTTTGCGCAGGGTCCCACTTCTGTAGTGCACTGATGTTGGAACACCACCAATCAGTGTGCGTGTGTGTTCAGTGATCCTACAACAAAAAGTAGTTTGAAAGGCTGGCTCCTGAAATATAACATATGTTTGGTTCTATTTAACATAAGTAATAAATCATTTAAATATGTTATTTTATTTGGGAGTGCATTATTTCACCTTTACACATGGAAAAAATAATGGAGACAACATTTTAGAAAAAGAAAAATATTTTCATGAACCCATATGCTTTAAATAAATGCTCTATCGCATCCTTAGTAGAAGGATTGCGATATAGAGTATCGGCAATGTACTATATATTAGTATTTCCATAGAATACTGCTCATTGACATGTTTCTGTGACATTTTACTTTTGAAATGATCTTGTTTACCCACTGGCATGCATGGCCCATGCAATTTCAAAATAAATTGATTGATTTTACAGATGCAATTGCAAATTTGATTGTATAGAATCATAGAATCACAGAACAACCAGGTTGGAAGAGACCCACTGGATCATTGAGCCCAACCATTCCTATCAACACTAAAATATGCCCCTCAGCACCTTGTCCACCCATGCCTTAAACACCTCCAGGGAAGGTGAATCAACCACCTCCCTGGGTAGCCTGTTCCAGTGCCCAATGACCCTTTCTGTGAAATTTTTTTCCTAAT
>WAAB01009327.1:236772-297673 GCA_013389865.1 Piaya cayana
CAAGGAACGGTCCCACCAATGCTGAGTACAGAGGGAGAATAACCTCCCTGGATCTGCTGGTCATGCTATTTCTGATACAAACCAGAAAGGAGAAAGGAGTCAGATTAAAAAAATGCAGATATTAGCTTTAGTGTTGTAATTATATGTTCATATGTGAATGAATTACATAAATATTTTGATTAAAAAGTTGTGTGTTAGTTCACTGGTATTCCTACAAGGAAAATGAAATAAAATATGAGATTATATACAATAAAATGTCCATCTAATAATAAGTGTGTTGGCTCATGTTCTCTGATTTTAGGCTTAAGGATCTCCCTTTTATTTAGTATGGTCTCTGTACTTCCTTAGCAAGATGTGTCGAACTCCCTATTCATGATTTGTGTCACAAAAAGACAAGATTGCTGAACTTTGGCTTATGAATTTAAAATAGTAGCTGCTGTAATTCCAGTTTTTTGGAGGTTTTCATTAGCCATATTGGTGTCTAAGAGATTGACAAATGTTGCTGAGTATCTTTTGCTTTGGATATCATGTACATGTCTTTTTTTCCCCCAAAATTATTTGAGTATCTGGGCATTCCAAAAGCTGGTAGTGGCAATCCAATGGTTACTTTTTTTTTTCTTTAAATTGGTCAAGAGATTATGACAGAAATATTTCCTGACATTCAAAAGCAAAAGTCATTGTCATTTGGCTCATTTAATGATACATCTTCGGGTAGACATATTACTTTCAAATTTTTCTGTATTCCTCATTTTTGTTAGACTATTTTCTCTAGGTAGAATTTTAATGAACTTTCAGTTTCTATGGTAAACATCAAATATCTGACTTTGGTCCCTCATCTGTTTTCGTGTATGTGCAGATATGAACAGTGATGTTGGTTTAAAAAATAAACTAATAATATAAATTTTAGTTTTGAATAAGCCTTTTCAGAAGCTAGTGACTCATTTAAGTATGTTCTAGAGTTCTCAGTATCTTTTACTTGGTAATTAATATACTTATTTATGAACTATAAACTTCCATAAGTTTTTCATGCAGTGATTTCTTCTAAGAACTTGAATAGTGTTGAAGTTATTAGTAGACATAGTCATTGTGCCCAGTTGTATTTTGGGAAAAAGAAAGCACATGACTAGACAAAGAAGAGTGAATTCCCATGCTTTTGTAATTCATTTAACCAGATATTTGACTGAAAAATCTTAATTAGAAAGTAATTTTGTCACAAAAAATGTATTTGGATTCCTGTAAACTAAGCTAGCCAGCCTTACAGAAGTAGTTATGCTAGTGTATCAGGAAAGGCTGGGAAAAAAAAAGCGGTCTTGGTTTTCATAGTGAGAGAGAATTTTTTTCAAGACAAAGTACTCTAAAATTAGTTTTTCCTCACTGTATTGATCTGTTTCTATCTATCTTTTTTAATGCTATGATTATGCTTACTTATTTTCTTGAACCCGATTTTTCTGTGTTACATGTGCAAACTTTTAAGTTAAGTTTAGAAAAATCTTTTTTACTGATGGCACTGCTAGTCAGTATTAGGATGTTTAATAACAGTTTGCTGGAAATAGAATTGTGGAATGGTTGAGGTTGTAAGGGACCTCTGGGGGTCATCACAATATGGAAGGAGCACCACAAGGGTATAGATTCTGAAGATGAGTTTCCTGAAGCAAATGCAGACACTTTGGCACCAATGATGACTTCAATGATTTTCTTTGCTGTTTGCTCCTGCTCCTGGATTACAGTGAGCTGCCCCTGACAAAATTTCTGTGTGGGGACACTCTACAAAAGAAATCAGAGATCTAGATTGATTTCTGCCTCCATCCACACTTTTTTCTTTTACTGTGTTCTTTCATCGTGGATCAGTTATCTGAACTATTTCTCAGTGTGAAGAAATAATTTTTTGCACAACAAAACTAGAGGTGCTCTAATAAATAGGAATGAGCAGCTGTGGGTGGAAACAGTAGGAATTCCTTACATCTGTATTTCTGTTGAATTTCATGCATTTAATAAATATAACCTTGAAGAAACTTTTCTAAAAATATCATCCTTTGAACTATGTATGTCTGTTTGAATTTGCTTAAAAATACAATACAGATTTTAGATGTGTTCAGGGGTTTAATAGTTCTGATGCTCTTTTGATTATTCTCTTTGTAACATATTGAAATACAATCATACCCTGTTAAGAAATGCAGTTTATATAGGGAATGTTGGAAATTCTGTTTTATTATACTTTTCTATATCCTGAATAGCTGTGTAATTACAGCAGTTCTAAACTACTCTAGCTTAATTGATTGTGTTTTCTGGTGGTCATTTGCTTTTGTGCCATTGATCCTTGCTCTGCTCCAGAGTTGGTGTGATGATATCCTTATAACTTACCAGTTTGTAATGCTGTGTTTATCTTCTGTTCATGGATATTTTAGGCTCCATCCTTGGATATGCTACAGGTGAAGGGAAAAGCAATATAAAAAATTAAACCAGATGAAGTTCAGAAAGAGCTGCAAGAGGAAAATGACTTGCAACAATTATTGCCTTCTTAGGCTTCAAATGTCAAGCAATTTTAAAATATTGTTTCATTATTATGAAGAAAATACTGAAAACTATATTGTCATTAGTGCATAGCATGACAGATAAGGTTGAAGAAGAAATAATCCCATTTCCCTAAATTTGCATCAGAATGCTTGCAATTTCTGATCTAAATTGCAAAGTTAACTTTGTTATCTTAGTTTTAATTTGCTATTTATCTCCTTGAAATAGCTCTGATTTATGGTTTTTAAAATCCAGAGGGCCTATTCAGTTCTGCTGTATGCAGATGAAACTTCTCTTGACTGCAGCAGAAACTGAAGTTGCTTATGTGGGGTTGAATTTGTCCATATAATTCCAAGCGTGATCTAATCAAAATAATTAAAAACAAACAATGGAAAATACCACAAATTTAACATAAGCAATGCTAGCTGTAAGTCATCATCTTTAAATAGAGAAGACATATTAAAAATTCATTAACTTGAATTTCTATTACAGTCAGTACTTGTCTGAAAATCAGGAGATTTTACATGGAGAACTGTAAGGACAACTGCTTATTACTTTCCTCTTGTCATAGGTTGTATCTGTCCTTCTGTAGTAGGAGTGCAAATTACAAAAGTAGTACAGACTGTGTCCCAATTTAACTGTTCTTGTCCATCCCATGTCAAGCGAAACGCTTCAATTTTATGGTCTTCACCGCTAATAAGATCTTTATAGATAGCTTTGTTTAGATGTACCATAGGTTGCTGCTTCACTTGTCTTATGAGGTTTAAAGAAAAAACAGGCAAGGTTGGGTGGAGAAGAAGCTTTAATTATTAGCTTTTGTTGTTCTTAGGGTCCTGAAAGGTCTATTGGATACAGAAGAGAGCCTTTTTATGAGAAGCCTAAAGTTTGTAAATGGATAATACTTTCAATTAAGTAGCTGAGAATAGTCATGGGAAAAGAATGCTTAAGTTTATGAAACAGTCAAATTGGCATTTAAGTGACCCTTTGCATGCCATTGCTTATCTGCATCGCTTAAAGATCATTTGGTTAGCAAGATTATATATTAAAACAAATAGTGTCAACAGACAATGAGTATTTTACCTTCAATAAATACTTACTGTCAGATTATCAATGGTGCAGAAACTGCATGATTTTCTAAAAAACTTGTACCTAGTGCATTAAGTGAAGTTAATGTAGGCCACACACATTGTATTGTTTTTTCATGTCCCCCTTTTCAAAGAATGATAAATAGTCTGTTAGCCTGTCTTAGGAGAGTGTGGGCTGTAAAAACATTCACCTTTACCTGCAACTTGCTCCAAATATTTCAGTTTACATTGGTAAAGCACTCAGTTCATTCAATGAAAGTATAAAATTCTGTAAAACAGCAGTAATGATAATACACTCAAAATAGCATTCAAATTATTTTTATTTGTCTAAGTGAAATGACAAAACTTAGAGAAAAAGTTCCTAGAGAATTTTGAAATTATTTTGCCTGCCTTCCTCAACAGAAATCACTCCAAATATTGTAAGTTCAAAATTAAACTGCTTGCCATATATTTTTGTTTTGTTTTGTTTTAATTGTGTGGTAATTGCATTGCAGAGAAAGTGAGAAAATGAGCTGTGTGAGACCACCCTGACTTAAACTACTGTAAATATTTATAAGGATTATATACTCTCTATCAAGTTAAAGAAGTGGTGTGCATTATTTTTTCTAATTTTAAATTAATGTGATTCACTTATTAAAGCACTGATCTCTGATTTTACACTCCAAAACAGTTACTCATTTGCATTTATGCTGTAAAGGTATTGAATTAGTTAAAAAAATTTTTTTCTTTGTGTTAAATAGAGTTGCTGTAAGCATGCCTTAAATCCTAATCAGTCATGTGAATTGTGTGATTAAGTTACTTTTCAAACTGGATATATTATTTTTATTTTTAACTTTCAACTTACATATTGTATTTCATAACCTTGACCTTGTTTTCATTCAGGCAAAAATGCTGCTGATTTCAGTAGTGACTTTGGATTGTAAGATTTGGTCAAATTGTCCTCTTGAAGCATAAAGTCTCTAGACTCTGTTCTATATTTTAAAGTTGCATGGCTAGACAAAAATTATTTTGTGCACTTTTAATTAAAATGAAAAGAGTTATTGACATTCTTTCATGTTGGGTTGTCACATGCCTATAAACATAGGGACACAAACCATACTAATATTATGGAGATACATCTGGTATATACTTGTGATAATTACTTGACTGTGAGTCAAATTTATGTTACATTACACTGATTTTCATGTTCTTTTTATTTTACAAATGTGATTTTTATATTTTCTTCTTTTACTATCAATATTTTTCAGAAAAAAAATAACCCAATATAAAATATGATTTTGTAACTTTAATATATATTGCATGATAAATCAGTTCTGGTTTTCCTTCCTTAATTTTTTCGTTCTTGCTGATCTCTTCTTTTTAGTATCTATTTATAACATGAGGTATGGATCTCAGTAAAAAAAACAGCAAACGCCCAAATTATTGAAAGTGTCATTGTTTCAGGAGAACCTCGTAAAAATAGTTAAACCTAAAAACTACCTAGTGTAATTTCGAAATGCAATTTCAACCAGTTTCACTTGGGATTTTCTCTTAAAATGTGAAGGCACTTATGAACTTTAATTAAAAATAGCATGTATTTGGGAACTATTTCTAAGGTTTTTCATATCTCAGATGTTTTCCTTATACTGCTCTTCACATTTTAACTGTCTGCATGTTAGATATTTATTAACTTTGCAGAGTTCATACAGTAGCTGCAGACTGGTTTTAGAATTTTATCCATGGCCTGTGGAAGTCAATAGACTTTCATCATCTTCAGCACAACGTAGACTGGAGGATTAAATGGTAGAATTTTTTAGTTATGAACTTTTTCAAGATAGTCAGAGGCCTAGTGTTTCCTGTAAAATCAACAGTTGAACTGAAGAGCTAGGAAGAAAGTCATGTCATGTCATGTCATGTCATAAAACTAATTCAAAATTTTAAGGTCATTTACAGGGTACTCTCTAATAGGGGAGAATTTGCAGATGTACGTATATATAACATTTTAACATATCATTTATCTGTATACCAAATTTAAACTCTAAATCCATGTTACTTTATTTTTCAGTGCAGTAAGTGAAAGCTCTGCTTAAGTTGAAAAAATAAAATTGTAACTACACTTACTTTTTACTTCACAATTATTAGCAACATTTTAGATTTTACTTAGTTTTCTTTCTAAATAATGTGATCTCTACTTTTAGTATAAATTACCAGGCACTTTATGACAAGTATTTATGTTCACAATTTACATCCTGTGATCTGATACATGTCATGATGTAGTATTAGCTAAACTAAATACCTTAAAGAGCAAGCTAAATGGAAAAGATACGGATTTACTTGTTTTCAGGGTTACTATGATTTAACTAATTTTGTAAGATAAAGAATTATATGTCTATAAGTAGCTTTCAGAGTGTTTCAGTTTTTTTTCATTTCAAAGAGGTGGCAAGGAAAAGATTTTTAAAAAATTGCTGTATTTTGTAGGGGTATTTTAAAATAATTACAGTAAGGGCACTAAGAGGCTTTTATCTTGCTTAGCAGGTGAGATGTTTTGTTTGTTTTAAGAAATGCTTTTTGTGGACATATTTTAAGCTTTATGTTACAATTTAGGTTATATTCTACTCACATGAGAGATCCCACTGAAATAACAAGAAATACTGAGCAAATAGAGTAGCCTTTCTGTGACTGTAAAATTCTGAAACAGTAAAAGGTTTAAAGTGCACACCTGCTAGCCCTTTATCACAGAGACAATCTTGCCTCAATCCTGATTCTTCAAGCACTTAGGAACAAGCATAACTTTAAGTAATTGAATGTAGTTCTGTTTAGCTCAACACATGCACAAAGTTAAGTACATTGGGACCTAGGACAAACTTGTAGTCAAAAGTATTCATTGCATGTGTAAAAGGTATTTATGCGATAATGGCAGGATCCTGCTTCTATGATGAATGAGGAGTTGAAGTAAAGTAAAATGCATAATAGGTGATTTTTCTGAAGTGGATACAATATATAAAAAGATGTCAAAATATGTATTCTATAAGACGTAGTAAGGAAAGGTAAGGAAATGTAAATGGATTTTGGAGTAAGCCTACTCATTTTTAGCATGTTACTATACTACCATTTTTTATATTTGATCGTAGTGAATTCCTAAATATTTGGGGGTTTAATATATTTTTTTACGTATTTTGCTCTAAAATAACACACGTTATTTTGGTTACCTGTTTTCAGTGCCTTTCCCCTTTATATGGTTATATAAAGAACTCATAATTGGAGCATTAATGCTCTTGGTGGTTTTACAGACTGGCAGTTTGCTGGTTATAGTTTTTGTATATCACCAGTTCAAGAAATATAAAATTATTGCTCCTAAAGTCTGTAGTGTTCTAAAGAATGACAGAGTGGTAAAAAAGGATAAGGATAGGCCAGTTTTATAGGGCAATTTGCGTAGCTTGTTAACTTGGGCTCACTTGAAAAACATCCATTTTAGTGCAGCCAAGTACAAGGTCATAAGGATAAGAATAGGGAATTAGGGTTATCCTTTGCAGGAAGAGAGATTGTATCCTGAAAAGCAGTAACTCTAACAGGAGCTTTACAGTTTTAAAAGATAAGCAACAAAAGATGGCTGTGTAATACTCCCTGAACTTTATTTTAAACATGCTTATCCTAAAATAAAGGAAGTGAGACTTTTGCAATAATATAGAAAAAAAAATCGTATTAGAAATATTATTCAGAGTTTTTGTGTTCCAGATAAGCGCTCTAACAACTGAGACAGTCATGTCACCACTTGTTCTCTCTCTTGACTGTATGACTTTTGCATTCTTTTCTGCTCAATAGTACAACTTTCTCTACCCCAAATGGTCAAATAATCTAATGGTGAGTGAGGTTTGAATCCTCAGAGGAGCAACAAATTGTCATTTCCTGACTGTGAGCTTCAATAATGAGTTATCATAAAGAGATGGAAATCACCATACTGCTTTTTTTTCACTGTATTATAAAACAACAAAAAAAATTATCTGTCCTTCCTTGAAAGAATGGATGCATCAACATTTAGAAGAGGGCTCCATGTTTTGGATTTCAGATGGAAGGAGATTTCTGCCTGCAGTCCCTGAAAACTCTAAGTTCCAGAGAGGAGAAATAGGTTTCCAGTTGGCTAAATCTGTGATTCTTCTTCCACATGAAGATTTGTAGGAATGTTCTGCATTTAATGCGGGAAACAGTGTTCCAAGTGCTATTCTAGGGGAGCAAGCAGAAGTGTCAACTATCTATGTGAGCTCTCTTTTTCCTGAAAAACAGCTCTGTATTAAGACATGAAAAAAATTCATTATGTTGGTTTTACACAAGAGTTACAGAGTTGGTTTGAATCTACTACTGGTATGGTATAGTTTCTGATGCGAGAGGATTTGCTAAATAAAAAACATAAGAGACCCAGTAGTTGAAGTTTCTGTCTTGACAAATTGAGGGCAGTTGTAAGATTTCCATGTATAGTTACACGGAGTTAAAGTAGCAGCTTCTGAAATTATCCATTATATGCAGCCTTTGAATCAAAACTGAATTTCGTTCTGAGGTATAGCATGAGTTTCATCCAGCAAATTGTGAGCTTCATGCAGAAATATTGATGAAATTCTATTATATTATCTGTATTATTTAGAAAGTCATGTTGTCTAATCATGATGATTCTTTCTGACCTGAAAATATGAATCCATAAATTCCTTTGTGAAAGTTTTTAGTCACTGAATTATTTTGATGTAGTCAAGATTACCCTGAGCATCAAGGATAGCATTATTTCAGGGTACAGGATTAGGCCCTGATGCCTCCTTATGGTTTTTGTGAGTTTCTGCTTCTGTTTGGAACTTGGGAATCATACGAGTACCATTCACAGCTGTAACTGGAGTCTTTATTTTTGATTTAGCAGCATTTTCTGTCTATTGGACAAATACCAACAGAGAATATAAGGACTCAATAAGGACACTGATCAGTGCTCTAAGCAGGAGTTTCAGTGTACCAGTAACTTAGCCATTAACTGTTTTGCAGGTCAAGGTGGAAAGATTTAAGGAAATTCTGAAAGAATAAATTGATGTCTGTAGTGTGTTTTTCTTAGATATGAGAGGCAATATGAGGGTGATCAGAAATATATGCAAAAAAGGAAAAGATGACCTTAGGAAGCAGTGATGGAGTCAGATGTCATGAAGTAGAAATTGTTATCACTTTACTGATAAAGAGTGGATGAAAAAGGAAACACTGCGAGGGCTTTAAAAGCAGAGGAACATTATATATTTGAATGAGCTTCTCTTTCTCTATTACTTCAAAGAATGGGTTAATGTTCAAAGGAAACAACTATGATCTTTGCAGTTGTGCTTTAAATGGATGTGAACTAAAGAAGGTGATGCTTGTCTAGGCTAAAGAAATGGATGCTGCAGCAAGCGAGATACGAAATTAGGTACCAGACTTTAGCTTTGTAGAGAGATTAGAAAAAGGCTTTAATTTTAGAATGTTGTCAATGATACTTACGTACCAAGTCTGTGTGAATGATGGGATGTTAGCCACAGTGACGAAGAAAGTAGTGGGGAGGCCATGAAGGTTGAAAAGGGGAAGACTCATAAGATCCTTAACTTTCAGGCATGCTGAGCTAGCATTGGTGGTTTGACATCACTAAGAAAAGATCATGTCAATCAGAAAAGGAAGGTTAAAGAAAGCATGCCCCCAGTGATGGATGAAAATGGTGAACTCGTATCAACAGACAAGGAGAAGGCTAAGGTACACAACAACTTTTTTGCCTCAGTCTTCACTGACAGCTGCTCTCCTCACCCCTCCTGGGTCAATGGACAACAAGATGGGGACTGGGACAGTAAAAATGCTCCCACTGTAGAGGAGGATCAGGTTCATGACCACCTGAGGAAAATGAACATTTATAAGTCAATGGGACCTGATGAGATGCATCCCGGAGTCCTGAGGGATTTGACAGATGTGGTTGCCAAGACACTCTCCATGACATTTGAAAAGTCATGGCAGTCAGGAGGAGTCTCTGGTGACTGGAAGAAGGGTGAAATTGTGTCCATTTTTAAAAAGGGTAGAAAAGATGAGCCTGAGAACTACCAACCAGTCAGCTTCACCTCTGTGCCTGGAAATATCATGGAAAAGATCCTCCTAGAAGCTATGCTAAAGCACATGGGGAGGTGATTAATAGCAGCCAGCATGGCTTCACCAGGGGCAAGTCCTGTACAACCAACTTAGTGGATTTCTATGAGTTAACTACAGCACTGGACATGGGAAAATCAATGGATGTGATCTGTCTGGACTTCTCTAAAACCTTTGGCACCGTTCCCCACAACATCCTTCTCTCTAAACTGGAGGCAGATGGATTTGATGGGTGGACTGTGGGGTGGACAAGAAATTGGTTGGATAGTCATATTCGGAGAATAGTGGTCAACAGTTCAGTGCCCAGATGGAGATCCATGACAAGTGGTGTCCCTCAGGGGACCAGTGCTGTTTAATATCTTCATCAATGATGCAGGCAGCGAGATCAAGTAAACCCTCAGCAAATTTGCAGATGACACCAAGCTGAGTTGTGCAGTTGCCACACCAGAAGGATGGGATGTAATCCAGAGGGACCTGGACAGTCTGGAGAAATGGGGTTGTGTGAAACTTACGAGGTTCAACAAGGCCAAGTGCAAGGTCCTACACCTGGGTTGGTGCAGTCCCCAATTTCAAGGCAGGATTGGGGATGATGTGATTGAGAGCTGCGCTGTGGAGAAGGACTTGGGTGTGCTGGTTGATGAGAAGCTCAACATGAGCCAGTAATGTCCCACCTGGAGGTGTTCAAGGCCAGGTTGGATGGGGAATTGAGCAGCCTGATCTGGTGGGAGGTCTCCCTGCCCTTGACAGGGGGGTTGGAAACAGATGATCTTTAAGGTCCCTTCCAACTCAATACATTCTATGTGATTCATTGCAATGCAGAGGGAACCTGTACACGGTCTTTGACTAGGACATTACTTGAAACAGAGGAAGAAGAAAAGAGATTAGTGAACAGAACACCTTGAAATTCCAAGGAAGTTGAAGGAGTTTGATGGGAGTCATACTAGGAAAGGTGAATTGTAGCAGCTATGGGAGGGTGGGATTTGAAGAAGACAGTGGTTTGGTTTTCAAGAAGTAGCCAACAGGTTTGAGGGTTAGACTACTAAGCTTATGAATTAGTAGGAATATTTAGGAAGAACTTTTTACATTGAGACCTATGTTCTGTAGAGATTAAGAGAACTAATTTAAAAAGAGGTCCATACCAGAAATCCTTGTTAAATTTATTTAATCCTCAAAATCTAGAAAATTAACATTTTTTTGTGCACTGCCATCTAGTGGCACCATCTATCATCGTTATCTCTTCTAATTTTTAAAATGGATTGCCTTATGTGTGCCTTGAAGGTCAGAGGTATCATCTGCCTGACGACTACTTTAGGTCTGTTTAAGCTGTTCATATTTCATTACTGAACATTTCTCCACATTTGCCTAATTTTACAGATGTAAATAATCTCTGTGGGTGTAATGATTTCTGCACAGAGGGTAGTAAAATTCAAATCTCTGTCAACTGTTTAAGTAGCAACAGATCTGTCTTTATTTTATTGTACTAGTTCTGAGTTCTGCTGTGAAAGAATATTTTCTCACTATAGCAAAGCCCAAAGAAGCCTACACTGGTAGGATTTTATAATAGATTGGATTGAGAAAGAAATAATTTTCTTGCTTTAAAGTCTTGTCTCTTCTATGAAAAATACCCACAGGCTTACAAATATATATAACTTCTCACTTACGTCTACAAAAAACATCTTGTGAAGCAGGGTGTACTAATTTACCAAGATGTAAACTTCCTAAGGTCAGCTACAGACTGACAACATTAAGTTTATTTCATCAAAGAGCAAAGGTTCCTTGCTTTTACCCTCCTGTTTCATTTTGGTGTATTGTGCAGGCATCTGTGAGTTTAAGAAGCTGTTTTTTTTCAGCCACAAAGACAAGTATTAAGCTAAATATACGTATGGATACTCAAACCTGCTCTAGGTAGATAGCCTACAAAAAATTTAATGGGATTTGTAGGTTCATGTCATGTTAAGATTCCTTCATGCAGGAATGCTTGCATCTCTCTGAGACATTATGATTTTACAGTTTTTTACCAGCAGATGGAAACAGAATATTATTAGATCAGTGTTCTTATTACTTGGAGCTTTCCTCCATGTTACTACTTTCTTCCAGAAATGAAAAGTCTGAATGCTGTTTTGCATTGACTCACAATTACTTATCATGAACTCCTTGAATTGAAACCTATTTATGACAAAACTACCATGAAAGAGGGACAGCTCTTTTAATGTTGTTCACTTAGAACAATTTTATCGACTAAAATAAGGAGTATTTTAGTTGTTTTGTACCTTTTTGTATCTTGTGTAACTTCACTTGACAGTGTTTTCATGCAGATACCCACCTTGAAGAGTCAGAAAAACTAAACACTTGTCTGCAAAGAAGAACTGGGAAGGCCAAACACTTCTCAACAGTTAGGGTTTTGGTTCCTGTTTTTCTTCTCTCCAAGAAATAGTCTTTTTTCAAAGCTTCTTCTTGAAAAAAGGAACATTCCAGAAAGAGTTTAAGAAATATTCCCAGATCTGTAATCTTTCTCTCTGTGTAAGAACTACAATTTCTGGGCTAGTGCTACATTATAAAGATCCCCTTTTAACATTCAAACGTACTTCTGAATGCTTTTTTTTCCTAAATCAAATGTCTGGTTCTCAGTTATGTTGATACTCCCCTATTTATTTTTTGTTTGGATACTTTAAATAGACCTTAAAGTGGAAATACATTGCAGTTAGCATAAATGAGAATGTAGTCTACTATAGCAGATATACCTCTGACAGTGAAATTGCAAGTAACATAAAATGCACACTGGAGTTCCACGACTGCACGAAGAAACTTCGTTACTCAGTGTTTGCTGAAAAACGACCCCAAACGTGACTTACACCAGTAGATGTCAGTGTTGTCACAGGCCACTGTGCCACTGTGTTGAGAAAATTCATGTTTCTTGTACTGTCCATTTTAATTTACATACATATATGGATACCTGAATATTAGAAACTGAGTGTTTTTTTTCTTGTTCTTTTATACATTTATTACATATTTCACCATTTCTTGCATTCTGTACTTGTAATTGCTGTTACAGTAAGAACTATGTAAGTGATGACTAATTGTACTATAAAACAAGCTACAAGAAGAATAGCAAACTATATAAACGAAATTTCTATTCTCTATTAAAAATATTCATTATAATTTTATATATAAATCCTGTAAAATATCTATTTAAGTGATAATCATCAAATTATTCTGCGATTCTATGATTCTATGATGTTAATTGTTGCTACTAATCTCTAAAACAGTTTCAGCAGCTTGTTAGCAGTAATGTATTCTTCAAATCTGACTTTCCCTTTAGAGAAGCCAGGAACAAAAGAAGCAGAAGTAGAACAGTTATTACAGGATTTTTAATTTATAAGTATATGCAAATGCATGTATAGATATAAGTTACTGTGTTGTGTAAAAGTGTTCACTGTTTGTGGGAACTTGAAATTGTAGATATTAATAGATAGAAAATTGGGATATATAATTACTTCAAAATTGAACTTTCTCAAGGGAAATATTCCTTTTGTGAGACATTTGCCATAGGCAGGTTTATCTTTAAAAAGGAAAAGCAAAAAAGAATCAGAATCCAATACCAAAGTAATCACAAAAGGTGCTGTTCACAAAATGTTGCTTTGCATGAAGTTATGCATGTAATGCATTTCATACTAATTTAGAGCTTAGTGTTAAATTTTTCTTGCGGCTTCTACAATATACACCATAGACCTGATAATGAAATTCTTAAAATTATTTGGTGTGTGACTACAAAAATTGCAAGTTTGGCATGAGTTTTCCATTGTATAAGTAATTTCAATCTTTAGTTTAGAAAAAAAGTTTTATTTGTAATTTGTTTGCAGTTTTATTTAAATTTTACCTATTTTTTTCTCTAGCAACCAAGCTATTTTTGTGCTGTTAATACTTGACGGAATCAGAGTAATTCACTCATCTTTTGTGTTACTGCAGAATTTGTTACAGAGTTCCTATTTCAGAGAAATTCCAAAATAATCAGACAGATGCCCTTCATACATCAAGAACTGTAACTGGATGCCAAAAAAATAGCTTAATATTGTCTTTGAAAGCCACGACTGCAATTGGTGGGAAAGGAACTAAGAAATAATTGTAATAAATGTGTGCTGTACATTCACAATCCTACAAATCAAGATACTAAATCTGAGGGGGGAAAAAAGGTGGGTTTTTTTTTTCCTATTGTGTCATGCAACGAAAGAACACACCACCATGGAAATACAGTTCTGCTGGTTTTTCAACATTTGACAGTATGCAGTATAAAAATGTGTGTGTGGTGGATAGTGTTGTTCTGAAGCTGCATGCCTGAGATCTTAATTCCTTCTCTAAGTAATAAAATATAATAATGTGCTAATTAAAACCAGACAAAAACATTAAAAAGAGAAAAACAGCTAGTTCATGGAGGCTGTGGAGCCCTATACCTCTCAGCATTTCATTGTATTTAGTGGTGTTGTTTTTGACAAAATCATGTTTAGCTGAAAACAGAGTTTTCTCATTGAATAGTTCAAATTCAGTACAGCTATCAGTAAACTGGATTTATGTTACTTGGCAACAGAATTCTGTTGGGTTTGGAGGTTTCCTTTTATCCAGGGGCTTTAAAAATGTTTTGGACTCCAGAGCCAGCAGAATTCTCTGCTCCAATTTCTTCGTTAAGGGAAATTTTACTTCCTACCTATGTGGTAAATATTTTTAACATATTTTTAGAGTTCCCATCTCTTGCAGAAATAGAAGGGTTTTTTTAACATTATATTTGCCAACTCTAATAGTTGTATAGTATGCTATACTATATATGGTGAAGGGGCTGGAGAACAGGCCTTATGAGTAATGGCTGAGAGAGCTGGGGTTGTTTAGCCTGGAGGAGGCCAAGGGGAGACCTCATTGCTCTCTACAACTNTATTAAAACTTTTGGATATAGTAATCACTGTATATAAGTCATTGTACAATTTGTAATAATATACATCAACTAGTATTACTTATTTTAATTTTCTAAAATATTGAAGCTTCTGGTAATAATTATTATTAATTACCACTTAGTATTTTATTATCTTGCATTGTTAATGTCTCTACATTTATGTTGCAAGCTACTTGTATAGTTTTTCTTCTACTATGCTGTGATTGTGTTGCTTAGTTTTTCTGCTAGTGATGAAATTGCTAGCAATGATTTCTATCAAAATAATATATTTAGCAAAGTCCATTTTAGAAAATGCCGATGATTTTGAGTTATGAAATGTTTTGAATATAAAATCTCAACTCTGATTGCATTATTGAAAGAGATGAGCTGTTCATGTAGAAGGACACGCCTATTTTATGCCCAGATTTGTAGTGCTCTGCACCTTCATATGGCAACGGTTGCAGAGAAACTGGCATTCCATGACCAGTTCATGCTCCTGTGCTAGAGATACGGCACATTTATGCATGGTTTAATCAATGGTGGGAATGAACCTGACATAGTTCCCCTTTACCTAGCCTTACTATGACCAAATCAAGAGCTCTGTTCTTGTTACTATATGGACTACTGGAACCTGACAGAAATTACCACAGCTAAAGATAAAAAGCTTTAGAGAATCAGATAGCAATAACCAGTTTCCTCAGGTTTCTGGCCCTTTTGCACCATGTATTTCTTGATCACATTAAAGACCATGCTCCATCAGAAGCCTACGATAAATGGCTTCTGTGATATTAGTCTTGATCATCATAAATCTTTACCTCAAATGAATTATAGGCTTTATTTATTTATCTGTTACTATGTTTTCTGTAGCTAACTAAAATAATAGTATTGCACATATTCAAACATGCAAATATATTAATGTCTCAGGGCAGTATTTTTGAGGATGTTGTTTTTCACTGATCACAGAGAAAAGAAGCTGATCAAGATGATAATGATTTCCATGATTATGAACTGGTGTGTATTACAGTACTTTTTAATATAACACTAAAAATTAAGCTTAGAAAAGCAATTCCTACTTTGAAGATCTAGTCATAAGACAAGGTATTCTATATCAATGACTTTGTCAATATCAATTTTTTGTTAGATCATTTTTATTTATTTTTTTATCATGTTTATTTTTTTAACAGAAAATGCTAAATGTCACTTTTTGAAACTTTAGACTGTGCTTAGAAATAGTAATTGCTTATTTTGCATTATTATGGCACTAGGTGATGATTTAGTGGAAGATCTGAGGTATAAGTAACAGGTTTTGACTAATATGACATATCTCAGTGGAGCTGCTTACTGGATATTTCGCTATTACCAGACATATAAAAAACTGCAAGAGTCCAGAAGCAGAATAGAAAAGAGATATTTTGAAGTGTATGATCTTTTAATCTAGATTTTTTCTGAATCTATTATTAAGGGATAGGAAAAAAATTGGTGCAAATGGTTTGCAAGTCAAAGAAGTGTGGCTCCAAGCTGCAGTGTGAGTCTTCCCAGTTACAGAATCCAAACTATCTCAAACACCATGGACCATAGTTCACATAGGGAGTGTAGGAAATGAGAACCTAATGATGCTATTCAGTCGTATGTGTTTACATAGGGTTAACTGTTTCAAGAGAATAGATGTGAGAGGTGGAATTAGGTGAAAGCTTACCCAAATCACATAGGAAGTAAACTGAAAATATTCCTTTACCGGAGAATCTGAGCTACAACTGAGTGTCCCAGTAGATAAAACGTAGCTGAAACCTTGGCACTGGCTAGTGATGCTGCTGAGACATCGGCTGGAACTGAGGAAAACTCATGCAAGTGAAGGTACTTGTAGTCCAAAAGTAGAAAACTGAGGCAAGCATATTACTAATGCAGCTCAGCTCCCAGGTGTACTTTAAAGTTTGGAGGCACTGTTTTAGATTAAAATTTAGAGTCCATCTACGTGCTTGGACTTTTTACTGCAGACACAAAGAGGTTATGGCTTTATAACTATAAACTGATTTGGAATTATCCAGTAGAGATGAAGAGAATTGGTATTCACAGAATCACAGNGAGAATTCCTTTATCTTCAGGTTGACTGAACCACTAGATATAATAATTGGAACTATTAAGGTCTGCAGTCCTAAAATATTATATTTTCCCGTGTTTACTTGTGGACCTATTTGGAACATCTCCCTTCACTGAAAAATAAAACGGTTCCTATGATGCAAGTAGATCTATTGGAAACGATTAAAATCAGATGAAGCACACATGTTCTCAGGAAGAAGTCACATTCTCATTGGAAATTATGGTTGTGGTGATTCCCATTTTTTTTGTCTGGGATTCCCAAGATACAAATGTGTGTGACTAATGTAATTTAATGTGGAACGAATATGATACTTTTTAAAAGTGTCTGGCTTAAAACATGTTCACTGGAAAGACTTCTCCATACGCACAGTAAATTCACTAGATGATCAATAGAATAGGATATTCACAGTGTGTTCTGAGTTTGGAGTATCTAGAGCACATATACAGAATGTCCACTGACTGTGCTTGCTCTTTAGCATTAATCTGTGTGAGTATGTTGAACGTGTCTCAGATTTTTTGACATCTGACAGTGGAATGGGCTTAAGGAATCCAGAAATCCAGAGAAATGCAGTCCTTGCATCACTCTGACAAAGGTGGGCTTGTTTTATTCTCGGTGAAAATATGGATTCCTTTAGACATTAGCTTAATTATTGTCAGCCTCTTCTTTTAAAAGGAGAATGTATCTGAAAGCTCTGTTCACATTAGGCTCAAACTAGTTCAGAGAGACTTATTTTGCTTGTTTTATCTACAGACAAAAGATTTGTGGAGATGTCAATTCGTGCCCAATTTTTCTGACAGTGATAAGTCAGAGGTATTGTTTTATATTTACTTGTATTTGCTCCTGAACAGTGATTTTGTGGAAGAAATCTTTCACTGAACTGAATTCAACTTAATATTTTCCTATTAGATGCAAAAGTGAGAGTATCAAATGTAGTATTCAAGTGGATTAAATAGTAAAATAGTCTGTACTTTAGGTAACCTGAAATGAGTGGAACAACATACCTGAATAAAGATCTGTGATATGAGATCCTTGGATTTCAGATATATCAGACATACTTGACAATGTTGTCATTTCCACTCTATAAAGTGCTATGCACTTTTATGGCTATTGAAGTTACATTGGCCGATTTCACAACATACATAAAGCAGTGACACACTGCAAATTTTACACTTGTGCAAAGGTGACCTTGACAACATTATACAAGTTATATTTTATTAACAAATTTGATTTTGAGTACGAATTTGAGGAGTATGTTTTTATTTAAAATGTCTGTATTCCTCATGAATATCTCCTTAAAATCTTATGGCCATGTTGTTTTAAAGAGACATGAAACAAGGCACCATTTTTAAAGCCATTTTAACTAAACATTGATGCTTGATTTTTAAGATAGTAGTTTCATGTTTAAATAAGTATAGTCTTCTTGAATTCAGCTAGTATTTCTTCAGCAAAACTATGTATAATTCATTAAAAAAATTATCAAGAACAATTCAGTATTTATGTTTATGCAGTTTGTAAACTACTTGATTTGATCATATATGACAGCTAATGATCGATACATTTAGTAAATAAGTAATAGCTCTACACTGAGTTTCAGCTTTTTCATAAATCAGTGTGAAGCTTAGATTTTTTAAAAAACATAATTTTCTTAAAGAAAATAGGCACATTTGTGGCATTGAGTCTTTTCAAAACTTCACAGTCTATAATGCTTTAGCACAAATAAAGAATGAAAGCTATTTAGTTACTTAACGGGAGTGCTTTAAATTGTTACTAAAATAAACTAAAGGTTGATACAGTGTCTTAGGCATCTTAGCAGATGTCTAGACAAGCACTGAAAAAATGCTTCGTTGAGTCTAATTAAAAATTATTCAAAATTATTCATGGGTTCATTTATTTTTTCATTAATTTTATTTATAGCTAACAAGTGGTTCCTTCTATAAATTTTAAGCAGTGTACCTGAAATTCCATTTTAATTTGTTTGACAAAGATGTGTTATGCCTCATATTGTAGTGGAAGTTAGTGAACTGAAATTAAAAAAATGACTGAGAAGCAATGAATTTGTTAGTACAAATAGTACTTGCTTGATAATTACTAACAATTAAACATCAGAAGACAACAGTTATTCTTTTGGTTTTGATTTCATCAGGTGATTAAAGGATGGAGGAACAAAGCAGGAGGATGCATAATTCCATTCAGATATAATTGTGTTTCCATATAATACAATTGTACTTCCACACATTATAGCATGTCTTCCTGTCTTTTCTTCTGAGTTGATGAATATCTCTCAGTTCATCTCTTGGTTAACGTCACCACCAATGGTGTACTATTTTTTATTTTAAATTTTAACTTTCCTACAAGGACTGAGGATATTTAATTCAAATTTCTTGTGATACCTTTTAAAGAAGATTGATTTTAGCCCTTTATGAGCTTCAAATAACTTTGAATTAATGTTTCAGATCTCTTTGCTTTGACACATATCCTGAGTTATGCAGATCTTTTTTCCTATTAAATACTATAATTTTTTCAACAGTGTAGTCCCCATGTCACTCTTTTTTATCTTTACAATTTATTTAAAATAAAACCCAGTCCATTAAAACTAAGAAAATGTCATATGTAAGTCTTATTTCAAATGAACTTCTAAATAAATTCCCTTTTTTTAACAGACAACCTTGATTAAAAGATCAATCTCAGCTCTGGAGGAGACTGCTTTCAAAAATGAAACTACTTTAAATATGTCAGCTAATTTCAAAACCAGCATGAAAGAGGTGAAGGTTACGAAGCAATGGATAGCTGAACCATAGGTTGCGACACAGACTGGGAAAAGCTCCCCTACCAAGCATCTGTTGAATCAAATCTGTGATGATCCTCAGTCAATGCAGACAGACATACCAGTAGAAAAAATGCCTGCTTTGACTGGACAAGAGGATAGTGGGAATGACATTGTTCTTGTGGAGTGACCTCAAAAGGCTGGGATTAAACACACTGTTTTCCCAAGAAGAAAGAAAACAAAGAAAAGAATAAACCCTAGAAAATTAGAAGCCACGGTTAAGAAATTAAGTCAACCCCCAAAGAACCTGAAAAGGTTTTCTTTAATTAATGTGTATTGCCTTTTTAAAGAATGTATTTTAATTTGTAGTTGTATTATCTAATGACTGGTTTTACCTTTTCTAATATTAAGTATTGCTCAGAAATTAAGTAATGATAGTTTAGTCCTTTAGAAATAATATGATTTTTTTTTATGTGAAGAAAAAAACCCACAATGCTTAGATATCTTTAGGACATTTAGTATATACTGCACTTTAAACAGAAATTATGTTTTTCTTGTTTGATATTTCTTAAATACATACTCTTGAATTGTGACCACAAAAAGACCCCAAATGTTTTGTTTTTCTTGTAGTCATATATTACATGTCCACATTGTACTTATATTGATGCTTAGGCCTAGTCCTTCAGGCCAGTTTTCCATTCAGCTTCTCCTTTTTTTCTGCTTTTAGGCACTTTTCAGTAGGTTATTCTCAAAGAAATCAAAAATGCTTAGTTAATGTGATACACTGGTATATTGAACTGTGACTAAGGGAGGAGGCCACGTTTTTCCAAAGTGTACAACTACAAATAAATGTTGCACATTCTTGGAATATGAATAATTCAGAACAATTCTACTTATCTGTGTGTTCAGTAGGTTTTTGAATAGGTTTGACTGGCATATTGCAATTTGTTATTTTTTATATACCTAGGAACCTTCAGTTACTTTTAATATACTTTTCCCCAGGTCTTTGCGTGAAGGTTGGCTATTTATCCAGTATCAAGGTGTCTTCAACAATCAAACAATCTCAGAGACCCAACATTTCTTGTATGTTAGATTTTGAAAAGTTTTCAAGAGTGAGGCGTGGGATTCCAAAAGAACATTCTGCTTCCATGTGGGTCAGTGGAATATGGAACTACTGGTTCGATGAAACTTTCCCTCACAGTGGGACTGCTTTAAAGGAGCTGGATACTGAATTAGGTATCCATGAAAGGAACTGAGATGAAGGAGTCTGAAGAAGCACATCTGCAAATAGAATTTTTCAACTCTATACCATCTGTTCTTGAAGGTGCAACAGTTTCTTTTGAAGGTTTAGAAAAAGAAGACAGCCTGACTGAGCTAATAGAGAACGAAGAACATCCTTCAGCTATTCACTACTGCAGGAATGAAGCAATAAAAAAAAAGTTAGGCAAGTTAAAATCAGCTATGGATGACTTGGAAGAAGTTTAAGGACAGGTTTTAATTCTAACAAGCACTTTATTTTTTAACACTGAATGTCTGAGTTCTTCAACATCTGAAAAACTAGGAGCAGGAGAGCTGATAACTAGCTGAATGCTGCCATCTTTTACCTTTGTATGACAGCATGATCCAAGTTTTAGTACATAGAGAATGAAGATACAGATCTTAATAAACTGTATTTATTTACCCTAGTGTTCTCCAAGCACCATAAAGTTTCTTTGGAGACTCTTGCTCAGATTGCAACACTCCTAAATGGAGTTGGACATAGGCTAGAAAAAAAGGACAGAAACTCTTTTGAAAAGTCGTGTGTTTCCTGTTTATAATTAAATTATTATTTCACACTGTTGCGGTTAGACAGGACCTAGCTAAGTTTTGGCGGCTAAAATTGTGCAGTTGGACTACCAAATCCCTAACCCCACGCAGCCAGGAAAAGGGAGAGGGAAATGAGAGGAAAAAACCTTGCAAGTTGGAAACCAAAATGACAGCTTTAATGAAATAATAATAACAATAACAACAACAACAATAATAATAATGATGACATCTTTAATGAAATAACAACAACAATATTAATGATGATGATGATAATGAAAATAATTAGAAAGTAATACAACACATAAAAATATATGAGATTGCACCCCTCAATGACTATACGTCACCACAAATACTGTAGAGTAGACATGAGGGAATGGGTCCATGGCTAGGAGGGAGTTGAGCTCAGGAACTCCTATTTAGGAAGACACAGATTGGGAATCGGGAGCACTCAGACAGGCGAGGTCCTCCCTGGACATCAGGCATCACAGAAGAGAGATGAGACCCTTGTGATCTCTTATTTGCTACTGAGTATGATGTATGTGGAATGGAATATGCTGCTGGGTCGGCTCAGTGTCACCTGTCCTGTCTGCCTCTCCTTGGAAATGTGGCCTTTTTTTGCCAGCTGGAGGATGCCCTTGGTTACCATAGGAATAAATATAAACATTGGTCTTTTTGAATACCAGTGCCCTGCATTATCACTTCGGGAGAAGAACAGTCTCAAAACCATGCAGGTAGCTTTTAGAGAATGAAGTTACTTAGAGAGACTGAAACAGTCACAAAACTGACTCTAGTTTAGCTCAAACCACAAGAGACACTGAGACTTTGTACAATAATACTAGAGTTTTTCTATGCATGTTGATTTATTCAATATTTGTGAGTTCCTTTTATAGTGCCACAAATATGCCATTACTTCTGCCCAACACCCTGCACAACTGGAAAGGAACAAACAAAATAGAATAAGACTTCTAGGCTATGTTATTCACTGAAGAATCTTTGTATTGTTTTAATGACTTTGGATCAATCCCTAGACCTTAATTTAGTCAAACACAGAACCATGTGCTCAGATCTCACTGAAATAATGTAAATATAGAGTTGGTTGGACTTAAGCATGTGTATGTACATTTTGCTTTAAAGAGCTGGATTTAAATACATGCTTGAAGTGAAGAATATCCTTAAGGATTACATAGTTTTATGCCTAATTTGTATTGGTTGCCTTGACGCTTCTACTTTTAGCATTATGCTGCATTGTTTTCTGTGAAATTTTGAATTATGAATGAGAAGCATCTTTATTTTTGAATTATAACAGTGATTTTGAGGTTTGACTTACAAAGACTGAAAAAAGTACATGATTTCCCTACTAGAAAAGGTTACTTATTTTTGATGACTTTTTGCAAAAATTTACATTATTTTTATACTCTATGTGGAATTTATGAAAAAAGATCTAAAATAAAGGTAAATACTCGTTACCACATTATGATACCTGAATTTAGGTGTCAACTTACTGTATGGATGGGTTTAAAATAAAGCTCGGTACATGCATTCCATCAATGCTGCTCTTTAACTAGAGTTCCAGTTCGCAGCCATCTCAGCTGGATGAGTCAATCCCTGGGATCTTCATTGTAATGATTGCCTTTCTCCTCAGCATCTGAAACAGTGAAAGGTACCAGATACACAGACACCTGAAAAAGAAATGCAAATGCATTACTGCAATGAAGATCATCAGGACATACTTGCTTGTGGTTCACATGACCTAATCTTCTTTCCAATACTCTGGACTCTCCTTCAGATTCTGGAAAAATAAAGAAACTGTTTGGAGTTCGTACATGCCCTGTGGGAGAATACAGAAATATATTGGGTAAATGGTTTAGACATATTGAACAACTTTACCGAGAGTGTATATGCCTTGTGAGTTGGTACCACGTGGGTATTATATCATGCAGAACCACATTTACAGAAATAATAATTGTCTACAGATTGTGTTCATATTAGCAATTAATTTGCTGTTTTTCTTTGTAAATTACAGATTCATAATTTACCAAATGCTGTGAAGGATGCAAGCAGAGCCATTCATCTTTATGCAAATAAATCACAAATTTGCATATTATGGTAGGAAAGCAATTAGTTGAGAACTTCACAGATACTTCCCTTTAAAAAGAAATCCACTTGGACTGCTGTCAGTGGATAGCCCTTGTATTCTTTGAAACCTGTTCTGAAAGAGCTTTAAAGAAATTTAATATTTTGTCAAGCCTGAAGCTGCATTATGTCACCCAACTATTGTAATCACTATCTTGGAGGAAGGAAGCTTTTTTCAGGTGTAGGATTCTGCTCTTCCAGGTACATGTAGTTTCTGGGGGTAAAGAAGTATAATGAATAGATGCCATGACAAAAAAGCAAATCTGAACTTCTAAAAACATTAGTAATTTTAAACGTTTTCCCCAAGTGAATGTGTCCTTCACTGATTTGTCTGGAGAATCCACACAATGCAAAAAATATGAAGGATTGAGTCCAGGCCAATTTAGATTTGAAGTATTCTTCCCCATCTTCAGCACAGCAAGAAGTAGTGACTTTTATCAAGACTAAAGATAAATTACTAGATAAAGCTTCTTCCTCCCCTGAAACACAGTAAGTGCTAAGGAGGAAATGCTGAGATATTACTCCTCAGGTGTATTAGGAAAACCAGCTACTATGTTCTGTTGGGGTTGTTCTTTAAGTGCCCTGGCAGGGCGGAGCATCCAAAGATTTTGAATGACTCTGTTGTGTTATGTTAATGGAGTGGTTAGCAGGGGGGCAAGAGCTTTTCAGGCCTGCTGGCTGCAGGGAGATTTTGGGATGGGTGGTTGCCAGGAGAGGCTAGTTGCTAGGGCAAAGTAACCAATGAGAGTTTACCTGATGTTTTGACCTGCTTGCCCTATATAAACGAGTGTACCCTAAATAAAACAGGATTTCAGTTGAAATCATACTGATTTGTCCGTGAAGCTCTCTGACCCTCGCCGCGTTAATGTTCCAGTCAATAATACTGTATTTTCCCAGTTTAAGAGTGGGTTTGCTCAGCTTGTCCCACAGGAGTGTGGTTTGGCTAGTGTGACCTCCTATATCGATGCAGATATCCAAAGAGGCAAAAAGTGTCATTGAAAACAGAATGTATCTGTCAGCTATCAGCCTGTTCTGGATTTTAGAAATAGTCTTATTAAGATTATTTTTGCAGTTCTTGAGATTGTAAGGATTGCTGTCAGTGGAATCCAAAGAAAAATAACTTTTCTGTCTCCTACAATGTGAAAAGAGGTAAGCATGCAGTTTCTTGGTACTGTGATGTGAGAAAAACGCTTCATACTGTGAGGATGAACACTGGAACAGATTGTGCACATAGCTTATGGAGCCTCCATCCTTAGAGGTGTTCACAAGCTTAACTGTACACGGTCTTAGGCAACCTGCTCTTGCTGACCCTGGTTCAAGCTGGGGATTGGCCTCGACAGTCTCCAGAGATCTCTTCCAAACTCAACTATTCTGTGATTCTGTAATATAGCAGATGTAAATACTTGCAGCTAAAGCTGTTGTGAAGATATGTTACATAGTTGCAAAGGCAATGAGTACTACATAATTAACAAGCTGTTTAAGTTATTTTTCCTGTAATTTAGTTAACTGCATTTGTAAACATAAGCATGCTTCCATTCTATGTTGTAATTCTTTTAAGTAGGACCACTTCAATGTTTGATATTTCTTGTGCTTCTTATTCTAGTTACATTGCAATTACTTTTAGGCCCTTGGAAAGCTTCATAGAGCTTGGAACCAATCTACTGTTGTTACTTGGATTGATCTAAGATGCTATGCTGCATGTGATGGATGAGTTTCAGTCTGCCTTGGAATCATAGAATCATAGAATAAACAGGTTGGAAAGACCCACTGGATCATAGAGTCCAACCATTCCTATCAAACACTAAACCAATGCCTTCATGCGCATGAAACATTTGCTGCATTTCCAGATACTATTTCTGCTAAATATTTATATAAATGAATATATAGTAACAGATTAAAGAAACGTAGTGGATTTTACAAGTTGTACATAAGCCATTTCCTCAAATTTAATAGTGTACTTTATCTCCAATTAATGTGTTTTGTAGTAGTATTGCTGTTATTCCAAATTATTAAAAGTTGACCTAAGAAATGAATCTGCTCTTATGAATCATGCTATTACAAATACATTACTAAACAATATTGAAAAAGAAAAAGAAGACTTTGAGAAGGTGATTTGTCTCTGCCTGTCCTCTGCAGCAATGTATTTTAATGGAGCCAATTTCTATAATGGATTAAAGCAATATGAACTAGCTGAAAAAGGAACTTTAGCAGGTAATTTTTTTTTACCTGTCATGATTACTTCTGGTTGTGTAGTAAGAATTATGTTAACAAATTACTTGTCTTTATTTCATAATTCAGAAAGTATGTGTATATTTTTTCTGGCATAGTTTCTACCTAATTTGATCAGATGCTATGATGTGATTAAAAAGAAAAGGTTAAGTAATTGTGAGATTTTTTTGAGAATGAATTCTCAAAATTGAAAGAATATGTAAATCAGAATATAAACTGTTTCGTATGTGTGTCATTAGAAGCTGAACAGACTCCCATTCTAAATGAAATTTTGGCAAGTAATTTTCAAAAACTACTATACGTAAAAAGTCTGATTTTTTTTGAGTTTTTCCATGTGTGTCTATGTGTAGGTGCCTAGAAAGCAGCATTCAGGTAGCTTATTTTATATATAAAAAAGAAAAGTAATGAATTTACTCTTTGTAGAATAAGTTTTGGAGCAGTATTTGGCTCTTATAAGTTTTTCTGTTGGGAATAGACATGATTCATAGAGCGCATTGATTCATAGAATCAAACCATCATCCTGATCTTAGCGAAAAACAAAGCTTTCATTCAGTTTCAAACCAGCTGACCTCTATTACTTCATTGTTACTTCTGTCAGTGCTGAAAGGTTGATTAATCATTGGAACAGGCTGCCCAGTGAAGTTGTTGGGTCACCATACCCAAAGGTATTTAAAAGACAGATATGTTGCTTAGGGGTGTGGTCTAGTGGTGGAGTTGGCAGTGCTAGGTTAAGGGCTCAATGATCTTAAAGATCTTTTCCAACCTCAATGATGCTATGGTTCTAAATGACAGAATTTAGTAATCTAACTCTGATTTGACAATACTTGATTGTATATGTATTTTACTTTGTGCTTTTTGTGTTTTCATGACTAGTGTTTTCTTACTATTTGATGGTGAAAGTTGACTATACCAGGGAGCTAATTGATTTTCAGCAAATTTTCTCTTTAAAGCAGAATTTTAAAACAGCAGATCAAGCTTTGCAAGAAGTGCCTATATCCTTTTTATCCAACTAAGAATCTGAGTGAGATACTGAGTTCATTGCCATGTTTCAGAAGTTGAACAGTGGTAGTTCTCTTAGATTTTGCTTGTATTTCAAAGGAAAGCATAGTTTCTGCTGATGGGGTAAAATTAAAGTGGGAGTCATAAATGGCATCAAAAAAACAAAAGAAAAATTTGAAGTATAGATAACATAATGGTTGCCTACCTCTTGATATAAAGTTAGTCTACATAACATGTTTTCTCTTGTGAAAGCATGTCTGGAAAAGAATTTGAGCATTGACAAAAGTTTTTTGATCATGCTTCTCCTTATAATCATGTGAAAATGTTAAAAAGAAGCCTAAATTCTATTTCTATTTCTTGTTTTTACAGCATTGTCAATTCAGCTGAATGATGCCTTGATGTATAAATTTAGTGCTGATATTCATAGTAAACTGAGTTTCAATAGAGTCTGTAGAAGACTATAAACAAGCAATCAGTATTCAGGAACAGATTGATTACATATGAAAAGATAACAATTCTCATACAACTTGGATTGTCTTTAGAGATTTCTCAGACCTCTAACTAAAAAAGAAGTACAACATGCAAGAAAAATTTACATTTTTATATATTCTACACACATTTTTTTCTCCTAAATAATATAATTATCCTGGCAGTGAAAAACTAGCCAAACTTATTTAAAAATAGAATAATAGACTCATAGAATCATTAAGGTTAGAAAAGACCTCTAAGATCATCAAGTCCAAATGTCAGCCCACTGCCACCATACCTACTAAACCATGTCAAAGAGCCATATCTAGATGGTTTTTAACACCTTGAGGGATGGTTATTCCACCACTTCCCTGGACAACCTGTTCTCATGCTTGACCACTCTTGCAGTGAAGAAATTTTTCCTAATATCTAATCTAAACCTACCCTGATGCAACTTGAAGCCATTTCCTCTCATCTTGTTGTTTATGAATCCCAAGATGATTGAATAATTAATTATTGCTCTTTCCCTCTTGTTCTTTTTTATTATTTATCTAATAAATTTATTATTGCAGCATCATCACCTACCCAAGAGGATCAAGTGGAATGTACAAAGTATAAATATACATGTGTCGCTATTTCCATGAAAGATTATCATGGCTCTTGATGCAAATTGAGGAATTATTTTACCTAGCTTCCTATATACACACAAACTCAAAGTCTGCTTGCAAGGTGATGTTTGTGGTATTTTTGTTCCTTCTCTCCTTCTCCACATGCCTCTTTCAGTGCCCTTTTTTATTATCTGAATAGTTGTTTATTGATGAAATTGCTAAATTATGCATGATTCTATGGCCTTTTCCTTTCTTTGACCTCCTTATGAATTACCTGATGATGGGTTGTGAGATAGTAGCACCCTCATCATGTATAGTGCATCATCAAACTTAAATCAGAATGAGGAGAGGTCAAACCTTTCCCTTGGATCCTTTTCTTGTGATATTAACTGTAGATTTTCTTTAGTTTAACTGCTCTTAAACATTGAACAGAAGACACAAAAGATTTTCTGAAACCAAATACAATCAGTTATGATTCACTGGTGATGGTGTCTTGACTTAAATAATATGGAGTATCGTAATCACTCTTCTGCTTGTAATTTTTTTATTCTGAGTGGTTTACATCTATTTTTATAATCCTTAATCACTGAATATTTAATATTTGATTTTTCTGTCAGGATTTGGATTTTTAGAGCTTTTAATCTGTTACACAGTATTTAGGAAATTGGTCCTGTCCCACTGTATTTCCAATTTAATCTTTTAGCATCACTCTCATTCAAAATTCAGGGATCATGTTAGATGCTTTTTAAAGAAAATGCAAAGTGGATGGAAAATTTATTTGCACAATAGAACATGAAAATTTAAAGTTGCATGATCAAAACGTACTGCTTTATTTGAGAAAGAGATCAGCTCTTTTTTTCCTTCAAATCTTTATTTTAAATTTCCTTTCTGATCTAAAAGAAATTATGTATTTTTAAAGGTTTTTAAAAGTAGATGTAAATATTTTGTATAATAGAACTTTTTTCCCCCCTGACTTTAGTTAAAAATAGACTAATACAATCATTAGAGACCCTAAGAATCACTGTTGCGCTAATAAATTGCAATTGTATTTTGCAGACTGAAGAGCACTTGAACTTCCTTGCTGGTCAAGACTATGGAGAGATCTGTGGCATCCTGAATTCTGCCCAACCCAGTATGGGACAGGTCTTAAACTCCATGGTTACTTTAATTGCTAATAGTAGATCTAGTAAATGATTATACTGGAGATTATCAAAATGACTTTTTTTCACAAATCCAATTTAAGAGAAGTTCTTGTCTCATGCTATATCATGGTATTAGTTCTTTTCTGGGTTTAAAATTTGATAATATGAGCTTCAGTTTTGTAATTCTTCTTTTCTGGAAAACCCTTTTAAGACTGCATTTACACTACCACCCCCCAAGTTACTAAGGAGCCTCAGTTGCATTCAGGTTTTCTCTCTTTAAAATAGTGATAATTCATGCATTACAGGGGAAGATGTAATACTGTTTGATTAATAGAGAATGCAGTAGATGACTTGGTATGTAGTCATAAAAGAAGGATTAAAGCAAGTATTCCATTTGAAGCCCAATAAGGAAATAGAAAGTTATGAGTAATCTTTCAGAGAATAGTAAATTAGAGGTACATCTATCAACTGGATATTAAAGATTTTTTTTCCAATATTGTATGATTTAGACTTTTTGGATGAAATACACTACCAAAATCACAATGAAGTATGTCTTTTCTTGTCTCCATTGAAAAGCCAAGGAAAGTGGTACTTTTTGAAATAAAGTAGGAAACTAGTTTGTTTATAATTTTGGGGAGTTGTTTTGGGTTTTGCAGTTGATTTGCAACAGCCCTTTGTCTGAAGTTATTATTCAGGCCTTAGTTTTTATCAGACAAAATCTAATTGACTTACAGCTCAAGTCAGAAAAACATCTGCATTGCAATTGTATCTCTCCAATTTAATAATCTAGTCTGAGAGAGAGAAAGTGACGATCAGTGGCAGTGAGATGGGTAGCCTGTGACAGAAAAGTAAGGGACTCAAACTTTGCAGTTTGTTATATCACAAGGTGCGAATCACAAATGTCACTATTTTTCCCATATCTTCAAGATCTCCACCTTTAAGATAAGTAGATAAAATTTGCTTTATGATAGACTTCTAAAGTCATCACTGAAAAATATCTGGGTTCACCTCAAAGCTAGTATGAACAAGATGTACATAGCTGTTCATATCTTACAGAGGGTAATAATAAAGAAAATTGGCATTAAAGTGACAAAGCAAAAACTTCCATGGCAGTAAATAAACTGGAACAAAAGGGTATGAAAACATTTTGATCTCAGCTGAACTCTTGTCAACTGCCCTTTTGAGCAACAGATTATTTGGGTGTTATTGTTTGGGTTGTTTTTTATTGAGAAGCAAGACTTTGGGCAGGATATCTGAGGGAAAATACAAGTCCTTCCCAACCAGCCATATACACCAGAAATGCAGTCAGTTCAGAAAATAAATTCACTTCTGGTGCTGAAGACTGCATAAGCAAGATAGCAGACTAAGATTGCTGCACAAGATTGCCATAGAAGTGAAGGCAAAAAAAGAGAAAAAAGAACCAAACTCTGCACTGCTACGGTAGCAAACAAGCCTTGCAAGAAAGCTGCTATTCTTTAGAAGATAACTCACAAGTTTTAAGGATAATCTGGGAAACCTTTTTGTTAAAATGTCATGAATGCAAGTCTTCTATCATTATATATGAGCTTGTAATGTTTTCAGTTTACCATTCTTGGCTGAAAGGATGGGGTAAATTATGCTGATTTTGTTCAAATCAGGGATGACTGGCAGCCATATAGCATAGAGGATAGTCTTATGGCTGCTGCTATGGGATTCTCACTAGATAATGGTTTTAGATTAGAGAAATCAAATTCTAGTTTTACTTTTCTAGGTGTGCATATGAAAGTGATTTTTCCTTCTGAGTGGTTAGGGAGATGAATCAAATCTTAGTTTCTAGATTATTTTTATTGCAACACTTTTCCCCTAAGAAATGTAACTCAAATGTATTTTGTTTTGAAGGCTGTGTCAAATGATAGCAGATTTTTCATTTTCAGGAGATTAAAACAAATGCAATACATCTCAGTGGAAGTGAATAAGAAATCTGTGAGTAACGTGCTTCTAATTTCATTGAGAAATATGTAAATTTTTTCACATTATTTTTGCATATGCTACATCTGTACTGCATTTATAAGGCTGAACCAAAATCAGCTTCCAGCCCGACCTTAAAAGTACCTGAACGTTATATTAGCATACTGGGAGAAGCAAGGTGGAGAATGGATGTAACGCTCTGCATTATGAATCTCTCATAAAATGTGACTTTTAAGTAAAACCACCAGAAGATGGCAGCCTGCAATCTTGAGTGGAGCAGCTCCACCTCCTCGGCAACAAACCAGATAGACAAGCGGGGGCTGGCTCCACTGTTGTGAGGCGAATTATGTTATATGGGTCTTCTGCAAAACCTCTTCTTTAATTGCCAGAATTGTTCTCTCACTTCCTTTTTGATATGCTATATACAGTTCTCTTATAATGGCAGGTTAATGGAGATTATCATATGTCACAAGCTCTTATATAACATAAAAATGTAATATTATAATGCAGATACATTTGGATATGAACATGTGCACAAGCACACTCTCATATATATGTATATATACATATACATGCATACGTATAATAATACAGGCAATAAGCAGCACAAGCCTGAATAACAATTCTTTTCCTTTCCTGTTCTTATTTTCTTCTCATCTCATTTTGAGGTGCTATTTAACAAAATGAGGCATTCAGAAAAGGAAGACAAACTGTGTGAAACCTCTTAATTGCTCCCAGCAGTTATATTTCACATGTTTATTTTTATTCAGTCAATCAGACTCAGCAAATTGTTTTTGTTGCAAAGGGAAAAGGTTTATCCTTGCTCTCTGTTGGAATTCAAACAGAAAAGCTAAAAAGTGGCCACACCTTGCTTCATGAGACATTCCTCCTCTCTGCTCTTTTTCACCCCATTCTCAAAATGGACACAAAGCTTTCTTTGTGCAAAGTGGAAAAAGGTAAAGTGCTTTCTCTCTGAGGAAAAAGAAAACACACACCCCCAGCTTGGAATAGCAAGCAGAGGTTGTGAACCTCCACAGCAAGGCTTTGTCAATTCTAATAAAAGTAAACAAGCATTGGGCATTTTCAGAGCTGCAAGTCTGGTTTCTCTGCTGGATGACACTCTTAATTGAATTGCAGTCTCCTAAATATTTGTGGCTACATGCACATGTTCATACAACGGTCATTAAAATTCTGATTCAGAATTCATTGACTTCAGTGAAAGGAGCTTGACTAAGTTTTGAGTCAAACCTACAAGCTACAGAAGAATGACAAATACTCTTTTGCCATTACTTTTTCCCTTGTTTATGAAAACTAGAATGGTGCTATTGAGTTGTTCTTGGAAAAGATGGTATTATTAATCAGCTTTTCCTGATCTGTTTGGTAGTGATGCAGTGTGGCAAAAAGCTTATTCACAACTCCTAAAATGTAAATTTATAACATACAACTTCATAGTGAAGTTCTTTTGTCAAGTAGTATGTGAAACTTCATATAACAGTCTCATAAATGTACTGTTTACTAAGGCTGTTCTCATGGGAAGATAAAGTGAAACATCAAAATGCACTGGAAATTCATGTCTGTTTTACTTGAGAGTTATTTCCTCAAATAGACCTGTGTGTTAGAGAGGAGCTCTCCATTACTGAAGTTAATCTGTTTTAGTAGGATATTGCCTCTACTATGTTTAAAAAGAATTGTCTGGTATAAATGGAGGAAAAATGTCTTAAAGGCATTGCGGAGCAGGGTCCTGCTCCTCTCAGTTTTCTGTCTTTCCCAAAAATGTCAGATGGCTGTAAATGCTGAAGAGGTATTCTAAGCCTTCCGAGTGGGGATGAGCGTTTTTGTTTATCCCCACTGCTAAGAGTGGGAGACATTTCTTCCCAAGATGATGCACATAGGGATACTTGTTCCTGACATATAGGTTCCTTTCTTCTCTCCCACCATACCTAAAAGAAGGGCCGGGTCCAAGGGTCTGCAGGCCCTGCAGCCAGGCTGTCCCCAAGGAGAAGGTCTGCCTGGAGGAGAGCAGGAGACAGACCCACTTGCAGGGATGCCACAAACCCTTTCCAGTCTGCTGGAGGGGCACTTGCTAAGCCAAGAGAAGGCTGGGGGAGACTCATGTCCTTTTCTTCCTTCTGTTGCAGGAAGCTGGCTTGGGAAGAGGCACTGCAGTAAAAAAAATTCTACTGTGATGCCAGCAGGTGGCTGTACCAGGGAAGGGAGGAGCAATGGAAAGAGGGGAGGTAAATCTCCAAAGGAGCAATTCTGACATCCTTCTTAGAGGTGAATGCCATGAAGTACTAGCTCTTCAGTAACCAAACTTTTTATCTGTAACAACTGTGGTATGGTAGTCTCAATAGGGAGCTAATTAATACAAGAATTATCAGCCTTGTTTTCTATTAATGGCATTATCTAATATTTCATCTTTCTCTCCTGGTTGTTTTTCTGAGCTCCCAGGAGAAAGTACATTTTTGTTTTCTCAGCAATACTGTAAACATGCTGACTTGCCTAATCTGATTAAGTATTACAGTGTTTATTTCTGTATCAAGGGACACTACAAATATTCTGTCAGATTTTAAAAAGTAAATGCAAAACTTCTGATGCATGCATTAAAAAAAAAGTGGAACATGTATATAAGAAAAGGGCAGATGATAGAGAATTGTTTTTGTAGAGATACAATGTGGGTATGAGTATGTAGCATTTATGCAGTCAACTTTTTTCAGCTGTTGCACCTAACAGCCCAATTTCTGGCCAGGAGAAGCTATCCTTTGCAGCTTATGATGTAGAGGAGAGCAGGTAACTATCTTCTGGAGGTTTTCAAGGACTGCAACTCTTGTAGCTGCTGTACTAAAATAGTGCTGGGGATGGTTGCAGTAAGTCGTAAATGAGGCTCTGGTATAGAGCACAGCTGAGTCTCCAGGTGATGCTGTGCCACCTGCTTGTGGCTTCTGGTTACTGTGTTATTGATGGCCTTTAACACTCAAGTTACACCTTACCGTATTTGTCTAACAAACTGCAAACTCTCTTTTTTGTTTTTCCTCTCTTTACTGCTGTTATCTGGAATTTGGGAGTGTGAGCATCTGCAGTGTTGAGCCATACCCACATAGTTGCATTCATAAATGAACTGCTGTTAGGCACTGTTTTGACACTTAAAATCCTGACTCCTTAATAACTCTGTTACCATCTCTTCCCTGTGAAACATTTCAGTGTATGCTGGATGAACATCTGCCCATTCCTGTCCCATTTGCAGAAGTGATCTTAACACATCAGCTGCATAAGCTAAAGCACTTCTGACATGCGATCCTCCATGTGACAACTCAGATTCTTCCTCAGACAGAAGGGAGGCACAGAGGTGACACAATACTTTCTCCAGCTGCTGGTGACCATACAACTCTTATTTTGAGAAAGGCAAGTGAATGAAATAAAAAAACAGAGGTAGCTTGTTGTCTTGCAGAGGAGATAACACTCCTCTGGTGAGGCCATGCAGGCTCCACACAGAAATGTTGGGTTACAGTGGCCAGTGCAGGATGAAAGGAGGTGTACTAATGTTACCATCCAAAACACAACTGCAAACACTGAAAGGTGGAGCTGCACAGACTAGCAAAATGAAAATGAAATGTGAGCAACATGGCTGATTTATGTACTAAAATATAAGGATCAGTGAGTTAAATCAGGCCTGTCAGATGCAGATGAATATTTCTTCCTGAAATTTGACTATTATAGTTCTGTACACACCCTCTTTCTCTTTCCTCTGCTGTTTTGTTCTGCTTCAGTTTCTCTGGCATTTCTTACACTGCAAAAAAAAAGTAGAATAACACACTCCTGCTGCTTTCAAAAGTATTGAGGTGGTCTGAAAAATTGCAGATAATGAAAGCTAGACCTAGAGAGATACAGTGAGCCATCTATTTTAGAAGTGCTGGCAGTATTCTCTGTCACTTGCCAGGAATTGGGATGACATGTAGAGCAGCCAGCTTAATCCATCCAGGGAGCTCATGGCAACTGCAACTCCCTAGCTCTGGTTATTAGTTCCTCCTCTAAGTTTTGGAAAATAACAACAGATGGATTACTTGTTTGGAACAAACAAGGCAGCCAAGAGTAGCACAGAGCCAACTGTGCTGATATCCCAATCCTTCCCTAATGATCCATTAGTCCAGCTACTGATGTGACTCTATGTTTTCAACTAGGAATGACAAAATACAGTCCAACATGAATGGTTTAACTTTCCTACCTTCTGTTCTGGGAAACTGTTGCCAGGATTTCCCCAAACAATTTTTCTTTAAACAAAATATAATTAAACAATTAAACTGTTGAGCTTAAAATGATTTTTTTCTGCGTATTCTCTGAGAAAGAAGAAAATAAGGATAGTTCAAAATGTGATGGCAAAACTAGATTTAAATCAATGTCTCAAAATTATAGGAAGAGTTTGAAGGCTAAGTCTCAGTTTCAAAAGCAATGTATATGTTTATGTACTTTAAAATATTCCAGCTGGGAAATATCTGTCGATTTAATTGTCTATATGAATCTGAAAATCTAGGATGTAACTGATTGCTAATTTAACTTTTATTTAAAGCCAGTGTGATTAACATTGATCAGAAATATTGAGGCCTGTTTTTTTTCTATGAAAAATTTTTGTTAAATCCTATCATTTTGTGGAAGCATGCCTAGGTCAGTGAATTCTTGTTTAAGCAAACTCCCAGCAAAATAAAAAAAACCTAATTTCCATTCTTTTTTGATGTTTACCAGGCAGAATACTTTGACTTTGTTTGAAACAGTTTTTCTTCTCTTTTGAGAAGTTGTGATTTACTTTACTGAAAAAGCTGAAAGGAGTTTAAATGAGGTAATAAAGTTTAATTAGTTTAAAATAAAATCTCAGCCCATTACAAACAAAATTGCATTTGGAATATAATTTCTCAAGGGTGTTTACATTTCCTGTTTACTCTTGGAACTGTAGAAACATCTCAGGTTCATTTTATTATTTGTAAAAACAAAAAGACCAGATTTTCTCTCAATCAGTGTGGGACTATTCAGTCTTGAAAATTCTACTCAAACTTGTGTTTCTTCTTGTGTCATTTTTCTTGTGTCATCAATTATTGTAATCATGTGCCAGTAAGTGTTGAAATCTTTAGTTGTCATGGCTCAGTATTGTGAATGTGTTTCTTTCTGTGCTTGGAATTATATCTTGAATCTATTAGGAATTTTTAGAAGTACATGATTTTACTATATATGTTTTCCCATGAGTGCTTTGTTTTACTGCAACAGAACATAGCTGTGGTAAAAGAGAGAAATTAAAGGAAAATACTATTTGAAGTCTGAGAAAGTTTCTTCATTTTTCTCCCTCTCATCCTCATGATTCAGTTCTTCGGGCATGTGATCCAGATGGTTCTCTTGAGGTGCAAGCATGAGCTCAAATTCTAAGCTGACAAAGAAAATATACCATAATGAACAGGAAAAACATCCTAATAAGTTTATCTTAAAGAAAAGATATAGTGTCAAAACCAAATAACAGAGTAAACTTGCTTCATAGGGGGAGGTATCTATGGGGGCATGAAAACAAACAAATTTAGTTATGATAAACACATAGGATTTTTATGATGATGAAAATATTTTCAGTTATGGACATTAGCAAATAAAACTTCTTCAGGACATAAAATGGCTACTTTCCCTGGTAATACAAATTTGCATGCATTTGTTTCAGCTGCAGTTGGTTTAAAGTTCTTTAGCAATGAGCAAACCAAAGATTTTATGTAGCTTTAATTTCTTGAATGCAAGATATTTTCATAGAATCATAGAATCACCAAGTTGGAAGAGACCCACTGGATCATTGAGTCCAACCATTCCCATCAATCACTAACCCATGTCCCTCAGCACCTCATCCACCCGTCCCTTAAACACTTCCAGGGAAGGTGACTCAACCCCCTACCTGAGCAGCCTCTGACAGTGCCCAATGACCCTTTCCAAGACAATTTTTTTCATAATGTCCAACCTGAACCTCCCCTGGCGGATCTTGAGGCCATTTCCTCTCATCCTGTCCCCTGTCTCTTGGGAGAAGAGGCCAGCACCCTCTTCTCTACAATCTCCTTTAAGGTAGTTATAGAGAGCATAGAGCATATAGAGAGCATTTTCATTGAAATTAATGGAAGTTTACAATCACAACACTGTGAAATGACTACTGCAAAAAAAGACCAATGTCATTGTAAGCTGTAGGTTGCACTGAAGGTTGGTGTTTGCATCCCATCTTTTAATGCCATATTTTAGTATGATTTCTAATAAGGAGATAATGCATTGAACTTTGGAAATAGCCAAGGGAAATGCTGCTTTATTTTTCCACTTCCTGTGTTTGGCATTAAGGAGTGTATGTTTGCTATAAAAGTAATTTCTCTATGGTACTGTAATTGTGAGTACTCAGATGTTTCATCTGCAGTGAAAATGAGGCAAACAAAATGGAAGTATGATGTAGAAATGACCATACAGCAGTGAGTAGTTTGATAAACTGATGCAGAAAAAAAGCATGAATAGAAAAGTTCTCATAAAACTAGATGTGAATTTACTTAGTAGAGTTGCTGGAGCAAATACAAATGGCCAACTCAGGCCCACCCTTGAGTCAAGCAAATAAACCCTTGTACAAGAGTGGTGTCTCAACAGCTTGGTTCAGATCCAGTGCAACATAACCTGCACTAGATATAAGCTGGCTTTTTCTCTGCTCCTCAGTGCTCTCAGAGAGAAATGTGAAGGCTGCTGTATGTGGTTTCATGAACTCATGGACCTGGAGTTACAAGGGAGCAAGTTAAAGAAACAGGTTTCAGGGAGGCTTTGGAAAGTACCGCCTGAGAGATAGCATGGGTGATTTTAGAATTCCCAGCTGACTTCAGCCACACCATGCACAGTTTGACTGTTCTGACAGAAAGCAGGCCTTTGTTATTCAGCTTATTTGATCTCCATATTTATTGTTCTGGGAAATTTTAAGCACACTAAATTTGACATAGATGATGTTTAAGTAGTCTTTTAATCAGGGTTTTGTACATGATGTTACATAAAATGAGAGATCATGTTTTAACCTTTCCCTTAAAATAAAAGAAGGCATTATCATTTTTATGTGCATCTTTATTATGCATTCTGTATAAAGATTATCAAAGGTGAGGTTTTCAAAACCATTTAGGATGCAATAATTCTGATGATTGAGTAGCTTTTGCCCCAGGTAGCTGTTCAAGTCTGTCAGATTCCTTTTAGATGCTATAAACTTTGCAAGGGGCAGAATCAATGATGCTTCCTTCAGTAAACTGGGTGCAGTTACTGGATGTTGGAAGTGATATCAGAATTCATTCTAATGTGCACTTTTCAATTCTTGATAGGTGTATGATATTGCCATTTCTGGATGGTCTGATGGTTAATGACTACTGAAAATTCATGCCAGAACATTTATAAAAATTTTTATAAATGTTTTAATTTCCCAAGTTTAGTTTTTTTCAAGTAGATAAGAATGTCTGTGGATAACTTTAAAAAGTCTCAGAGCAGAAACAGTACCAGATAATAAGCTTATTTGAGGTTGCTTTTTGCAAAATAACTCATCAAATAACATAACATGGCAATTGTCCTTCAGATGTTTAACATAATTACATAAATCAAATCAGTTTCAAGTCTCTTTTTCTGAAGTTTGTCAAAGTATTTTGACAATCATTTCAGTAAGTACTAGTTAATATTAAGTACTTATGTACTACAAAAAAGGTATGCTTTCAGAATTCCATACCCGTTCTTAAATCTGGATTACATGCACATACACATTACTGTTGTTCTGTGAATATCTTTCTCAAAAGATTAAGGAAGTTATTTATCCAACAATACCTAGCTAACTTTTTAAAATATGTAAAATGAAACTGCATTATTCTCTGCTAGTTCCGCTAGCATAAGGGAGTGATTTTCAGTTTAATGATGGAGTTAACGCTTCTAAAGTGGAAGATTCTTGAAAGTGTAAATGTGTCAGGATGAGTCAAAAAGGGTAGACATGCAAAACATTAGCACAGAACTAATCAGTTCACCAAAGCATTTATCTGTTTGTGCTCTTCCTTTCAAAGGATTTTCAGTTCTTTTGGGTTCCCTATGCTCATGCCATGAGATGTAGCAGAAAATCCTTCTGTAGCTAATTTCTCTTTTTCATTAAATATGTTGCATTACCTGGCAACTCCTTAAATATTAGTGAGGATATGGAAATTGGCTACTGTATTGATTAGGTGGAAATTGGAGGCCATATCAATTTCCTGCCCTGCCACAAACAGTGTTTAAGGTCTTAGTAATTTAGAAGGCTCTCAGAATCTCTTATATCCACTCTTGAATGAGAGTTACTGCTTTGCAAAGAACAAAAGAACCTTGGGGAAGTGCAGTTATGTATGTAATTCAATAAACATGTTATTTAGGTACTGTACAAAATGAAATTTTGTCTTTGGAGGCTGAATAGCACATTCTTCCAAATCTTCCAAGTTTTAAGATTTTACAAGGGGACGCAATGTAACAGACTTACTTTGAAATGATGTTTCTTTTTTTTACAGTTGCATTAATATGTTATGGCATTTTTTGTGGCTAAGGTACTCTATAGCTGACTGTTGACTGTAGTTGCTCTTCTGATAAAAAGTTTGCAAAAATTATAGCTAGAGAAGGTTAAACATCGGAATGATTTATTAAAATTCTACAAGCTGAGAGGTTTTTTCCTGCCCCTCTTTTCAGTCTAATAAACAATGCAGTGATTACAATCACATGCAAATACTATGTGCAGATTAAAGTATGGCAGTGACCTGCAAAATCACTCTGCCTGGAAGAAAATGAAAAAAACAAGGAATAAAAAACCTGCCTTTATAACACGCCTTGTTCTTAACTGAATCCAGAGGGTTGCAGGATTAAGCTGTGGGTCTCAGTGTCATTTTCTCTTCCTCTATAAATACAGAATTCCCAAGTCTTGTGCAGTCTGTGTGAAAAGCACACAAACTTCTCCTTCTCTCTTTCCCTACATCTCATGTATTTTTTTTCCTGCTGATACGGACTGTCTCCATGCAGTGCTCCCATTGCCAGATACACTTGCTTGGCAGATAGTTTCTTGCACCCTCTTTCTAGAGAGCCATTTCAGCTATAGCAAAAGCCTAAAGTCATGGTCCCAAGGTAGCCACAGGAATAATATTAGGATAAATATTTTAAAAAGGCTGTGAAAGTTGCAGTACTGGAGACTGCACAAGTGCTTGTGAAAATGTGTGAGCTGATTTTCCCTTACAGTGTGAACTTTTTGGGCACAGATTTCACTTTTCTGTATGCTTATAGAAAAGCATATGGGGAGCCTATTGAAAGTAGTGCCTGGCTTTAGGAGCTGCTGTAATATTAACATTAATAATAATATCTGTCTGCATAAAAGATTTGATGAAAATGTTTCTTCATAGTGTATGTTATAGGAACAGTTAGTTCTATATGGAATTGCTCACTAGATGTCCTCACAGGATCAGAACTCACTGAATAATTTTTCTAATGGAATTTGTAAATGGAAGTTTTGGAAATATTTACCCAATCCTGAATGATTATGAGCTATAATGGAAAAATAATGATACATATATATCTGTAACTCACCTGGGAGATTGAGATGTATGAGCGTAGATGGCCAACTTTACACCCATTTTTACACTTCAGATTTAAAAAAGCTACAGTTTTTCCCTGCTTTGTACAGAATCCAGACAGGATATTGAATTAATGTAAATAATACATTAATATATAAGTAAAAGTTACTATAATAATCTTGTGATGGGGAGAAAGTAGTGTAGAGTAATTAACAAGACACAAACAAGGACTTAATCAAGGATTTGAAAGTCTTACTGATCTACAAACATACTTCAGATAATCATGTAGAATATGAGAATGATGGTAATCTTAAATTAAACTTGCTAGCTTTGCCAGGTAAATGTTTTTTGTTCCTCAGAGGTAAATGCAACAGATTTACTTGATATTTGATGAATAATTGCTTCAATATATGTCTCTTTTGGTTATTGATTATGTGCCATCAGTATAACTCTAAAGCAGTCTTTTCTTTTACTTGATTTTATGTCATTAGTTATCCTTCTTGGGAGGCTAGTGACTGTCTTTTTTAAGCCGGTTTGTTGACATAGGTTTTTCAATTATAACACCAGACCTGACCATGACATCAGTTAATGTAACCTCCTCTGTAACATTGACCATAGATGTTCAATAAAGTAATATTAGCAGTAATCAGCAGTTATAACTGCATATCTAGAGCTGCTGACTTTGGAAAGCATGGAACATACCTTGGGCAAATTTTTCACTCCAGCAAACTACAGCCAGCTAAAGACTGATTGATCTTCTATACAGATTCATACTAAATTGGTCTTTTTTCTCTGCATGGAACCCTGGGAAAAGGTTGCTATGGAGCTGCTAGGCTGGCTCAGTATTATACAAATTAACACATTTCTTCTGTTTTCTTTGTATTTCTAAACAGGGACCTGAACTGTGCTTTGAGCAATCACTTTTTATTTGTGATCTTCTACCCACACTACTTGTAGCAGAGTTAGGAGTAATGCAGTAGAATTGCATTTCCTCATATTCTTAATTATTTCAACCGATCAAGTTGTTTTGACAGTTACTCATTGGAAGTGTTACTAGTAAAATGTAACACACAAACACGTTTGAAGGGAACAGCAGTTTGACACAGCGGAGCAGCAAATCAACTGGGCTTTCAACAGATGTAACTAGATCAAAGATAGTTTGGGCTGGGGAAAAGAGACAGGAGTTGAAGAAAAACACAAATAAGCAGGTGTTTCAAAACTCAGTAAACAAATCCAACTCAGAGTTATGAAAAAAAATATTATTTTACTGGGAGATAAGACATCAGATAAACTTAGCATGTGAAATAGTTTGAGATAATCACTTGTGTATAACCAGCAATAAACAGCAAGTATTTGGATTGCTTTGCATTCCCACACTGACTTGCTGATATCCCCTGAAACAACTTGGTCAAGAAGCGATAACACATTATCCTCATTGCAGCTGCACACTTACTGCTACACCATTCTCCATCTGGTGCTTTACAATGAACAGCTCAAAATTTTCTCCGTAGGCTCTGCATTGTGTCCTTTAAGACACTTCTGCACAGCATGGCTCTCAGTTTCTCAATTTCATCCAGGTTTCTTAATTAGTACAAAGTGCCTTTTTCCGTGTCTCTTGGATTACCCTTACAGCTGATGGCTTAGTGAGATTTATCCTTTCACTGTGGCTGTGCTGTGCTTCATAAATATCTTGGGCCATTCAATGATACTTAGGAACTAAGCTGGCATTTCCTACATACTCTTCTTTAGATATGCCCATTTGTCTCTTCATTTAAGGATTACCTAATGTAAAGTCTTGTATAGAAATAGAAATGGCAAATGGAGGTATTTCTTGGAAAATGTGCCCACTGAAAAATATCAGGATGCATATTGACACAGGAGCACCTGGAAGGCGTTTATGCTAAAGTAAAATGAGAATTCATAATGTCTGTTAATTTAATGATAAATATAAGTAAAAGGGGAAAGCAAATCTGAGATATAAACACTGAGACACCTTATTTTAGACCAACATAGGTAGTACCACTTGTGTTGCTGGGCAATTAAGAGGTTTTAAATATAATTGAGACCTGTGCAATAGTCATAGGAAGGAGAAGATCAAAAGTCAAGCAGAGATGATTTATATACAAAATTATTTTTTAAAAAGGTAATTGTACATAAGCTGACTTTAAAGGCCTCTAGGAAATATGGACTATTTTTACAGAACATATTTTAGTTTAGGAAGCCCAAGGATCTTAGGGTAGTCAAACAGAGGACATGAGCTTTTGCACAACCCGGTCAAATTAGACTTGTGTGCTGACTACTTGCCTGAAGAAACTTGTGTTTATTCATCAGAGGAGACATCTATCCTCCCTACCATTTGTGACTATCTCTCTGTGTCATGACAACAAACCTGGTGCACATAAACATAAATTAATTGTCTAAATTAATGGAGGAGAAAGTAATAATTGAGAATAATCATAACCTCCCCACAAGAAGAATCCTCAAAAGACATCTGGGCAAACTGTTAATAAATAGTATTGCATCAGTCATGGCTGCTTGAGTATGAGACATACATAAGAAGTGATGAATGAAACTCCTGATTTCTGAGCTACTTAAAATTTTATAGCGAGTGCGTTGATACTTAACTACAAGTTGATGTCTTGCACTGATGAGAGAATAGAACCACCTGATGTAATGGTGTTGGGTCTTTCCTAACACTCATCCATAAATTTAAGCATCTTTAGTGCCATAAATGGAGTGTTTAGTGATGGGTGGCTACAGCATTTAATGAGCAGCCCAAGCACTGAGGAACTCATGCTAAGTAAAGTTAAAAAGCCTTAGCGTGAGACCTCAAGGTTATAAAAGGTTATAACGACTCTGTTGTGTTATGCAAATGAGGAAGCTGGCTGTTAAAGGCGGGAAATGCGCTCTGGCAACATGTTTGTGTGGCTGGGCTGTGACCAATGAATGTTTGTTACTAGGACAGAATTGTCCAATCAATGTTTAGCGCAATAGTTAGCTAAGGTTAAGCAATGTATAAAAGCAGACAATGAACCCTGAATAAACGGCCTCACTTGGATCACATTTATCATTGTGTTTTGTCCCATTTCTTCCATTGTCACAGTTTAGTATATAAATGATAAAGGAAAGCAGTTTTTCCAATAAAGGGCATTGACAGAGAATCAAATTCTCCTCTAACAAGATGGATAATATCCAAATCAATGCTTTCCAAAACTAAGAAAGGAATCATAGATTCATAGAATCATAGAATAGTTTGTGTTGGAAGGGATCTTAAAGGTCATCTAGTTCCAACCCCACTGCCATGGGCAGGGACACCTCCCACCAAATCAGGCTGCGCAAGACCCCATCCAACCTGCCCTTGAACACCTCCAGGGATGGGGCATCTACAGCTTCCTTGGGTAACCTGTTCAAGTGCCTCATGACTCCTGTGGTGAAGAAACTCTTCCTTATATCAAGTCTAGATCTGCCCCTCTCCAGTTTATATCTGTTCTCCCTCATTCTATCACCACAAGCCTTTATAAATAGCCCCACTCCAGCTTTCTTGTAGGCCCCATTCAAGTGCTGGAAGGTCACTCTAAGGTCTTCTTGGAGCCTTCTCTTCTCCGGGCTGAACAAGCCCAACTCTTTCAGCCTGTCCTCATAGGGAAGGTTCTTCAGCCCTCTGATCATCTTTGTAGCCTCTTCTGGACTTGTTCCAACAGTTCTGTATCCTTCTTACGTTGAGGATTCCAGAACTGGACACAATACTCCAGATGAGGTCTCACAAGAGAGGAATAGAGGGGCAGAATCACCTCCCTTGACCTGCTGGCCTTGTTTCTTTTATGCAGCCCAGGATACAGTTGGCCTTCTGGGCTGCAAGTGCATGTTGCCAGCTCTTTTCAAACTTCTCATTGACCAACACCCCTAAGTCCTTCTCTACAAGGCAGCTGTCAATCACATCATCCCCCATTGTGTACTGAAATCAGGGACTGCCCCCATCCAGGTGTAGGACCTTGCACTTGACATTGTTGTACCTCATATGAGGTACAGGTCCACTTCTCCAGCCTTCCCAGGTCCCTCTGGATGATATCCTGTCCTTGTGGTGTGGCAACTACACCACTCAGCTTGGTGCGAACCTGCTGGGGGTGCACTCAATCTCACTGTCAATATTATTGATGAACATATTAAACAGCACCAGTCCCAGTATGGACCTCTGAGGGACACCACTTGTCATGGATATCCACCTGGGCTTTGAGGCATTGACCACTACTCTTTGAATACAACTGTTTGTTTTCCACCAAATGGTCCACCCATCAAATCTGTATCTCTCCAATTTAAAGAGAAGGATGTTGTGGGGGACTGTCAAAGGCTTTATGGAAGTCCAGATAGATCACATCCATTGGTTTACCCATGTCCACTGCTGCGGTTAACCGATCACACAAAGCCACTGGGTTGGTCATACAGGATTTGCTCCTGGTGAAGTCATGCTGGCTGCCATTAATCACTTCCATGTCCTCCATGTGCTTTAGCTTAGCTTCTAGGAGGATCTGTTCCATGATCTTCTCAGGTGAGACTGACATGTCGGTAGTTCCCAGGGTCATCTTTTCTACCCTTTTTAAAAATGGGCACAATGTTATCCTTCTTCCAATCACCAGAGACCCCTCCTGATTGCTGTGACTTTACAAATATCATGGAGAATGTCTTGGCAACCACATCTGCAAATTCTCTCAGGACTCTGGGATGCATCTCATCAGGTCCCATAGACATATAAATGTTCAGATTCCTCAGGTGGTCATGCACCTGATCCTCCTCTACTGTGGGAGGCGGTTTACCTCCTCTGGTCACCATCTTGTTGTCCCATGACCCAAGAGGGGTGGGGAGAGTGGTTATTGGTGAAGACTGAGGCAAAAATGTTGTTAAGTACATGAGCCTTCTCCTTGTCTGTTGATACAAGGTCACCATTTTCATCCATCAGTGAGGGTACTTTCTCTTTAACCTTCCTCTTCTGATTGATATACCTGTAGAAGCCCTTCTTGTTGGTCTTCACTTCCCTTGCCAAGTTCAGCTCCAGCTACACCTTGGCCTTCCTGACTTCATTCCTACACAACCAGGCAGCGTTCCTATACAAGTCCCAGGTTCCCTGTCCCTGCTTGCACTGCCTGTGCAGTTCCCTCTTCTTCTGTAATTGAACCATCAGGTCTTGAATCAGCCATGCTGGTCTTTTCCCTTTCCTGCCTGATTTTCTACATATGGGGACTGAGAATCTTAAAAATTTGGCTAGAAAGAATATGGCACACATTTCAGTTACTGGACTATTACTTGATGTCTGAAAGAGGAGAAACTGTAGAAGCATTAAGTCAGTGTGTGATCTCTAAATTATCCTGGGAACAGGGACAGCAGAATCCCGGTCTAAATAAAGACTGGCATATTACCTACATGCCCTGCTAGAACTGCAGTGTTTTCAGAGCAGAAATGGAAGCAAAAGGAAGCTGTAGGTACACTGCAGCAGTCTCAGCAAGATGACTGACTGAGAAATAAACAAAGGAGTTGAAGTGATCTGAAAAAAGAAATTAGAGTTCGAAGTGGAGGAACTGAAAAAAGCTCAGAAGGGAGATTTCATGTAGGTATAGGCTGAAGAGGTGGCATTTGGAAAGACAAACATAAGCTGACAGATTTAAAATAAAAGTTTTCAAAGTGTGTGTGTATTGTTAAGCCAGTAAATATAGGTGAAAATAGTTGAGTAGTTGCTGGAACACTCTGAGTATTTATTTGCAGTGTGCTGCAGAAAAGGCAGAAGTACAGACAAATCCTGTCTTATTTTCTGTATGACTCAAGTGCTCTAAGAAAGCAAGCTCTCGGGTCTCGTTGGTGCACATCTATGCTGCTCTATTCATGTCAGTGTTCTCAGGGATTTTAAAATCCATTAGTACCTTCATTGCAGTAGAAGTAGAATTTTGTCTAACATCCAGGCTCCTGTTCAAAAACTGGTGCATCCACATGAGGTAACTCTACTATCTTCTGCTCTGTATTGTGTCCAAGTGTTGTTGCCTGCAGGCACAACATCTCTGTTATCTGTTACAAGATTCAGTAGCTGCCTTTCCAAAACAGAAGCTAATTGAGTAATTTATTTTCTGTAGATAGGAGTATTTATGGGTAAGTTGCTTGAAGTTCATAGAAATCTCTCCATAGAATTTCTTTTCACAGTATTTTGATTTCTAAAGTATACTTTTTTTAGTATCTTCTGAACAAGCTGTTTAGGTCAGGTCTGCTTATCTGCTATTCAGCTTGGGAACCCAAAGGAGAGGTTAAAGATGCAAGGACAGCTTAGTTCCCCTGTGTGTTCATGATTGCTGACACTGCAAGAGGTTGGTTCTGTTTCCACCATAATTTGGGGATGCCTCCAGAGTTTCTTTAAATCATAGGTGGCAGCACGCCTATTCTAGTGTCATTTTACAAATGAAAATCACCAGATCAGAACATCTGTGTGATTTCCAATATGACTTATGTAAGTAATCTTAGTAGACGTAGACAAAAAGAGCCAAGTACCCAGTTCCCTTACTATGAATACAAAGTATTATTTCTAAAGCTTTCCTCTAGCAATCTTCTTTATTATCCAGTAACCATTTAAAATATGTCTTGATAGCTAGTTGAATTACAATTTTTAATATCTGTATTTTCCTTACCAACTCAGCGCGCCTGAGTTAGGGCATGGAAGATACTATGAAAATTCGGGTCAAATCCCAGAAAATGTGTTCTCTTAGTCCAGTTAGTAAAAAGCTGTTTGTTTATTTATTATGACTCAATATGTGGTATTTGTAATCCCTTGAAGTTCCCTAAAATGAACTTTATGAGCAAAAAATTCTGCAGATAGAGAACTGCTAGAGACTTTAGTGAGCAGAAGCAGCTTCAATGAACTCATCTATGATAGGATGATGAAAAAATGACAGTTCAGGTTGGAAAATCTACTGTGGAGTAGCAGTTTATTCCATCCCTCTTTCCTTTGCAGTCTCTTTATCTTAGCAGTGGAGCATACCTGGGATAGTCCTTTATCTGCTCGTATTCATTTCCCACTGCCTTATGTAAAACACTTATTTCATCCATCGTGGTGTTTGTTTTCATCATATTGTGCTCCACCCCTGCCCCCACTCCCTCTCTCTCACCTATTTAGACCAGGACTGTGTCTGCCTCTAATTCTGCCAGGACAGTGTCCAGCATTGTGTAAGCAGGCAAGTGGTCAGCATAGAGGAACAGGAACAATAAATGTATTTGTAGAAAATAACACTGAAATAGGAGAAACATGTGCATATAAACCTGTCAGAAAGGTAGAAGTCTTACTTTTTGAGTACACTTAAAGGATAAGAGATCTCCTCAACAACCTCGGTGAGACCACAAAGAACACCATAGACAACAGAGATGTGAGAAAATTATATTGGTTTTGTTTTACCTCAAGTATGCCATTTTTCTATTGGGCATGTGCTGGTATGTTAGAATTTGAGGGTGAGGGCATCAGTAAGCAGCCTAAAGTTTTTATATCTTTCCAAATAAGGTTGGTATATTTTATCCACTTTGAAATACATGTAACAGAAGATATGGTATTGCAAGTTATTAAAATTACCAGTGTAATGGCCACATTAATGCTGTGTCAAAGGAAATGATCTTTCCTCAGGGCCTCAGTGTGAAGCTTGCAATAACACTGATGTTTTGGTACATTATTTCATTTTAGAGTTTTCATCATTCTGTTGTCATCATTATCATAATAATCCATCAGTTTCTCAGCCCATACAACAGATCTTTTAGCATCTATGATATGATGTTCAGCACAAAAGCTGAGACCCTAAGATTAAAATATCACTTTTCAAGTGGAAGTGTTCAAACTTTAGACTTTTAAATGTGTATTTGAGGTGTTAAAATGCAGCAACAGTTAGACAAAGAATTAGTATTAACTCTGGTGAAACTGTGACATTTAATGCAAATATCTAGGCATCTGAATTTGAAAATGTTGGTCCATTTGAGTTGCCCAGAGCTACTCAGGATGTCTACAGCCAAGCTGAAAAGTGAACTTGAATCTCTCACCTCCCATTCTTGTAGTTTACTTACTAGAGCTGCCCATTCCTGCACTGATGTTTTCTAAATAGTTATATCCAACTGATTTCAGATTTGTGTCATTGCACCCTGCCCTGCATTTTGTTAGTTAGACTCCATTCTTTTGTCTGCAATAGTCTTTCACAGGCAGTCTGAATGAGTCTGTCATGTCACGGCAGTCCTGATATATGGGATACATTTTGAGCCACATGCTGGGAACAGGCTTTGGTACTTCGCACACTGCATCACAGATGAAAGAAAATGGGAGATGGAGAGAAGAAAGAAAGTAGCAGTTCTGGTGTGTAAGACTTGAAAAGATGCATTTATATTGCTCATTTGTTTTTCCTGATATATGAAGTATTTTCCCGTTCTGTGGATTAAATTTATCACATCTTCAAAATTGCTAATAACGATGTTAATCTGAGTTTAATGTTGAATCATCCAGCTTCATAAAAGTGGGTAAACCAGATCAGCATTTCAAATGGAAACTGTCTGGAATGAGTTACTGGAGTACTGTGAAGGTCACTGAGGGCTCCTAAATACTCAGAAATAAGGGTTTATTTGACTAAGGTTTTGTAGAGAGTTTTAGAGAATCACTTCAATTTTATTTTTTAATTTTATTTTGGGGATCATTTTCCAAAATATCAGCAATGTAGTTTTGTTCGTTGGTCTCCAATAAACGTGTTCTTAGAAGAAGAGTAGCTAGAGTTTGGGGAATAATAACAACAACTTTGGCATAAAAGCCACAATTCTTTTAAAAAAGTAGCAAAAATGTATTTGCCTTGTTCCAAAATAGATTTTATTTTTTCTTTTAAGAAATAGATCTAATTACAGAACAATCGAAGTAAATTGTTGCACCAATGATTCCTTACTTGGCAGTAAGATTAACCTTTCAGTGCCTCTCAGTAACTTTTAGAAAAGAAACATCAATTTTTGAATGAACTTGCAAAATATTGTATTTTTAATAACTGAAGTCCATTCATCTCCTATTCTACCTAGTCAGTCCAGGATAAAAATCCTTTCTTTCCCTTTTAATATTCTGTTACAATGGAAATAGTATAGTGTACAATTGATACTAGCAAGCTGTAGATGCAACATACCCACACAGTTTAACACTTAATCTACTTAGAACATAGCATGGATGAATTTGTCATGAGAAGCCAAGTGATACCAAATCCCTCATCAATGTGCTTGCAGAATTTTTCCTTCCCTTCCCTTCCCTCATTGAAGAATTCATTTTGTTTGTGAGTTTTGTATGAGACCATCTTGATTACAATAAAAACATTTCATCCTTGTATTGCATCCTTAATGTAGAAGGAAGGTGGACAAATTACTCATTAACTGATGTTTCTTCTGAGAGGTACAAATGTTGGGCTAAAGAACATTTTAGAGTGGGGGATGAAACCTCTAAAAAGGCTAAAGAAATAAGGGGCAGAGAAGAAAACTGGACAGAGCATTGGTATACACTGTATCAACTCTTGCAAAAATTGCACTGAACTCTTTTATGGTGGCTGAGAGTCACAAGGTGTACTGGTCACTCTTTGGGAAACCACAGGACATAGTAATGCTGTTTCATGATATTGGAAGAAAGATTGTGAATTCCAATTATTTAGCATCTTGGGGTTTCCAAATAGCAGCTGACATTATTGTTTGATTGTGATATCTGACAAGGTCAAATTCTGAACTGCTGAATAGTTTTGCAGACAATTTTGGAGAAAACTCTGTGCCCTGTGTAGGACAATGGAAAAATAACACAATTTTATACATTTTCTGCAACATCTCTGTTCAATAACTTTAACAATGTAGTGTTGGAAGCAGCAGTGATGCAAAAAGCAATGCTGAAGTCTGAAATAGACACAGTGAATTATCAATATAATTGTCATTGGTGTAAAGTGACCTTGTTTTCCACTATTGCTCTTACTCTTAATCTATTGCTGGTTTAGAGTACTTTTATTTCCTCTTAGCCCTGCGGTGTTTTGTGAAATGATGCTTCTTATTCCTCAGCCTGACTGCACACAAACGTATCTGAGAAAAACCTCTGAACTGGCCCTTAATGCTTTGCTGTAGGTTGTGTATTTTGCCATATATCACTGGACCTATTTGAATGTGTCCTGGTTTCCATATGAGACAAAGGGACTTGGTTTTTTTGTGGGCTGAGACATGAATACATGCTGTGGTGCTAACAAGTGGTTTTTAATTGGTTATACGGGAGGAGGAAGGAAGTGGTTTTCTTTTTTTTTCCCTTCTGTTCTAAAAGCAGTAGTCTTTCTTTTACCTTCTTATGGATAAACTAATCCTGGTTCACTGTAAATTACACCTGTTCTCATGTGTTCTGCAAGGCTTTTTAAAGCTCTATGATATCTTCAGGTACAGTTCCCCATGCCAGCATCCTCAGTTTGATCTAAAATTCAGTGTCAGTAATATGGTGCTTTATCCAACAGTGTACAAGGACCAATTGTGTAGTATATGGAGAAACTTTGATCACAGCAGTTCACTTATCTTTCTTTTAAGGAGAATAATTATCTTTTGCACAGAAGAATTTTAGTTTTATGCAAGAGATATGATGTAAATCCTCCATTCACTTGTGATGACATTAGTAATTTCAAGTGATCCTTTTATTTCTGAGCACAACATTTAACCTAAAACCCAAATATATAGTCATCTGAGAGTTTAGATTACTTGAAAAGAACCAAATTACTTAATTTTAATTGATGTAGTATGTTTTTATTTCCCAATATATGTCATACTGCAACAATCTCATTAGGGTGATGTTCTTAATCATTTCAGCATAGATGCCCCACCTACATACATGACTTGGATTTCTTTATACCAGTATAATTCCTGTCTCTGGACTAAGGAGGTGTTTTAGTGGAAACATCTGTGTACATCTGCAGTGCACTTTAGGGTAACATTCATCATCTTTTGGGTTTCCAGTTCAACATATGTAGTTGGGAACACAGTAAAGTTTTTTTTTAGTTGTTTGTAATGGTAAGGGTGTTTTCACGTATATTATTGGAGATTTTTTTAAATTCCAGGGAAACTTTTCAAGTAGGCGTGGCCTTTTCAGTTAGGCATGTCAATAATTGAATTTGTGTGCAATGTGATTTGTTTTGGTTTCACATCTTCTGCTGACTTTGAAATGAATCACAAAATTATTTCAGTAATAAGTATACAAATTTGGAGTATGCATGGACAACTGATGAAGAAAGGTAGGGTCTAACTGCTGTGCAACTGTGAGCATGCAGGGGAAGTGCCAGGAGGGTAATAGCTGCTTCTAGAACTAATTACAGTTTTTATGAGATCAAGGGCAACCTATTGTTGACTTAGAGATGGAACTGAGTCATATTGTGATGGATTCAAGTTACCTGTCACTAGGATTTCCTGATTGGCTCAGTTTATGTTTGTTTGGAGTTCAAACAGTGAGGATTTAGCCTTAAAAATACAAACAAACAGGAAATAGGTGAGGACAAGAGAGAGAAATTCTGTTATTTGGGAAAAATCTGGCAAAAGGTAAGGACAGGAACTGATTTCTGATATTTACTGTTTTGCTGTGACTCATGAATCACCTATGTAAATTTTATTTATAAATAAAAGGCAAATAATTTTTAATGGGCAGCTGTTGATTAATCCCTCGAGTTGTTCCAGATAAGCCCCTAAGACATTAGAGTCTGTGGCTGGCAAAATGATGAATGATGATTGCTTAAAATTCTATTTAGAAATCAACTTTGTGCTGTACTTTGTCTCACTGTACTTATTGACTGTCTGGACAATGTATTCTACATCTCTGTAGCCCAATGAATCACAGCATGTTATTAAAAATCAGCATTAGCTCTTACCGTCTCTCATCTCCTAACTGTTCTTTGCTATGTAGCAGGTATGACATTTCTGAGAGGCTCAAGTAGTTTGTATGTTGCTGTTACACTATATCCATCCTTATTTTTTGATATGATTTTTTACAGAAGTTAAGGAAATATAGAGCATGGCATCCTTCTGTGTTTTGCACGCAGCTTAGGCAGGGGAGAAGAGGAGAGGAGGAGAAGTATGCAATGATGAAGGCAGCATACACTGCCATTATTGAAAAGAAAAATAGAGAAATTGCTCAGTAGTTAAGGTATGTGAAGAATGTAAATGAAAATTCCAGCTATACAGATGAGCCAAGTATAAAAAAGGCATGGTAAATGCATATACATATATAGCCATTCACATAAATGTAAAATACTTACATAAAATACACATGGTTGCAAACCAGGAATGTATGTGATTATTTAATAAAAAAATTATAAAGTATTTTCAATAAAGGCTAGTGATACAGAGGATTATTTTGCATACTTTCCAATTTTACAAGCTATTAAGGTCAAATATTACTCATGTTCTGAAAATTTTCTAAAGGGAGGAAGCTGACATTAGATTTAGATAGTGACATAGATATCTTTTCATCTGTGGCATCAGGAAATTAAGCGATGAGCATAAAGGGCAAAGTATTTTCACATAAGTAATTCTATCCTTCTTAGGAAAGCTTTAATCCTGTGCATAAGTCCCAGTGAAGTCTATGAGGTCTGTCTTATAGTGCTGAAACAGTTTCTGATGGTATCACTGCATGGAATAAACACAGTGAAATTCAGCATTCTCTGTGGAGAGGGGGCTTCCTAATTTAAATGTTTGAAGAGGTATCGGAAACGCTAATTAACATTACTCATTAAACCTGTGATTAACTAAAACATTGTTATTCAGTAGTGTTTCCTGGAGCCTTAATGCATACTGTGAAAAAAAATCTAACATTTGTTCCAGTTTTGTGTTCAAAATTGAGAAAATCAATCCCGTAATAAGAAGCAAAAAGATGGAGAGACTATCAACCTGTGCCTAACTACAGAGGATCAGAGGAATCATTTAAGTGAAAATAGGATATTATATGCATGTACAATTTTCCTGTTCAGTACTACAAAGAGAGACGTTTGGAAGGTGAACAGTTTGGTCTGGAATTCCACCGACAAAAGCATCCATGACTGTAAACTGACTTTCACAGCTGGCACTGTGAGGGGAATGAGAGAAACAAGGGGACAATGGCACCATGAAGGGAATGGGGGAACAACGGGGAATGAGGGGAATGATAGGAACGCTTGGACTCGATGACCGTGGGGGTCTTTTCCAACCTAGTGATTCTGTGATTCTTTTGCCATAACTCTGCAAATAGGTTTCCAGGAGGAGGATAAAGTAACTTCCACATGTATTTCAAGTATAACTGAAATTTCCTCTTTGTTACAAAGTCGAAACTGGAGCAGTATGAGTGTGAATGTGTACATCTTAAGCATTCCTGCAAATAATTAGAAAAGACACCTTTTGCTATCTCCAGAGCAGTGAACTTGTGCAATGGGATTTTTGTCTTAGTGGTAAATCTTCCTTCTTTTTGTGTGGCTTCTTTTTTTCCTTCCTTTTAAAACAGAAAAATTGAGTGACACACCAGTCAATTGAACAAAAATACCACATCTATGTCAGAAATGATCTTATCACTCGCATTGAGGATTGTTTTACATGTGTTCAATCTTACTAGGTCAATGTAAATGACAGTTATGTTTTAAACTCCTTATGTCGAGCCTGTACCTGCCCTGGTGGACTCTGTGGACTGTGCTTGTGTATAAGGTCTTTCTTTTAAATGGGAATTGTACTGATCAGGAAAAGAGAAAGAAACAAGTAAAAAAAAAAAGACCACCAACAGGATGTGACTTCTTGAATGTTTTTTGAAAGCTGAGTTCTTGCAGAGCATTTTCTCAGCTATCCACCATGCATTTTTGTATGAGAGGAACAAGGTTACAAAATTGTGTTGATATGTCTGAGGGGATGTTATATACATTTTCTTTTTGTCTATCAGTAGTCAATACTCACTTCACAGAAATGTCAACTCAGCTGCCTCTTTTCTGAAAATTTTTCTAGTTTGGATGTTTGCTTTTATTTCTGATGAGGGGGAAACACACACAAAGACCAAAGCAATAGAAATCCTTTGATGCTGCAGCCTTCAGAAGACTTATTTCTTGCCAGCAGTGTTAGTAACTGCATGCGAAACAACAGTGGGGTCTTACAGTGCAGCTTGCTCTGCTTTTAGGAGGTAAGAGGTTTGCATTTCTGTTTCGGTCATGTTTTGACTAAAGCTGTGGTTGAAATGAATGAGGCAGCCCTAATGAATGAAGCAGCTTGTGGACTGAAGTATGCAGAATACTGCTCTTGGTACCTCCCAAGTGGAAATGATGGGGTAATGCTGGAAGAGAACAACATACACAGAAATATTTGACCAGTGCAATGCAGGTAAAATGAACCAGATTAGGACAGAGGTAATAGATTGAAGGCAGGGGTACTGTATTTTGTGCATAATTCTTCTCTGTTTTGGGCAGAAAGGACATTTCCTTGATTCATCTGTGTGTCAATGACCTAAGTCAATTTTAAATTGGAACATTCCTCAAATATAGCTGGACTTAGAGGAATAGGTTATACCCAAGGCCAAGAAGGGAAGGAAATTCTCAGGTCCAGAAATGTAGCAGTTTATATTTCCTTTCTGATATGTTATCCTTGCAACAGAATCAATTCTTCAGTGTGAACTCTGATTACGGAATAGGTTTGAAACACTCCAAAGGCCTGAAAAGATAGTTTTACATATATATAGTTATTTTACAAATGGATGACTTATTTGAATAAATGGATGCATATTTTAAAATATAATCTATAGTAAACATATATCTGATTTTTTGTTATTGTATAACAATACTTTTATCAGCAGTATTTATTATAGTATCAAACAATACTAGAAGCTGTGAACATTTTGGGGAGTGCTTTTTCTGTGAAATTGCCTTCTATATCACATTATTTGGCTTGATTTTCCATGCCTTTATGAAACAAAAATATAGAATTATTTTCTTAACATGATTGTAATTATAATGTTATTTCTCTCATTGAAATATGACATCTGGAAATTTTAGTTTTATATATAAGAGTAAAAAAACATACTTTATTGAAAGGAATATTTAAGACTGAGTATATCATGACTGAGTTAAAATTTATAGCAATCAGGAGGTTCTGGAACACAACAGCTGAAACATACAGTTCCCTGCAGAGAAGGATTTATGAAATGCTACAGGGGGCAGGGAAGGATACAGTACAATATGGCCTTTCCCAAGGAGAATAATCTTACACAAATCTAACCCAAAATCGCCTCATGTTTATAAACAGCTAAACTGAAGCATACTTCATTTACCTGCAGCAAGTGTCTGGACTCTGCCTTCCCCCAGAGAATCCACAGAGAAAACCTGAATGAATCCTATGTGCTTAAACCGCAACTGGCTACTTTGGAATCTACTACATCAAGACAAGACTTTCAAGTAGAAATCTTATTCTACTACTTATTCTCTCTTATTCAGTTGGTCTTTTTCTAAAAGACCTTGCAAATAGTGGATTCCTCTGCATCTATTCAATGAAATAATTTTATATGAATGTTGCATTAGCTTCCCTGGAAGCAGTTGAGGAAGCAATGCTCTTTCTCACTTGGAAAGCAGACCTGCAAGACTACTGAAGTGGGAAGATATTACCAGACTTCTAGGCCAACTTCATTTACATCTATATTATTTTAAAACAGCATTTGAGGAGAAAAAAATCTTGTAGGTCGGATGCTGTAGTGGCACTTTCTATATAACAAATACTTCTATGTCTGCCAGAAATACTAGTGCTACATTAAGACCTTCTCATTATTCCTGGTACTGTCTCCACACTAGGAGACTCCTCACTGTGGTTTCAGCCCAGTTTTGAGCCTTAGGTCTCAAGTTTGTTGGTTTGCATAGTTTTGTTCTTTTTACCTCCTTGTGGCTCTTGTGTCAATTGAACACGGGCAACTTGCAGAGAAAAAGGTCTAGGAGCTGCTCAGTCTAGGCTTCTACTCTAACTTGTCTCTGTCTTAAACACATAATAGATGTGACCTAGACTGTGGCACAAAGCTTACTGCAAAGGGGCTTTGAGGATTTCCAGCAGAACAAGGCTCTGTCATTAGGAGCAGCAATGAGAACAGATGATCGCCACCACTCCAGTGATCATCCCATCATCTGGGACTGTCATTTGACTAACTGGACTTGAATATGCTGTTTTCAGTCATCTTTCAGCAAAAGGAAGCAGCTGATCTTCAAATACTTGTTCAGTGCATCATTGTGTATCACTGCAAACCCACAGCTCTGAAGACAGAAAGCCTACTGGGTGAAGATGGGTACTATTTTCAGGGCAGGGAGGAAGATATGTGGCAGTAGGGAACATTAGGAATGTATGCTATACTTACTTTCACAAGTTTATCAGGGAAAACAGAAAAGATTTTGCATAGCCATCTGGTGTCAACCAGTTTGCAAGTTTGAGATAAAGTTAGAAGGGACAGAAGAGGACACTATAGAACACAAAGTAGGTCAAAGAAGGGTTTCTTGAAACGTCAACACTGACACACTGAAACAGATAGGTGCCCCAAAAGAGTATTATAGTTTTCTTTTGCCACTTCGCATAATGTGCCTGCAAGCAAAAATAAATATAGTATCTATGAAATTATACATACCTGCATATGTTGAGAGATACCACTGATGCTAGCGACATATTGTTTATGCTACTTGTAGCATTGGTACCTAGGAGTAGCCCAGGAGACTGTTACATGAAGGGCATTGAGACAGGCTTATTTACAGAAAAGTTTATGAATGAGATCAGTCTACAGGTTAAAATGAACCAGTCTCCTGGTTAAAATTGCTCCTGAGGACAATAAATCAAAAGAAGAGAAAGACAGAAAATAAAATCGAAAGAAAGGGAAAACTCTCCTCAGTGTCTGGAAGGGACACGGTCTTCGACAAGTATGTTGCTCTAGGGGCTCTCTCCACTGCAGCAGGTTGTGATCACGATGATGAGTTTTCTATGTCTTTCCCCTAATGCTATGTAGAGTTTTCATTATGACCCACACAAACTCCTTCTGAGTTGGTCCTGATTATAATGTTTTTAGGGCTGATTAGTCTTTGCTGATTAGGTGCCAGTATTGCACACTGATTGGTTGTTAAGCTTCTGTGCACATAAATTATTGGATAATATTTATTAGCACAGTGCTATGGATTTTTCTGGTACTGAAAAAAATTTACATAATAAGGGAATGAAAAGAGGGGAGCAAGGAGAGGGGTGATTCTCATGCCAGTGGTGCCCATGGTACTTGGCGATGAGAACCTGTTATAACACCACCATCAGGATTTGCAAGTGCAAGGCCATGAACTCACAACAGGAGTACCATAGGATGGGAACAATAATGGAAAAGTATTGATGCAGAGACTTTGGAAGCGCTGCCTCAGTGGCTTAGGTAAAAGGCTATAGAGCTGTAAATAGTAAGCTCTTAGTGTTACTAAGGCTAAGACTCTAAAGTACCTAAGGCACAGTGGAACAAAACAGATTTAGCTTTTATTACATCTGCATCCTTGAAAGTAAACAGATGTGCTTAGGAGGCAGGTACAGAAAGCCTGAGGACATTTGTCAAGGTTCAGTTCAGCAGAGTGCTTAAATGCAGGGATGATTTTGTCCATATGCTCAGCTGGATTTCCAGTGCTCTGTGAGGAAGGTCTGTATACACAGGGGGGAAAAGAGCTATCAGGGATAGCCAGTATGCCTGTTAATTTCTATCACAAATCTGTTTGTGTTGTTTCCTGTCATATCAGGCTTCTGCAAGTAGAAGTGCTTGGAAAATCCACCTCTTTAGTGGCTGTGTAGTGACAGATTTATATACTGTAAAAATGGCAAGCATAGTTATAATCTGAGTAGATGAGCCTTCATTATACCTCTTTTGCAGGTACATTAGTAATAAGCAGCAAGGATAACACAAGCATAAACTTTTTCTGGACATTGCAGGGGCATCCCAGAGATGCAACATATCACTATTGACAGGACAAGTGCACTAACTTTGCACTTCGTTGATGTCTAATAGTTCAGTTGCTATGTGAGTGCTTGGGTACTTAGATAGCATGAAATCGCCTGTAACTTTAATACCAACTGATCCTGATGTTCATGTGGGTCTGGAATAGAAATACAGAACAGAGAAGTGAGGGGTGCAAGCTGTCAAGGCAAAGAGTTGGATAAAAAAATTTTTAGAGTGCCATCCACTGACATTTCCAGTTTTACAACAGACTACTGTGACTCAGCAGAGTGTGGGGTAGACCAGTGTCTGTGACTGACTTAGCCATGCAGAAACATCCAGGGAATTCACAGTGACTCACCTCCAGTTTTAACAATTACAGATGTCATTTTGCTTTGGCTAACTGCTCTCATACATCCGACCTTAAGGTATCAAGGTCATCCTTAAGGGCATGTGAGAGCTTTCACTATCCTTTTGTGAAATTCTTAGAAAAATACTGCATTTTTTATTTAGACTCAGAGTTTTCAATAACATGAGACGAAATGCCAATAATTCAGTTCCTTTTTTCCTGGTGCTGAGATATTATCTTATGTAATCTTCACAGTGTCTCTACCAACACCAAAGTGGAGTTTTATAACAGCAAAACAAAACATTTTTCCACTTCAGTTATGGATGCTTAAAATTATGTCTGCTCTACCTCTCCCCTACAGGAACTTTTTTTGTCGCATTGTAGCAGTACTCTGTGTCACAGCAAGGGCTGATGGTTCTGTACATGGAGGTGAGAATATCAACTGTCTGCAGGGATGTGGCAGCACACCAGCTCTACAGCTTTTCTTGCTCTCATTTGCACACAAAGCTTCTGGTCTGCAGAACACAGAAGATGAGGGGGAGATGATTTGATCTCAATGTACCAATATTCCTCTCCTGTAGCATCTGAGGGCACGGAGAGTGATTGCTTCTATGAATAAATGGTTTTAGCTGGGTGTTTCTATTTGTGTTCTTTTCCTTTCACTGGTGTTACTCTGATTTGCAATGTTGACAAGTCATATTTTTTCTTATTTTTTTTAGCACTTAGTTTAGTAGGTATTGGTGCCAATCCTGGAATTTTTTCAGACACTGGTGTCTTGGAGAAAGCATTTTATGGAGATAAATAGGACATTAACCTCTGTTTCATGATTTTTGCCTGAATAAGTGGAAATCCACATGCTTCCTGGCTGCAGCACAACACCATAGTTTCTGTTCAGCTCAGTCAGCATGTCCTATCATGGTGACAAACATCAGTCTTCATGCTCAGAAAGATTAAGAGGTCACTCCTGTGCAGCACCTTCCCCTTGACTAACATTGGACTTATCTCTGCCCCTGTTTCCTGGGACTGGGAACATCTAGAAAGATCTAGATCTAGGAAGATCTAGAAACCACACAAGACCACAGAGTAAACTCGGGTCTGCAGTTGCTCTTGAATGAGTCTTTGCAGGCTGTGTGGGCTTGGATGACTCGGAGCTGGTTTGAGTCAGACAAAAACAGAGGTGTGTTTCCTTGGCTACTTCAGTGCACAGTGTCTTCTATCTTTCTCTGCTGGATTGTACATCCATTTCCCAAGCCCATAGTGATAGAATTTCTCATCACTGGTTTCTCTCTTCTGGAATAATGAAGACTTCAGAATATTTGGGGTTGTTTACTACTCCCTGTATTAGAGCAGCATAGCAACAGCCTAGATTTAAATTGAAATTTATATGATTAGTCTAATAGTGCAGAATAATATTTCTGTTTTCATTTGGAAGTCTGAGGTGACTCTAGCCAGCATTCTTTAGAAAGGCACACTGAAGTATTTAATTTAGCAAATAGTATTTATAAGTACAAAGATTAAACAACCAATTTGTTTTTTACATAATTAGTAATTAAACATTTTAAGGGGTTACGTTTCTTATATTTTAAGTTAATGCATAAGAGGCTAATTCCTAAGCTCAGTCGTCCCAGCCATAAACTGAACATTAGGTAGAAATTTCACAGAACAATTCTAAGCATGTAAAGAAGATAAATTTATAATCCAAATATAATTAAAGCATTGCACCACCTGGCAAACGTAGCTGAAATGAAGCTGGATTTCTTTTAAGTAGATCTACCATGAAAGAAGCTTTCAAAACTGTATGACATATTGTCACTCACCTGTTTAAATAAAAGTTAATTGTCATAAACCAAAAATACAGTCCCCTAAATGACGTAAAACAATTGGTAATTAATCAGACAATGCTTTAGAGTGAAAAGCAATTGGAAATTGTTCCAAGAACTGTGCTTCCAAGCGTACAATAGAGCTAAGTTTTATTAAAGGCCAGAGAAAGAGATAAATTAATAACTACATCTCAGCAGCTGTAAAACTCAAGTGAAAGAAAAATGTCATTCTTGTTCAAAGCATGCAGTTCCATTTTTTTTTTTAAGGGAGTCACCTTATTTTCAATTTAACCTAAAGTAACAGAGAAGGCTTTGTGGGGGACATGGGGGTTGGAGGACACCTGGGGCAAAACGATCATGAGATAATAGTGTTTTCTGTTCTAGGTGA